>CAWUFW010013790.1:0-452807 GCA_963921515.1 Calotriton arnoldi | reverse complement strand
AACAATTGATGGACGGAATGCTGGACAATGCAAACATTCACCCCCAGTCACAAGGATCTGGGTTAAATCCATCATTCTTTTGCTCACCACACCACCCCAGTTTGGACCCAGCCATATGCAAATCAGTCTTGACCCTGTTCCTTGTGGGAACAGTCCAGCCCGAACTGCCAGCCAGGTCCTCCCTGGACCGGAAACAAGCATCCTAGGACCGGTTTCAGGGCATCACCTCTTCTTCAGCCAGGCTAGCTTGAATCCAGTGGTGTAGTGAGCACGGGACCCACGTCTGGGCATACCCTTCCCACTTAGGGCGACAAATGCAAAGAAACAATTGATGGACGGAATGCTGGACAATGCAAACATTCACCCCCAGTCACAAGGATCTGGGTTAAATCCATCATTCTTTTGCTCACCACACCACCCCAGTTTGGACCCAGCCATATGCAAATCAGTCTTGACCCTGTTCCTTGTGGGAACAGTCCAGCCCGAGACTGCCAAGCCAGGTCCTCCCTGGACCGGAAACAAGCATCCTAGGACCGGTTTCAGGGCATCACCCTTCTTCAGCCAGGCTAGCTTGAATCCAGTGGTGTAGTGAGCACGGGACCCACGTCTGGGCATACCCTTCCCACTTAGGGGCGACAAATGCAAAAGAAACAATTGATGGACGGAATGCTGGACAATGCAAACATTCACCCCCAGTCACAAGGATCTGGGTTAAATCCATCATTCTTTTGCTCACCACACCACCCCAGTTTGGACCCAGCCATATGCAAATCAGTCTTGACCCTGTTCCTTGTGGGGAACAGTCCAGCCCGAACTGCCAAGCCAGGTCCTCCCTGGACCGGAAACAAGCATCCTAGGACCGGTTTCAGGGCATCACCCTTCTTCAGCCAGGCTAGCTTGAATCCAGTGGTGTAGTGAGCACGGGACCCACGTCTGGGCATACCCTTCCCACTTAGGGCGACAAATGCAAAAGAAACAATTGATGGACGGAATGCTGGACAATGCAAACATTCACCCCCAGTCTGGTCCGAGCGCGGCAGCTCCGTCGAGCGCTCCCGCTGGTCTTTACGCGCGTTTGGGAATCCGGTCACTCCTTTAGTGTTCGCTTGATTCCCGACCAACCCTCGCCTAATTTTGACACCGCTACGCAGTGATTTCCCCACACGGCCACGTTAGTGACCACCGCCACCTGGTGGTTGTAATTGGTATTGCGCCTCAGTCTATTCTTATAACAGCTTCGGGGAAAGCCCAGCTGTTGGAGCACCGGCGAGGGGGCTGCCTTAAGGATTTTAAGGGCATTTGTTCTGTGCTCACACCCTCTGCTATCATGTCTTCTCCAGAAGACCATTTTTACTCCTCCTACCAGGAAGTGGAGGAGGAATGGCCCCCAACTTCTCCCTCCAGCAGTGGACCAAGCCCTCTCTCTGGCTATTTCTAGGGCGCTGGCTCCTCTTAGGGATCAGGTTGATAAGCTGGCGAAAAGCATCCCTGGGGTGTTCAGTGACCCAGATCTGGTGGTGGCGGGTCCCAGTAGCTCCCAGATGGGGAATAAAAGGGCCGTTAAGCATAACGCAGGGCACTTGGAAGGATTTGATAAACTTACAGAGACCTTCCTCAAGAGTGCACGAACGCTAAAACATGCACCCTGCCGGGAGGAGGAGGAGCCCGGAGAAAATTGCGACACTGTCACCACTATTGTAGACCCCGACGGCGGGTTTCCCTTAGAGGGAGAGGGTGTATTGGAGGACGATTTCTCCTCCGATGAGGATAAGGACTCGGGGCGTCCCTGGCGTCCAGAGTCCCACTCCTCTCAGTCCCCGGTTGGGGACGGGGTCCACTCGGACATGTTCAAGCCTACCCAAATTTACCATCCTAGGTCAGCGGAGTGGACACCTGACGCCAAAGTGGCAGAGTATGTGGTGGGGAAAATCCATCAACCCCTTGAAAGGGAGGTCAGGAATAGGATGAGGGGACAATGCCCCAGGCCCTCACTGAAGGGGAAGGTGGCACACACGCCTGAAATTGATGAGAAACTATGTACCTTTTTCTCCAAGTATATGAGGGATCCCAAGAAAGGAATTGATAGGTCTTGGACGTGGTAGGGCCCTTGACCCAAATTATTCAATTGACGGAGCGTTCCAAAGAGTCAGGATCCCCTTTGTCCACGGATATTGTGGCTGGTTGGGCGCACTACCCTAAGCCCTAAAACACTACCCACTCCACTACCCAAACACCACTGCACTACCCTAAACCCTAAAACACTACCCCCAGCATGACACCCTACACTACCCAAACATAACTGCACTACCCTAAACCCTAAAACACTACCACCAGCATGACTTCCTACACTACCCAAACACCACTGCACTACCCTAAACCCTAAATCTACCCACACACAACCCCCTACACTACACAAACACCACTGCACTACCCTAAACCCTAAAACACTACCCCCAGCACGACCCCCTTCACTACCTAAACACAACTGCACTATCCTAAACCCTAAACCACTACCCCCAGCACGACCCCCTTCACTACCCAAACACAACTGCACTACCCTAAACTCAAAAACACTACCCCCAGCAGGACCCCCTACACTACCCAAACACCACTGCACGACCCTAAACCCTAAAACACGACCCCCTACAACACAAACACCACTGCTTTACCCTAAACCCTAAAACACTACAACCCAGCACGACCTCCTACAGTACACAAACACCACTGCACTACCCTAAACCCTAAAACACTACCCCCTACACTACACAAACACCACTGCATTACCCTAAACCCTAAAACACTACCCCCAGCACGACCCCCTACACTACACAAACACCACTGCACTACCGTAAACCCTAAACACTACCCCAGCACTACCCCCTACACTACCCAAACACCATTGCACTACCCGAAACCCTAAAACACTACCCCAGCATGACCCCCTACACTACACAAACACCACTGCACTACCCTAAACCCTAAAACACTACACCCAGCACGACCCCCTACACTACCCAAACACCACTGCACTACCCTAAACCCTAAAACACTACCCCCAGCATGACTCCCTACACTACACAAACACCACTGGACTACCCTAAACCCTAAAACACGACCCCCTACACTACACAAACACAACTGTACTACCCTAAACCCTAAAACACTACCCACAGCATGACCCTCTACACTACACAAACACCACTGCACTACCCTAAACCCTAAAACACTACCCCCTACACAACACAAAACCCACTGCACTACCCTAAACCCTAAAACACTACCCCCAGCATGACCCCTACACTACACAAACACCACTGCACTACCCTAAACCCCCTACACTATACAAACACCACTGCATTACTCTAAACCCTAAAACACTACCCCCAGCACGACCCCCTCACAACACAAACACCACTGCACTACCCTAAACCCTAAATCGACCCCCAGCATGACCCCCTACACTACCCAAACACCACTGCCATACTCTTAACCCTAAAACACTACCCCCAGCATGAACCCCTACACTACCCAAACACCACTGCACTACCCTAAACCCTAAAACACTACCCCAGCACTACCCCCTACACTACACAAACACCACTACACTACCCTAAACCCTAAAACACTACCCCAGCACTACCCCTACACTACCCAAACACCACTGCACTAACATAAACCCTAAAACACTACCCCCAGCACAACCCCTACACTACACAAATACCACTGCACTACCCTAAACCCTAAAACACTACCCCCAGCACGACTCCCTACACTACCCACACACCACTGCACTACCCTAAACACTAAATCTACCCCCAGCACGACCCCTACACTACCCAAACACCACTGCACTACCCTAAACCATAAAACACTACCCCCAGCATGACCCCCTACACTACACAAACACCACTGCACTACCCTAAACCCTAAAACACTACCCCCAGCACGACCCCCTACACTGCCAGAATACCACTGCACTGCCCTAAACCCTGAAACACCAGCCCCTGCACGACCCCCTACACTGCCCGAACAGCACTGCACTGCACTAATCCCTAAAACACCACCCCTAGCACGACCCCCTACACTGCCCGATCACTACTGCACTGCCCTAAACCCTGAAACACCACCCCCTTCACGACCCCCTACACTGCCCGAACACCACTGCACTGCTCTAAACCCTGAAACACCACCCCCAGCACGACCCCCTACACTGCCCGAACACCACTGCACTGCCCTAAACCCTGAAACACTACCCCAGCAAGACCCCCTACACTGCCCGAACACCACTGCACTGCCCTAAACCCTGAAACATCACCCCCAGAAAGACCCCTACACTGCCCGAACACCACTGCCCTAAACCCTGAAACACCACCCCCAGCATGACCCCCTACACTGCCCGAACACCACTGCACTGCCCTAAACCCTGAAACACCACCCCCAGCACAACCCCCTACACTGCCCGAACACCACTGCTCTGCCCAAAACCCTGAAACACCAGCCCCAGCACGACCCCCTACACTGCCCAAACACCACTGCACTGCCCTATACCTTGAAACACCAGCCCCAGCACGACCCCCTACACTGCCCGAACACCACTGCACTACCCTAAACCCCGAAACACCACCCCCAGCACGACCCCCTACACTGCCCGAGCACCACTGCACTGCCCTAAACCCTGAAACACCAGCCCCAGCATGACCCCCTACACTGCCCGAACACCACTGCACTGCCCAAAACCCTGAAACACCAGCCCCAGCACGACTGCCTACACTGCCCGAACACCACTGCACTGCCCTAAACCCTGAAACACCAGCCCCAGCATGACCCCTACACTGCCCGAACACCACTGCACTGCCCTAAACCGTGAAACACCAGCCTCAGCACGACCCCCTACACTGCCCGAACACCACTGCACTGCCATAAACCCTGAAACACCACCCCCAGCACGACCCCTACAGTGCCCGAACACCACTGCACTGCCCTAAACCCTGAAACACCACCCCCTGCACGACCCCCTACTATGCCCGAACACTACTGCACTGCCCTAAACCCTGAAACACCATCCCCAACACGACCCCCTACACTGCCCGAACACCACTGCACTGCCCTAAACCCTGAAACACCACCCCCACCACGACCCCCTACACTGCCCGAACACCACTGCACTGCCCTAAACCCTGAAACACCACCCCCTGCACGACCCCTACACTGCCCGAACACTACTACACTGCCCTAAACCCTGAAACACCACCCCCAGCACGACCCCTACACTGCACGAACACCACTGCACTGCCCTAAACCCTGAAACACCACCCCCAGCAAGACCCCCTACACTGCCCGAACACCACTGCACTGCCCTAAACCCTGAAACACCACCCCCAGCATGACCCCCTACACTGCCCGAACACCACTGCTCTGCCCAAAACCCTGAAACACCAGCCCCAGCACGACCCCCTACACTGCCCGAACACCACTACACTGCCCTAAACCCTGAAACACCAGTCCCAGCACGACCCCCTACACTGCCCGAACACCACTGCACTGCCCTAAACCCTGAAACACCACCCCCAGCACGACCCCCTACACTGCCCGAACACCACTGCACTGCCCTAAACCCTGAAACACCAGCCCCAGCACAACCCCGTACACTGCCCGAACACCACTGCACTGCACTAAACCCTGAAACACCAGCCCCAGCACGACTGCCTACACTGCCCGAAAACCACTGCACTGCCCTAAACCCTGAAACACCAGCCCCAGCACGACCCCCTACATTGCCTGAACACCACTGCACTGCCCTAAACCCTCAAACACCAGCCCCAGCACGACCCCCTACACTGCCCGAACACCACTGCACTGCCCTAAACCCTGAAACACCAACCCCAGCAAGACCCCCTACACTGCCCGAACACCACTGCACTACCCTAAACCCTGAAACACCACCCCCAGCAAGACCCCCTACACTGCCCGAACACCACTGCACTAAACCCTGAAACACCACCCCCAGCAAGCCCACATACACTGGCCGAACACCACTGCTCTGCCCTAAACCCTGAAACACCACCCCCTGCATGACCCCCTAAACTGCCCAAACACCACTGCACTGCCCTAAACCCTGAAACACCACCCCCTGCATGACCCCCTACACTGCCCGAACACCACTGCACTGCCCTAAACCCTGAAACACCACCCCTCAGCACGACACCCTACACTGCCCGAACACCACTGCACTGCCCTAAACCCTGAAACACCACCCCCAGCACGACCCCCTACACTGCCCAAACACCACTGCACTGCCCTAAACCCTGAAACACCACCCCTGCACGACCCCCTACACTGCCGGAACACCACTGCACTGCCCTAAACCCTGAAACACCACCCCCAGCACGACCCCATACACTGCCCGAACACCACTGCACTGCCCTAAACCCTGAAACACCACTCCCAGCATGACCCCCTACACTGCCCGAACACCACTGCACTGCCCTAAACCCTGAGAACACTACCCCCAGCACGACCCCCTACACTACCCGAACACCACTGCACTACCCTAAACCCTAAAATACTCCCCAGCACGACCAACTACACTACCCGAACACGACTGCACTGCCCTAAACCCTCAAACACCCCCCAGCATGACCCCCTACTCTACCCGAACACCACTGCACTGCCCTAAACCCTAAAACACTCCCCCAGCACGACCCCCTACACTACCCAAACACCACAGCACTGCCCTAAACCCTAAAACACTACCCCCGCATGACCCCCTACACTACCCAAACACCAATGCACTACTCTAATCCCTAAAACACTACCCCCAGCACGACCCCCTACACTACCCAAAGACCACTGCACTACCCTAAACCCTAAAACACTACCCCCGCATGACTCCCTACACTACCCAAAGACCACTGCACTACCCTAAACCCTAAAACACGACCTCCTACACTACACAAACACCACTGCACTACCCTAAACCCTAAAACACTACCCCCTACACTACACGAACACCACTGCACTACCCTAAACCCTAAAACACTACCCCCAGCACGAACCCCTACACTGCCCAAACACCACTGCACTACCCTAAACCCTAAAACACTACCCCCAGCAGTACCCCCTACACTGCCCAAACACCACTGCACTACCCTAAACCCTAAAACAATCCCCCAGCAGTACCCTCTACACTACCCAAACACCATTGCACTACCCTAAACCCTAAAACACTACCCCCAGCAGTACCCCTACACTACCCAAACACCACTGCACTACCCTAAATCACTACCCCAGCACGACCCCCTACACTACCCAAACACCACTGCACTACCCTAAACCCTAAAACACTACCCCCAGCACGACCCTCTACACTACCCAAACACCACTGCACTACCCTAAATCCTAAAACACTCCCCCCAGCACAACTCCCTACACTACCCAAACACCACTGCACTACCCTAAACCCTAAAACACTACCCCCAGCATGACCCCCTACACTACACAAACACCACTGCACTACCCTAAACCCTAAAACACTACCCCCAGCACGACTCTCTTCACTACCTAAACACAGATACTGTCTAATTCAAGTTGCTACTGGTCTGCCGGTTTCTGCAGGAAAAAGGCCTCTTGCAGCTTGTTGTGTCACTGTACCTGCACAAAAGGTCAGCCATTTAACCTTTGGAGTCAGATTCTCATTCCTGGGTCCAAATGGGAGTGATTCCACCCCTTCAAGTGTGAGAAGTTGGCCTGGCATATGCTGTCCACTAATTATAGTGGGCACCTTGCACCAGTCCAAATCGACTCTTATGGTAGGTAGGTTAAAGACAACCTTATTGAAAGCTATCCTAGTGGTAGCTGTGGAGAGCAGCCTTCAGGCTAAGTCTTGAAGGAATGTAAAGCAGCTTGTTTTACCAGTCTATAATCTCTTGAGTGACCAAATGAAAGAGCACCACACCAGGTATATATTCAAAATATATGTATTTATTACTAAACACACCCCTCTAGTCTCTTTATGAGGCTAGAGTTCGAAGTACATAGGTTATAAGATCTTAAATCACAGTAATAGCACAAATACACGTTTGAGCCCTAGGGGCGTACCAAACCATATACCAATAAAGTGGTATGCGAACCACGACTGAACTAGACACTAGGCCTAGAGCCTCTAGAAGTGCTTGGACCACAAGGAACCACCCAAGGTAGTGACACAGGGGACCCACGGGAGACGCGTGCAGTGTAAATACACAACCGCGATACGCCGTTAACTTCTATGGAGAAAGTCGGGATCGGGAAAATAGAGGAAAGGGACACTTAAAGAGGACTAGGACAAAACCCTTTGAGATCTAGGACTTTGAAGAGTCTCTACCCACGGGAGCACCGGAGTACTCGTGTTACCTCACCCAGGGAAGCCGGGTGCATAGGTGCCTTTCGGGGTCGGGTTTCGTCGTCGGTTCTTATGGCGATCTGCTGCAAAGTGCTGCTGGCGACCAGGAGAAAAGTGTCCGGGTGGATCCAAGAGTGGATCGGAGTTCTGAAGAACCTGAAAGCAGAGGGGACAGAGTCTGGGTCACTAGCCAGTGACCAGGGAGGCGATGGACAGATGCCCACCGATGTCGAGTGCTTCAGATTCGATGACGGTCGTCTTGACTCTTCAGCCACGAGGTCCGGGAGGCGTTGTCGGCGACCAGGAGCAGGATTCGGGCTGTTGCTCGATGTCTGTCGAGTGCAGAGGTGTCGGCGACCAGATTGGACCCAACAAGCCTTGGCAACGGCAAGTCTCGAGTAAGATGTAGATCGTCGATGATGCAGACCAGCAAGGTCTGGGGAACTCACCCAGCAAGGGTAAGTGAGGGCAGGCCTGGAGCAACCAGACTGCCAAGTAAAGAAAAGATTGGCCTTCGGTAAGGGCTACTAGCCAACGGGCTAGCGACCGCGAAGGAGCCTCGTGACGCCGCACGTGGAGCTGGCTTACAGGACACTCGTGGAGTGGGGGCCAGTGATCTTCGGTGCAGGTGGTGCTGGAGGCTAGGGCTACTCGGAGCCCAAAGCACGACTTCTTGGGAGACCCAGAAGATGGTGCACTTGCAAGTGTGCTCGGTGTCCAGGGGTCACGGTCTCAAGTCACCCACGATAGCCACGGGCCTCAGCTTTGCTGGGGACTCAGGGTAGCCTCGGGGAAGTCTGAGAATCCACCTCTGGTGATGCGATGACTTCGGCGTCCGACGGGAGCTTCAGTGATGCGAACCGGACAGATGCTTCTTTGGTGCCTGCCAAGCAGGGGAGTCACTCCTTGACCCCAAGGGAGATTCTTCAGTCCTCTAATCGTGAGTAGAGCGTCGAAGGTCCAGGATTCTGTTTCAGAGTTTCGTCCAGGTATAATCTAAAGTCCTAAGGACTGGGTTCCTACCTTTATTCCAAAAATAGGGGATGGACTACTCTGTGGCCCCACCTATGGGTGGGTCAGGGCAGAGGGGTGGCTACACCCCTTTCCCTTTGTCCAGTTCGCGCCAAAGCAGGGGCTGCAAGCCCCTGATCCGGTTTGAACTGGGGTATGCACAGGGACACCAAATGTGCCCCCAGTGCAGGACTTCAAAGCACCCGAAAGTGCTCCCGCCCAGCCCCAATACACATTGTCCTGTCTGGGGAGGTGGTCACACCTCCCTGGGACAGGAAACCTATTGTCCAGGCCTCCCCTGCCGGAGTTTCGTCCAGCAGCAGGAGGCCAGACTCGTGTCTGTGGCAGCAGCATCCATTTTGTGATGCCAGGGCTCTGGAAAGAAGTTACCGGACTCGTCAGAGTTAACATGCCTTTCCCTCTAGAAGGGTGGAATGCTACCCCCGCCGCCAGGATTGGCGGGGGGTAGTATTCCAAGATGTTTGACACCAAACACGACATGTTTTGGTGCAGCCATTCCATAGTTAGCATTTTACCGCGAGGATATAATGCGTTTAAGAGTATATGGTCAGGCTGCACTACAAACAGCATCAGAGATGGTCTCCGAACGCTGCAGAGGGGCCCTGCTCATGCAGGGGCACCCTCTCACATAAGAACCATGCACTCTGCCTTTAGGATTGATAAGGCCTGCCTTAGGAGTGACTTATAGGTTTATATGTGTGTATGCTTTTAGTGATATAGGTAACCTATACCACAGCAAGGGGTGCATGCACCACCTTACCCAGGCTGCAGTAGCAGACCTGTGGTGTCAGTTTGGATGGCCTACCAGGGGTGGCATAATACATGCTGCAGCCCCTGGCAGGCCTCTGAGGTACCTATGCCCTTGGTACATAGTATACCATATACTAGGGACTTACAAGGGCACTCCAGATCCCAATCAGTGATGTGCCTAAGGCACATGGAGACCCTTTTAAAGAGGAAACAGCTAGGCTGGGGTTCTGAATAGCAGGGCCCCAGCCAGACTAATGTCGAAAACCAGTGAAGTATCAGCAAAAAGTGGGGGTACCCCTGTGAAGCAGATCCTACTCTCCTACACAACCCCCCAAACGTAGGGACATTAAACTAACCTTGCCCAGTTAAGTCTTCATGTTCTAAGTGGAAATACCTAGAGAGTCCATCTGCATTCGCATGGTTACTCCCAGGCCTATGTTCCACTGTAAAGTCCATCCCCTGTAGGGAAATGGACCACCTAAGCAGTTTGGGGTTTTCACCCTTCATTTGTTTTAGCCATAAGAGGGGCTTATGGTCTGTCTGAACCAGGAAGTGTGTACCAAACAAGTATGGCCTCAACTTCTTCAGAGCCCAGACCACAGCAAAGGCCTCCCTCTCTATGGCTGACCAACGTTTCTCTCTAGGGGTCAGCCTTCTGCTAATAAAAGCTACTGGCTGATCCTGACCTTCTTCATTCAATTGTGACAGTACAGCCCCTACCCCCAATTCAGATGCATCTGTTTGAACAATGAACTTCTTGGAGTAATCAGGACTCTGCAGAATTGGAGCAGTGCACATGGCCTGCTTGAGGTCATCAAATGCCTTTTGACAGCTAACTGTCCACTGAACCTTTTTGGGCATTTTCTTAGAAGTTAAGTCATTCAAGGGTGTCACTATTGATCCATACCCCTTGACAAATCTCCTATAGTACCCAGTCAGGCCTAAGAAGGCTCTCACCTGAGTCTGGGTAGTTGGAGCAGTCCAGTCCATGATGGTCTGGATCTTGCTCTGCAAAGGTTGAACCTGGCCTCCACCCACAAGGTGGCCCAGGTACACAACCTGACTCTGCCCTATCTGGCACTTAGTGGCCTTGATAGTCAGGCCTGCCTTTTGCAGGGCCTGTAAAACATTCCTGAGGTGGACCAGGTGATCCTCCCAGGTGGAGCTAAAGACAGCAATATCATCTAGATAAGCTGCACTATAGGCCTCCAGTCCTGTGAGAACTGTGTTCACCAACCTCTGGAAAGTGGCAGGTGCATTTTTCAGACCAAAGGGCATCACCACAAATTGATAATGCCCACTAGGGGTTGAAAATGCTGTTTTGGGCTTTGCAGCATCAGCTAGTCTGATCTGCCAGTAGCCAGCTGTTAGGTCAAATGTGCTGAGATATTTGGCAGAGGCCAAAGTATCTATGAGCTCATCTGCCCTGGGTATTGGATGGGCATCAGTCCTAGTGACTGCATTGAGGCCCCTGTAGTCTACACAAAACCTCATCTCTCTTTTCCCACCACTGGTGTGAGGTTTAGGTACTAGGACTACTGGACTAGCCCAAGGGCTATCTGAGGGCTCAATCACTCCCAATTCCAACATCTTCTGGACTTCAGTCCTGATACAGTCCCTGACATGGTCAGGTTGCCTATAAATCTTGTTTTTAATAGGCAGACTGTCCCCAGTGTCCACTTCATGAGTGCACCAGGTGGTCTGACTGGGTGTCAGAGAAAACATATGTCTAAACTGATTGAGGACTTGCCTGCAATCAGTTTGTTGCTGGGTAGTGAGGCTGCCTGCCAAGGCTACACCATCAACTGACCCATCGTCAGGGTTCTGTGAGAGCAGGTCAGGGAGTGGGTCACTCTCTTCCTCCTGCCCTTCATCAGTAGCCATGAGCAAGCCCATGTCTGCCCTGTCCACATATGGCTTAAGTCTGTTGACATGGAGAACCCTGTGGGGACTCCTGGGTGTTCCCAGGTCTACTAAGTAAGTGACCTCACCCTTCTGCTCAACAATAGTGTGGGGTCCACTCCATTTGTCTTGGAGAGCTGCTGGGGCCACTGGCTCCAACACCCACACCTTCTGTCCTGGCTGGTAAACAGTTAGGACAGCCTTTTGGTCATGCCAGGCCTTTTGAAGTTCCTGGCTAGCCTCAAGGTTTTTGGTTGCCTTTTTCATGTACTCAGCCATCCTGGAGCGGAGACCAAGTACATAGTCCACTATATCTTGCTTTGGGGGCTTGAGAGGTAACTCCCATCCTTCCTTCACCAAGCACAGTGGACCCCTCACAGGGTGGCCAAACAGAAGTTCAAAAGGGCTGTAACCAACCCCTTCTGAGGCACCTCCCTATATGCGAATAAAAGGCAGGGCAAGAGTATGTCCCATCTACGCCTAAGCTTTTCTGGGAGCCCTTTAATCATGCCCTTCAAGGTTTTGTTGAATCTCTCAACTAAACCATTGCATTGTGGGTGATAGGGTGTGGTGAACTTATAAGTAACTCCACACTCCTTCCACATTGCCTTTAAGTACCCAGACATGAAGTTTGCACCCCTGTCTGATACCACCTCCTTAGGAAAGCCCACTCTTGAGAAAATTCCCAGGAGGGCCCTTGCCACCACAGGTGCTGTAGTGGTCCTAAGGGGTATAGCCTCTGGATACCTGGTGGCATGATCCACTACCACCAGTATAAATCTGTGCCCAGATGCTGTTTGGGGATCCATGGGACCAACAATGTCAATCCCTACCCTCTCAAAGGGCACCCCCACCACAGGTAGTGGTATCAGGGGGCCTTTGTAGTGCCACCTGCTTTGCCACTGGCTTGGCAGGTTACACAGGAGCGACAAAACTCCTTACTGTCTTCAGACATGTGGGGCCAGTGAAAGTGAGGGACAATTCTGTCCCAAGTCTTGTTCTGGCCCAGGTGTCCTGCTAAGGGAATATCATGGGCTAGGGTCAATAGGAAGCCCCTGAACTTCAAAGGTATTACCAACCTCCTGGTAGCACCAGGCTTGGGGTCTCTACTCTCTGAGTACAGGAGTCCATCATCCCAATACACTGTATGGGGACCACTAGCTTTCCCAGCAGCCTCAGCAGCAGCTTGCTGTCTGAGGGGTTCAAGGGAGGGGCAGCTCTGCTGCTCCTGGCTCAGATCTGCCCTAGAAGGTCCCCCTGTCCCCAAGAACTCAACCTGGTCAGGCTCAAGTTCCTCTGGGACAGTTCCTTCTTCAGGGCTGAGATCATCCCCCTCAAGGGACTGATCTTCCTCCTGAGCCAAGGGGAAGGCACTGCCTTAACCCTACTACTCCTCCTCTTGGAAGGCACTTGGTCCATTCTTCCAGAATCCAAGGCCTGTTCAGTTTTAGACAGTTTAGCTTGTGACCTGGTCACAGCAAACACATCTGCAGGGATCCCCAGCATTTCTGCATGGGTCCTGAGCTCCACTTCTGCCCAAGCAGAAGTCTCTAAGTCATTGCCAAGCAAGCATTCGACTGGTAGGTTTGCACTTACCACAACCTTCTTAAGGCCAGTTACCCCTCCCCAGGAGAAGTTAACAACTGCCAGAGTATGGTCTGTTCTGACATTGCTAGCATTGGTCACTTGGTACATTTCACCAAGTATAACTTGCCCAGGTAGCACAAGGTCTTGTGTCACCATTGTGACACTTGCCCCTGTGTCCCTAAATGCCAAAGC
The DNA here is from genome assembly GCA_963921515.1 of Calotriton arnoldi. NCBI lineage: Eukaryota > Metazoa > Chordata > Amphibia > Caudata > Salamandridae > Calotriton > Calotriton arnoldi. Next base: position 438,964 of record CAWUFW010013790.1, on the reverse strand, counting down.
CTCTCGTCCATTGATTAAAGGCTGTTGTCTGTACTTGCCCAGATTACTGGGACTCACAGTGGAGGTCACATCCATGCCTCCATCACAGACTAACACAGCCTGAGTCAGTTCCCTGACTAAGTCAGAGCCCAACTCAGTTCCCAGGGTGAACCCTACTAAACCCTTTGCTGGAGCACTTCCACCAACTGTACTAGGGGGAACAGGTGCCTTAGGGGCATTGGTGGATGCTGGACTGGAGTCTTTGGACTTGGTGCAATCACTGGTCCAGTGGGTCTTTTGCTTACAGACCTTGCACCATGGTTTTCTTTGGCCTTTACCCTTGGTAGACTGGGAATCCCCACCAGAAGAAGATTTTTGGGGGCCTGATGAAGACTTTTGATCTTTACCCTTCTCCCCACCCTTGTCAGAGTTCTTAGCATCTTGCTTCTTGGTTTCCCCACCTTGGTTCTGTACCTTCTGCTTCACCCTGGTTCTGACCCATTTGTCTGCCTTCTTTCCCAATTCTTGGGGAGAGGTCAGATCAGAGTCAACCAGGTACTGATGCAACAGCTGGTTTTGACAGTTATTAAGAATCTGCTCCCTCATTATCAGATTATACAATCCTGAGAAGTCACACACCTTACTGCCCATCAACCAGCCTTCCAGAGCCTTGGCAGAACAATCCACATAGTCTACCCAGTCTTGAGTCTGTGCTTTTGGGTGTCTCTGAACTTCAACCTGTACTGTTCAGTGGTTAGGCCAAACCCATCAATAAGAGCACTCTTCAAGACCTTGTAATTGTCAGCATCCTCCTCTCTAACAGTGAGGAGCTTGTCTCTACCTTTGTCAGCAAAGGAGAGCCACAAGATTGCTGCCCACTGCTCCTGAGGGACCTTCTGTACTTTACAGGCCCTCTCTAAAGCAGTTATCCATTTGTGGATATCATCCCCACTCTGGTAGGGAGGGACAATCTTGCTCAGGTTCCTATGGTCATAGGACCTTTCCCTATCTCTAGGGACATGGCTGCCACCATGGGACTCTAGTCCCAACTTTCTTCTCTCTCTAAGGAGATCTAGGGATTCTCTATCTAAAGCCAATTGCTTCTTCCTGATCTCCAGTTGAGTTTCCTCATACTGGACCAGTCTCTTTCTTCTCTCATGAGAGGATTCCCTCCTGTGAGAAGAAACAGAGCTCCCTATTGAGGTGCCAGAGTGGTTAGACTCCTGAGAAGGAGACCTAGACTTTCTGAGCACACTCATAATCCTTCCTGGGGGACAAAGGTGTGGTTCTCCAGATCCTCATCTTCATCTTCCCCAGAAGGGATTGGGTTTTCCAGGTCAGGGTCATTGTCACCCTCCTGGTCAGTTTCAGAGGGGGGCTGGGGGTAGTAGTACCCCTGGCCCCTTCCTCATCTGCTGGCCCACCCTCTGCTCCTACCCCTTCAGTCTCTGAGGACTTACTAAGATCATAAGCCACCAACAACTCCTGGAGGTGTTGGGTGGTGGGACTTTGGCCTGTCCTTAATTTCCTCACGTTACACAAAGCTCTCAGTTCCAAGAATGGGAGTGTGTCATACTTGGAGGGGGAAGCTCAATGGCTTCCTGCAGGGCATCTCTAGATCCTGCTTTTAAAGACATTACTAGTGTGGTGTGGTGTATGCACTACCTACTCTAGTGTGGCCTACTAAACTCTCTTGAGTTGTAGAAAGGGTTGTGCTATCCCTTAACACACAACTCTAAGTTCAGTAGAACTTACTGATATTCTAAGCTTAAATTATATGTACCTTAGGTACCTTTAGTGGTTTTCAGTTGATCAATTCAATTGAGATTATCTGGTAAAACAATAGCAAGCTGGAATCCCACACGCTGCACACCAATGTGAGAAGTTGGCCTGGCATATGCTGTCCACTAATTATAGTGGGCACCTTGCACCAGTCCAAATCGACTCTTATGGTAGGTAGGTTAAAGACAACCTTATTGAAAGCTATCCTAGTGGTAGCTGTGGAGAGCAGCCTTCAGGCTAAGTCTTGAAGGAATGTAAAGCAGCTTGTTTTACCAGTCTATAATCTCTTGAGTGACCAAATGAAAGAGCACCACACCAGGTATATATTCAAAATATATGTATTTATTACTAAACACACCCCTCTAGTCTCTTTATGAGGCTAGAGTTCGAAGTACATAGGTTATAAGATCTTAAATCACAGTAATAGCACAAATACACGTTTGGGCCCTAGGGGCGTACCAAACCATATACCAATAAAGTGGTATGCGAACCACGACTGAACTAGACACTAGGCCTAGAGCCTCTAGAAGTGCTTGGACCACAAGGAACCACCCAAGGTAGTGACACAGGGGACCCACGGGAGACGCGTGCAGTGTAAATACACAACCGCGATACGCCGTTAACTTCTATGGAGAAAGTCGGGATCGGGAAAATAGAGGAAAGGGACACTTTAAAGAGGACTAGGACAAAACCCTTTGAGATCTAGGACTTTGAAGAGTCTCTACCCACGGGAGCACCGGAGTACTCGTGTTACCTCACCCAGGGAAGCCGGGTGCATAGGTGCCTTTCGGGGTCGGGTTTCGTCGTCGGTTCTTATGGCGATCTGCTGCAAAGTGCTGCTGGCGACCAGGAGAAAAGTGTCCGGGTGGATCCAAGAGTGGATCGGAGTTCTGAAGAACCTGAAAGCAGAGGGGACAGAGTCTGGGTCACTAGCCAGTGACCAGGGAGGCGATGGACAGATGCCCACCGATGTCGAGTGCTTCAGATTCGATGACGGTCGTCTTGACTCTTCAGCCACGAGGTCCGGGAGGCGTTGTCGGCGACCAGGAGCAGGATTCGGGCTGTTGCTCGATGTCTGTCGAGTGCAGAGGTGTCGGCGACCAGATTGGACCCAACAAGCCTTGGCAACGGCAAGTCTCGAGTAAGATGTAGATCGTCGATGATGCAGACCAGCAAGGTCTGGGGAACTCACCCAGCAAGGGTAAGTGAGGGCAGGCCTGGAGCAACCAGACTGCCAAGTAAAGAAAAGATTGGCCTTCGGTAAGGGCTACTAGCCAACGGGCTAGCGACCGCGAAGGAGCCTCGTGACGCCGCACGTGGAGCTGGCTTACAGGACACTCGTGGAGTGGGGGCCAGTGATCTTCGGTGCAGGTGGTGCTGGAGGCTAGGGCTACTCGGAGCCCAAAGCACGACTTCTTGGGAGACCCAGAAGATGGTGCACTTGCAAGTGTGCTCGGTGTCCAGGGGTCACGGTCTCACGTCACCCACGATAGCCACGGGCCTCAGCTTTGCTGGGGACTCAGGGTAGCCTCGGGGAAGTCTGAGAATCCACCTCTGGTGATGCGATGACTTCGGCGTCCGACGGGAGCTTCAGTGATGCGAACCGGACAGATGCTTCTTTGGTGCCTGCCAAGCAGGGGAGTCACTCCTTGACCCCAAGGGAGATTCTTCAGTCCTCTAATCGTGAGTAGAGCGTCGAAGGTCCAGGATTCTGTTTCAGAGTTTCGTCCAGGTATAATCTAAAGTCCTAAGGACTGGGTTCCTACCTTTATTCCAAAAATAGGGGATGGACTACTCTGTGGCCCCACCTATGGGTGGGTCAGGGCAGAGGGGTGGCTACACCCCTTTCCCTTTGTCCAGTTCGCGCCAAAGCAGGGGCTGCAAGCCCCTGATCCGGTTTGAACTGGGGTATGCACAGGGACACCAAATGTGCCCCCAGTGCAGGACTTCAAAGCACCCGAAAGTGCTCCCGCCCAGCCCCAATACACATTGTCCTGTCTGGGGAGGTGGTCACACCTCCCTGGGACAGGAAACCTATTGTCCAGGCCTCCCCTGCCGGAGTTTCGTCCAGCAGCAGGAGGCCAGACTCGTGTCTGTGGCAGCAGCATCCATTTTGTGATGCCAGGGCTCTGGAAAGAAGTTACCGGACTCGTCAGAGTTAACATGCCTTTCCCTCTAGAAGGGTGGAATGCTACCCCCGCCGCCAGGATTGGCGGGGGGTAGTATTCCAAGATGTTTGACACCAAACACGACATGTTTTGGTGCAGCCATTCCATAGTTAGCATTTTACCGCGAGGATATAATGCGTTTAAGAGTATATGGTCAGGCTGCACTACAAACAGCATCAGAGATGGTCTCCGAACGCTGCAGAGGGGCCCTGCTCATGCAGGGGCACCCTCTCACATAAGAACCATGCACTCTGCCTTTAGGATTGATAAGGCCTGCCTTAGGAGTGACTTATAGGTTTATATGTGTGTATGCTTTTAGTGATATAGGTAACCTATACCACAGCAAGGGGTGCATGCACCACCTTACCCAGGCTGCAGTAGCAGACCTGTGGTGTCAGTTTGGATGGCCTACCAGGGGTGGCATAATACATGCTGCAGCCCCTGGCAGGCCTCTGAGGTACCTATGCCCTTGGTACATAGTATACCATATACTAGGGACTTACAAGGGCACTCCAGATCCCAATCAGTAATGTGCCTAAGGCACATGGAGACCCTTTTAAAGAGGAAACAGCTAGGCTGGGGTTCTGAATAGCAGGGCCCCAGCCAGACTAATGTCGAAAACCAGTGAAGTATCAGCAAAAAGTGGGGGTACCCCTGTGAAGCAGATCCTACTCTCCTACACAAGTGTCCATACAGGCCTCAAACAGAAAGCACAGTCCTCTTCTTTTATTCTGCAGATCTAGAGTATTCTAACGAGCAATGAATGAGGTGCCACTTTTATAACATAGCCAGAGGGTGGGAGTGACTCATGGACTGTAATTTATCCCACAGTGTACTATTCCAAGGTGGATCTAGCATGATAGAACCTTTCTGATCCTGAGAAGAGCTTGTGGCCCAGCCAGGGGTTGTTTAGGGAAATGATCTGTTCCCTCCCTTCAGTTGAATCAAACCTATTTTGGGGCAGGCTCCCCCACCCACTGGGCTGGTGCAAAGCTGGCTGCAGTGGGCCTATGAAACAAAAGGCTTCTCTTCCCCAGGTCTCCCTTTACACATAACTATGAATGGGCAGGTCTCAGTGTGGTCCCTTTCAGGTTAATGAAGTTGCTGGGCCTTCCCTAGCTATCACCTGTGAGCTGATAATTGTCCCATACCTCACTCCTAGGTCTTATTGTAAAAATGACTAAGTCATTGATCCTGCTCTGGGAGCAGTTTTCAAATCTAATTAGGAGGAAATACTGGCAGGGCCTACTTAAGGCTCAGACAGATAAAGTATAACTTTTGTAACTTTTAAAAAGTCACTTTCCCTAAACACTTATTAAAAGAATCAACTTCAACATCCCACTGGATTTTTAACAAGCATTAAACATAGTGTTTGATATCAGGGTTATGATTTCATTCGGAGCTCTAGTGTTTCTCATAGGACAACTGCAATTTTTTTACAGTCAAAATATCTTTTGGGGCTAGTCTCTGTACGCTAATGCAATATTAAATTCTGAATGTGCCGCTTTTAGATACTAGCAAAAAGAACAATTGATGGACAGAATGCAGAACAATGTCATACATTCACCCCAGTACAGAGATCTGGGCCTAAATCCATCGTTTTTTTGCTCACCATGCCATTCCAGTTGAACCCAGCAATATGCAAATCAGTCTTGACCCTGCACCCAATGGGAACAGTCCAGCCCGAACTGCCAGGCCAGGTCCTCCCTGGACTGGAAACAAGCATCCTAGTACCGGTTTCGGGCTTTCAGCCCTCATCAGCCAGGATAGCTTGACTCCAGTGGCATGGAGAGCACGGGACCCACGTCTGGGCATACCCGTCCCACTCGGGGTGACAAATGCAAAAGAACAATTGATGGACAGAATGCAGAACAATGTCATACATTCACCCCAGTACAGAGATCTGGGCCTAAATCCATCATTTTTTTGCTCACCATGCCATTCCAGTTTGTACCCAGCCATATGCAAATCAGTCTTCACCCTGCACCCAATGGAAACAGTCCAGCCCGAACTGCCAGGCTAGGTCCTCCCTGGACAGGAAACAAGCATCCTAGGACCGGTTTCGGGCTTTTAGATACTAGGCACTCTACCTTGAGGGCTGCAAGCCCTACTTAGGGGTGACTTGTTTAATATTTAAAAGTAGGGCTAATTTCTGTCACAAAAGATTATTTTGACAGATTCACCTGGACATTTAAAAGCTACAGTAGTTAGTCCACATTGGTAAGCCTGAAGCCATGTTTTCCTTTTCAGTGTAAGAATTCAGGTTATTAGCTGATGGGGGCAGAAGCTCCACTCAGGCAACAAACACAATTCTCTTCAGGGTGAACCACAAAAGTCACTAAATTGACCTATGCGTAACCCTCTGGTAGCTTGGCACAAAGCAGTCAAGCTTAACTTAGAGGCACTGTGTGAAGTATTTATGCAGCAAACAAACAGTAATAAAGTGAAACTCAAGACAAACCCCAAAGCAAATTAGAAAAACAGAGTAAATGTTAATATTCAAAATTATACCATAGCAACACAAATCCAAACAGTGGAACCAGAGATATGCAATTTTATATATTTAAGTAGATATAGCACCTAAAAGTACAAAGCGCCACTCACTGTCATCTATTCGTGCTAGGCTGGAGAAAGGTCACAAGTTCAGGCTTACTGCGATGGAGCTCACGTCGGATATAGGGACTAGGTTAGTCCTGCTGAAAAAAGTTACATTTTCAAAGTCCGGTGTGAAGGGTTCACAAAGAATCCCAGAAGTAAGAGAGGTAAACAACAACAATCATAGATATGCCTGAAAACTCCAATGATTATTTATTTATGCACATAGAATTTACACTTCATGGAACTATCTGAATGTGCAAATCAGGCACACATTTTATTGTGTTTCTAATCAGGGAAAATATCCCTGCAGAAATCTCTTTTCCAAGAGATCCATTGAATTGGGTATGTTCATACCTACCCTGCAAATACCCATATTCATACCTTTGACATAAGTAAATTTGCATGCTTTTAGTGTGTGAGAATTCACCTGCAAAGGTTATATGACTACCCACAAACCTACAGGTGGTAGAGTTTCTATGTTTGCAAATGGAGTTTGTGCCTGAAATTTTTTTCCAACAGCAGTTAAGTCAGTCCGCATTGGAAAGGTATGTTCTCAGACTGGTTATTTTGCACTACTAACTTTAATTCAGGTTCATACAATCATTTTTGAAATTGGCCTGCTACATCCCCTGCAACTGATTCTTCACCTCTTTTCATTTTACTGTTCTTCTTCCATCCTTCCACTCCTTCAGACCTGACTTAAAGAACTTTATTGGAGCAACGCAGAAAATGTATCCTTTTTCTGAACCATATTTTTGCTGGCTTTAAGACTATGCACTTCACCAATGGCAAGGAGTAGTAAAATGCACATGCTTCCACTCTAAATCATGTGCAGTGCATTTAAACTCTTTATAAGTCAATTGTAAATGGTGCATAAAGTGAACCTAAGACATGGAAAGTTAAACAGAATATGAGGAATGCAGTGTATATTCACACAAAAATTTATTTCTGCAAGGAGCACCACAATGTTCTGGCTAGACTGCAGTTTAATTGCACTGTAGCCTAGACATGGCAGGGAAAATGATTTTGCCATGTAGGAAAAGCCAATTGTATGACAACAGGGCAGGGTGTATATATATAAAAAATAAGGCACAACACATACAGGGGTTACTGTGCCCTCACAGTTAAATCAAAACCAAATGATATTTCACTGCGCAGAACAGCTAGGATTTTCCCTAATAGGCCTAGGTGGGAATAACATATTTATTTTCCACCTCTGTTCCATTCTAGCTCTTATGAAAGAGCTGGAACAATGCTTCAATGATAATCCCTGATTAGTTTTTAAAATGGGACTTAATGGTGAAAATAGATTTTTGATAATATGAGCAGAAATGAACTTTATAAAATGTACATAAGGCTGCCAGTTTGGACCCAGCCATATGCAAATCAGTCTTGACCCTGATCCTCATGGGAACAGTCCAGCCCGAAATGCCAAACCAGGTCCTCCCTGGACCAAAAATGAGCATCCTGTGATCAGATTTGGAGCATCACCCCTCATCAGCCAGGCTAGCTTGAATCCAGTGGTGCAGTGAGCACGGGACCCACATCTGGGAATACCTTTCCCACTTAGGGCAACAGAAGCAAAAGCAACAAATGATGGATGGAATGCTGAACAATGCATACATTCACCCCCAGTCACAAAGATCTGTGTTTAATCCATCATTCTTTTGCTCACCATGCCACCCCAATTTGAAACCAACCATATGCAAATCAGTCTTGACCCTATTCCTCATGAGAACAGTCCAGCCCGAACTGCCATGCCAGCTGCTCCCTGGACCGGAAGCAATCATCCTGGGACCGATTTCAGGGCATCACCTCTCATCAGCCAGGCTAGCTTGAATCCAGTGTCGCAGTGAGCACGGGACCCACGTCTGGGCATTCCCTTACCTCTTAGGACGACAAAAGCAAAAGCAACAAATGATGGACAGAATTGCTGAATAATGCAAACATTCACTCCCAGTCACAAAGATCTGGGTATAATTCATCGTTCTTTTGCTCAGCACGCCAACCAGTTTGGACCCAGCCATATGCAAATCAGTCTTGACTCTGTTCCTCATGGAAACGGTCCAGCTAGAACTGCCAAGCCAGGTCCTTCATGGACCGGAAACAAGCATCCTGGGAACGGTTTTGGGGCATCATCCCTCATCAGCCAGGCTAGCTTGAATCCAGTGGCGCAGTGAGCACGGGATCCACATCTGGGCATACCCTTCCCACTTAGGGCAACAAAAGTGAAAGCAACAAATGATGGACGGAATGCTGAATAATGCAAATATTCACCCCCAGTCACAAAGATCTGGGTTTAATCCATCATTCTTTTGCTCACCACGCCACCCCAGTTTGGACGCAGCCATATGAAAATCAGACTTGACCCTGTTCCTCATGGTAACACTCCAGACTGAACTGCCAAGCCAGGTCCTCCCAGGCCCAAAAACAAGCATCCTGGAACCATTTTCGGGCATCACCCCTAATATGCCAGGCTAGCTAGAATCCAGTGGCGCAGTGAGCATGGGACCCACGTCTGGGCAAACCCTTCCCACTTACGGCGACAAAAGCAAAAGAAACAGATGATGGATGGAATGCTGAACAATGCAAGCATTCACCCCAAGTCACAAAGATCTGGCTTTAATCCATTGTTCTTTTTTCTCACCACGCCACCAAGTTTGGACCCAGCCATAGGTAAAACAGTCTTGACCTTGTTCCTCATGGGAAGAGTCCCGCCCAAACTGCCAAGCCATGTCCTCCCTGGACCGGAAACAAGCATCTTGGGACCGGTTTCAGGGCATCTCCCCTCATCTGCCAGGCCAGCTACAATCTAGTGGAGCAGTGCCCACGTCTGGGCATACACTTCCCACTCAGGGTGACAAAAGCAAAAGGAACAAATGATGGACAGAATGCTGAACAACGCAAACATTCATCCCCAGTCAAAAAGATCTGGGTTTAATCCATCGTTCTTTTGCTCATCACCCCATCCCATTTTGGACCCAGTGATATGCAAATGAGTCTTGACTTTGCTCCTCATGGGAACAGTCCAGGCGGAACTGCCAAGTCAGGTCCTCCCTGCACCGGAAACAAGCATCCAGGCACTTGTTTCAAGGCATCACCCCTCATCAGCCAGGCTAGCTTGAATTCAGTGGTGCAGTAAGCACAGGATCCACATCTGGGCATACTCTTCCCACTTAGGGCGACAAAAGCAAAAGCAACAAATGATGGACGGAATGCTGAACAATGCAAACATTCACCCCTAGTCACAAAGATCTGGGTTTAATCCATCTTTCTTTTGCACACCACGCCACGCCACCCCATTTTGGAATGATCCATATGCAAATCAGTCTTGACCCTGTTCCTCATGGGAGCTGTCCAACCTAAACTGCCAAGCCTGGTCCTCCCTGGACAGGAAACAAGCATCCTGGGACTGGTTTCAGGGCATCACCCCTCACCAGCCAGGCTAGCTTGAATCCAGTGGTGCAGTGAGCACGGGGCCCAGATTTGGGCATAGCCTTACCACTTAGGTTGACAAAAGCAAAAGGAGCAAATGATACACGGAATGCTGAACAATGCAAACATTCACCCCCACTCACAAAGATCTGGGTTTAATCCATCGTTCTTTTGCTCACCATGCCACTCCAGTTTGGACCCAGCCATATGCAAATCAGTCTTGACCCTGTTCCTCATGGGAACAGTCCAGCCTGAACTGCCAAGCCAGATGCAATTAAAGGTTTCAGTATTTAAACCTGGGCTCAGCCATTGGTAGCTATAGCACAGAGCAGGTAGGCCTAACTTAAAGAAAATGTCTAAAGTACAAAAACAGTTTAAAAAGTCATAGGCACAACACAATAAAAACCCCACTCTAATTTATCAACGTAGATAAAAATTTCATGAACAAAATTACATCAAACTACAAATATTCATTAAGGAGAACCAGAGATTTGAAATGCTAAAGTTTTTTTGTAAAAATAGAGACAAAAAGCGCAAAGTGACAATGGTGGACAGTGTCACAGAGGACTGGGACATAGGCATGATCTGAGGCCAAAAACAATAGAGTCCGGGTCGATACTTTAACCAGGTTTGGCCCAGTTGGAGGTTTTACCTTAAGACGTAGCTTTTTTTTAAAAGTCAAAATCCATCAGCTGTGCAAGTCAGCAGGCTGTATCCGAGAAAGCCTTCAAAAAGTTGGATAGGGATCTGTCAGAGTACTGCTGAAACCATTGGTTTTAGTGGGATAAGCTCAGAGAGGAATAAATGTCATGACCAGGGAAGTCCTCTTGCTGTCCAGATATGTTTGGTATCTTCAACCAGTTAAGATTTTTACCTTCGGACTTAACCTCTTTTTCAGAGTTTGGAATCCTCCAGTGGGGCAAAACTGTGGGATGTGTCTGAAGAGGGCTACTCGAAGCCGGATACCTTCTCAGCGAAGTCCTGGCTGAGGTGGATTTGCTGCTACAGAGAAGCACTGAGTGAGGTAAACTGGTTTCTTCAGCCCAGAGAGGTAGTGCCTTTGTGGCTGATCAGCTTGGCAGATTTTTCCTGGTAGTGCGAGGTCTTGAAATCCAAAAATTCCCAGGTTTTCCAGGGATGTTAGGAGATGTCCAGTTAGACACAACCAATGGTCCAAGGGTCCTCAGGAACAGCACGTGTAGGTCAATACTCACTTCAGCAGAGGCCATCAGCAGGGACCAGGTCAGGTCAAGTTGGAACAGGTTAGCTGGGCAGTGCAGAACAAGGCCTTTTGTATCCCTGTAGTCAAACAGGAAGCCAGCCAACTTCTTTGTCCTAGGTACAAGAGAGAGTAGGTCCAGTCCTTAGGTCACAGACAGCAGGTCCAGTCCTCATCTGTTCATCCTCAGGTCCAGCAGTATTCTGAAGAAGGGATCTTGTTGTGCCAAATGTATGCTTGGCACTAGCTTGTTGGGGGTGACTCCTGTCCCCTCCCTAACCAATAGGGCAAATGTTCCCAGGGATAACCCTACCCACCTTTGAAGCAGTTCCTGTGTGCCCTAGTGAAAACAATCCTACTGTGCCGCCTACTCACTAAATCCAATATTTAGAAACTCTTCTCTCCTTGTGTAGAGTCTGTGTGCCCAACCAGAGGTATGGTAAGGCTAGTGAGCAGCCCCTCCTCTTTAGTCACTCCAAACCAGTTCTGGGGGGGGCCTTTACCATGTAGGCATTACAATGTAATGCCTTTACAACACATCCATTACAACACAATGCCTTTACCATGCATTGCCTTTATCACACATGTTTTTACCATGCATCTGCCTTTACCACAAAATGGTAAGTATTTATAAGGTAAGTGTGTGTGTGTGTGTGTGTGTGTGCGTGTGTTTGTGTGTGTGTGCGTGTGTGTGTATATATATATTCACTGAAAAAACCATAGGTTTCAGACACGTTATAGTTAGAAATTAGCATTTAAAAAACCTTTGAAATTCACTGAAAAAACCATAGGTTTTAGGGACAGTTATAGTTAGTTGGACATTTCACTCGTACAAAACCATAGAAATTCCCCCGTTATAGTTAGTTCAGCTAACTATAACTCGCGCCCCCGCAATGCACTGCTGATGACGTCACATATTACATCACTCATGACATGGTCAGTGACATCACTGATGAGATCACTGATGACATCTCAAATGACATCACTGATGACATCATCCAGTGACTGTGTGTTTCTGTAAAGTTGAAATATGTTTAATATTTATAGGGAAAGGCGTATTGAAGATTGAGTGGGTGTATAAGTGTCTGAATGGATGATTTAGTACGTGAGTGACTGACTCTACAAGTGAGTGATTAAACGTATCTTACTGAATGCATGGGTTAGTGACTAAACTGTGTGAATGTCTGTATCCCTCTGTTTGTTGGTGTGTAAGTGGATGCATGGATTTGCGAATAGCTACAAGAGTGTCTATATGGGTTATTGATTGGTTCTCTGAATATCTGTATGGCTGCCTGAGTGTTTGTGTGGGTGGGGTGTGTGTGACTCTGTACATAGATGTGTGAGTGGGTGATTCACTGGGTGCATGATTTCAAGAGTGCATCTGTGATGGACTGCTTGGGTGGGTGAGTGTGTGTATGGGTGTGTTAGTGAGTGAATGTATATCTCAGTGGTACATGTGCGAGTAACTACATATGTAAAAGGCAGTATATATGTGTGTTAGAGTATTTAAATGGCTATAAGTGAGAGTGTGTGATAGTGAGAGTGGCTGTATGGATGCGTGTGTGCTTGTATCAGTTATTGTATAAGAGCGTAAGAATGTGCTAGTATTTGTATGAGTAAGTGAGCTGGTGTGTGTATAACTGTATAGGTGAGTAAATGGGTGTGTGATTAATTTTTTGCATGACTGACTAGGTGTGTGAGTACCTCTATGGATGAGTGGCGGTGTGTGAGTGTTTATATAGGTGTATGAGTGCATATGATAGTCCTGTACTGAGTGACTGTAAGTATGAGTGACTGTACGGGTGAGTGAGTGGATGTGTGTGTAGACCTAAGAATCAGTGAGTGGGTATGTAGTTTTTGGTGTTGGAGTGTCTATGGTTTTGAGAATGGCAGTCTGTAATTTAGAGTGGGTGTATCAAAAGTTATATTAGGGTGTGAGAAGATGCATGAAATTATCACATGGATGATGTCATCAGTGATGTCATTTGAGATGTCATCAGTGATGTCATCAGTGATGTCACTGACCATGTCATGAGTGATGTAATATGTGACGTCATTAGCAGTGCATTGCGGGGCTCGAGTTATAGTTAGCTGAACTAACTATAACGGGGGAATTTCTATGGTTTTGTACGAGTGAAATGTCCAACTAACTATAACTGTCCCTAAAACCTATGGTTTTTTCAGTGAATTTCAAAGGTTTTTTAAATGCTAATTTCTAACTATAACGTGTCTGAAACCTATGGTTTTTTCAGTGAATTTCAAAGGTTTTTTAAATGCTAATTTCTAACTATAACGTGCCTGAAACCTATGATTTTTTAAATGAATTTCTAAGGTTTTTTAAATGCTAGTTTCTAACTATGCCTACAGAGGTAGGACATGTGAAGAAAGAAGAAAAACGCACAGAAAGAAGCAAAAGATGTGCAGAAAGAACCAACAGAGGAGCAGAAAGAGGCCTTGTTGCAAAATCATCCTGTGCCCACAACTTTTTCAGACGGGTACTGGTGGTAACTGACTCTGACTAACCAGAGCCAGTGCTATGCTAAAAGACACTTAGAATACAGTGAAAACACCTACATACACTAGGGAACACTATGCGTTGGGGTACCCCTGTGATTAGCATGACCTCCTCTGCAAGTCCCTAGTACATAATAGGGCAGGGGGATTAAAACTACCTCTTAAAACGCGCTACAGGGCGCGTTTGCACAGTGGTGAAGGGAGGGGGCCTGAGGTGACATGTGTGGCAAACGCGCCCCGTGGCGCGTTTTAAGTTGCAGGATTAAGTCCCCTTGAATCCTGAGGGTCCCTGGGGCCCAACTAGCCCCCAGGTACCTACAGTTAGGACCACAGAGCTGAGTTGCAGAGAGGCGTTCCGAGGCCACGCACCTTTTTCACCTCTCTGCAACGCAACTCTGTTGTGCTTACTGAAGGTACCTGGTGGGCTAGTTGGCCCCCAGGGTCCCTCAGGATTCAAAGGGAATTAATTCCCCAACTTAAAACGCACCACAGGGCGTGTTTGCGCACATGTCACCTGAGGCCCCGCCCCCTCCCTTCACCACTGTGCAAACGCGCCCCGTGGAGCGTTTTAAGTTGGGGGATTAGGTCACCTTGAATCCTGAGGGTCCCTGGGGCCCAACTAGCCCCCCAGGTACCTACAGTTAGGACCACAGAGCTGAGTTGCAGAGAGGCGTTCCGAGGCCACGCACCTTTTTTCACCTCTCTGCAACGCAACTCTGTTGTGCTTACTGAAGGTACCTGGTGGGCTAGTTGGCCCCCAGGGTCCCTCAGGATTCAAAGGGAATTAAGTCCCCAACTTAAAACGCACCACAGGGTGTGTTTGCGCACATGTCACCTGAGGCCCCGCCCCCTCCCTTCACCACTGTGCAAACGCGCCCCGTGGAGCGTTTTAAGTTGGGGGATTAGGTCACCTTGAATCCTGAGGGTCCCTGGGGCCCAACTAGCCCACCAGGTACTTCCAGTAAGCACCACAGGCCTGCGTTGCAACACCTGTAACAAATTGTGCAGTTGGGTTTAGGTAGTGAAGAGAGTCGTGCTGGGGGTAGTGTTTTAGGGTTTAGGGTAGTGCAGTGGTGTTTGTGTAGTGTAGGGGGTCATGCTGGGGGTAGATTTAGGGTTTAGGGTAGTACAGTGGTGTTTGGGTAGTGTAGGGAGTTGTGCTGGGGGGAGTGTTTTAGGGTTTAGGGTAGTGCAGTGGTGTTTGGGTAGTGTAGGGGGTCGTGCTGGGGATGGTGGTTCAGGGTTTAGGGCAGTGCAGTAGTGTTCGGGCAGTGTAGGGGGTCGTGCAGGGGGTGGTGTTTCAGGGTTTAGGGCAGTGCAGTGGTGTTCGGGCAGTGTAGGGGGTCGTGCTGGGGCTGGTGTTTCAGGGTTTAGGGCAGTGCAGTGGTGTTCGGGCAGTGTAGGGGGTCGTGCTGGGGCTGGTGTTTCACGGTTTAGGGCAGTGCAGTGGTGTTCGGGCAGTGTAGGGGGTCGTGCTGGGGCTGGTGTTTCAGGGTTTAGGGCAGTGCAGTGGTGTTCGGGCAGTGTAGGCGGTCGTGCTGGGGCTGGTGTTTCAGGGTTTAGGGCAGTGCAGTGGTGTTCGGGCAGTGTAGGGGGTCGTGCTGGGGCTGGTGTTTCAGGGTTTAGGGCAGTGCAGTGGTGCTCGGGCAGTGTAGGGGGTCGTGCTGGGGGTGGTGTTTCAGGGTTTAGGGTAGTGCAGTGGTGTTCGGGCAGTGTAGGGGGTCGTGCTGGGGCTGGTGTTTCAGGGTTTTGGGCAGAGCAGTGGTGTTCGGGCAGTGTAGGGGTCGTGCTGGGGGTGGTGTTTCAGGGTTTAGGGCAGTGCAGTGGTGTTCAGGCAGTGTAGGGGGTCGTGCTGGGGGTGGTGTTTCAGGGTTTAGGGCAGTGGTGTTCGGGCAGTGTAGGGGGTCTTGCTGGGGGTGATGTTTCAGGGTTTAGGGCAGTGCAGTGGTGTTCGGTGTAGGGGGTCTTGCTGGGGGTAGTGTTTCAGGGTTTAGGGCAGTGCAGTGGTGTTCGGGCAGTGTAGGGGGTCGTGCTGGGGGTGGTGTTTCAGGGTTTAGGGCAGTGCAGTGGTGTTCGGGCAGTGTAGGGGGTCGTGAAGGGGGTGGTGTTTCAGGGTTTAGGGCAGTGCAGTGGTGTTCGGGCAGTGTAGGGGGTCGTGCTAGGGGTGGTGTTTCAGGGTTTAGGGCAGTGCAGTGGTGTTCGGGCAGTGTAGGGGGTCGTGCAGGGGCTGGTGTTTCAGGGTTTAGGGCAGTGCAGTGGTGTTCGGGCAGTGTAGGGGGTCGTGCTGGGGGTAGTGTTTTAGGGTTTAGGGTAGTGCAGTGGTGCTTGTGTAGTGTAGGGGGTCGTGCTGGGGGTAGTGTTTTAGGGTTTAGGGTAGTGCAGTGGTGTTTGTGTAGTGTAGGGGGTCATGCTGGGGATAGTGTTTTAGGGTTTAGGGTAGTGCAGTGGTGCTTGTGTAGTGTAGGGGGTCATGCTGGGGGTATTGTTTTAGGGTTTAGGGTAGTGCAGTGGTGTTTGGGTAGTATAGGGGGTCGTGCTGGGGGTAGTGTTTTAGGGTTTAGGGTAGTGCAGTGGTGTTTGGGTAGTGTAGGGGTCATGCCGGGGGTAGTGTTTTAGGGTTTAGGATAGTGCAGTGGTGCTTGTGTAGTGTAGGGGGTCGTGCTGGGGGTAGTGTTTTAGGGTTTAGGGTAGTGCAGTGGTGTTTTTGTAGTGTAGGGGGTCATGTTTTAAGATGCAACGCTCCAATACCTGACCAGTCTGCACTACATAAAACTGCAAAAAACTAAAATTAAAAAGTGTTTTGCACACTTTTGTCATTGGGCTATATGTGGGCTACATCTGGGTAATATTTATGCTGCATTTGGGCTCTTTTTTCACTGTTGGCCATCTTGGAAGACTTCTTTGTTATGAAGTTTCCTAATTTCCTCATTTACTGCAGTCTCCTCAGTAGGAAATGCTTTCAGTTTTTTACTTTGATTCCATCAAGAAGGCATTCAGATGTGTCTCACATTTGCCATAAATTCAGAATGTTAGCACTCTAGTTGCTCATTAGATCACTGTAGTAAAGCTACTGCTCACCAGGGAGTTAACTGGAAGTCTGCTGCTGGTATTGAAAGTGATTGTTTCAGTCTGCATGTCAGAATTTTCTAATGAAATAGAAGAGGATTTGAGATCTCACTTAAAACATGCCCTAATTTTTCTTTCTGCAGCACTAACCATAATTTCTATTTCAAAAGAACCCCCTCATTTTGTTCCTTTTTAAATTAAATGTTTTAAGTGTTACCGGTTTATTCCAATCAAGATGGCTTCAGGTGTGCCATACTTTTGTCATAAGTAAGGCTGTTAGCGCTCTAGTTGTTCTTTAGCACACTCTGGGAAGCTGCAGTAGAACACAAAGGCATCAACTGGCAGGCTGCTCCTGTTGAAATATAACAGGAAGATATTTGAGATCACACTTGAAATGTCCTAATTTTTCTTTCTACAGCAATAACCATAATTTCTATGACAAAATGAACCCCATCATTTTGTTCCTTTTTAAATTAAATGTTTTAAGTGTTACCAGTTTATTCCAATCAAGATGGCTTCAGGTGTGCCATACTTTTGTCATAAGTAAGGCTGTTAGCACTCTAGTTGTTCTTTAGAACACTCTGGGAAGCTGCAGTAGAACACAAAGGAATCAACTGACAGTCTCTGCCCTTGTTGGATGTACATGTTTTACTGAGAATGTCAGACTTCATTCTCACATGACTGAGAAAGATAATGTGAATTTACAGAAAATATGCTCTCATTTTAGCTTCTGGAGCACCTTCCAAAACTGTATGGGACAAGCATGTGAAAATAGTTTTCTCTCAAACATGATTCATGATATCCCAGCAGAAGGTTTTTCACAGGGTAAAATCACCTTAGAACACACCACAATTCCTGAAATTAGTATGGTACCATCAACAAAATGCTTTTCGCGCCGAGGCATCACGCCGTCTGGTCTAGCGTTGGCGTCGTGTCTCCTGTCTCGCGAGCGGTGGCCGGCCTTTTCTGGTTGCGGTGAGGTGGCCCCTACTTCTCGCAGTGAGGCCGCTGGCCTCATGATCGGGTGCATGATCTATCCTGACGGTTGGGACTCCGCGGAGGTGAAGAGAATGTGTGGGGACAAGACAGACAAGTACACCCTGGGCGCCTGCACCGTGCACTGGGCCTACATCCTCGCCATCGTGGCCATCCTCGATGCCCTCATCTTGTCCTTCCTCGCCTTTGTCCTTGGAAACCGGCAGGACAGCCTACTCCCAGAGGATTTCAAAATTGAAAACAAAGAGGAGGAAAGCAAGTAAAGATGGAAGAAACGTAGCAGAGAATTTCACAAATGTTCAGAGGGCTACGGAGAACTGCACCACCTGCTTAAAAAGATTCTTCAATATTGGAGTGCAAAAAAGAAAACAAAGATCCACACTTTCACCAACTACAAATCTAGATGGAGGCATGACAGAATTCCTGTTATTTGTTAAGAGAAATGAGCAAAATAAATTATAAATTTGTCTCAATGACATGACATGAATTCTAATGTAACTAAAGTCTGTTATCACCCTTTATAGTTCTCCTTTTGGTAACCCTCAAAATCTTTGATTCACTACAATGCATTTCAATGGGGTACTATCATGTATATTGGTCTCAAGATGGCTGCCAGCAATTCCAGGATGAAGTGTTGACAGCCAATCAGATCTCACAATGACATGTGTGGTTAGGCTCCGCCCAGATATATATGTGATTTTACTTTTGATTTTCTCAGGAACTACTGAACGGATTTACACCATTTAAGCAAAAGGCACGACACTGAACCAAGGGCTACCTCTTTGCCAAATTTGGTGTAATTCCGTTCAGCAGTTCGGGCTGTAGCTGCGATTAAAGGTTCCTATGGAAAAATGAATGGGGAAAACACGTTTTGGGACCCCCTTTTTTCTCTGCCCCCGCTTGATGAATCACCCCGAGACTTTCAGGATAGGAGCGGACCGGAGCGCCCCAACAAGTTGGAAACTTTTGCGAAGATTCGTCAACCGGCGCCAACGTTATTTGTTATGTTATGTTATAACAACTTGTATAGTGCACTACTACCCATAGGTGTCTAGGCGCGTTGCGGACCACATACTGACGCAGGAGACTAGTTTTTAAAAAGCCAGGTCTTGAGGTGTTTCCTGAATTCAAGCAGGGATGTAATCTTCCTAAGAGAGAGCGGAAGCGCGTTCCAAATTCTAATGGTACTGTGTCTAAAGCTCCTACCCCCCAGTTCATAGTTTTAACTCTGGGGGTAAGCATTAAAAAGGCGTTAGCTGATCGTAATGACCTACTGGGAGAGTACCAATTAAAAACGTGATGAAGAAATTGTGGGCCGTCACCATGAAGTGCCTTGTGTGCGATGCAAAGTGCCTTGAATTTTACACGCTGGCCAACTGGAAGCCAATGCAGATCTTGAATCCCGGTCCTGATGGACTGGTGCTTAGGGACATCCAGAATCAATCTGGCAGCGGCATTCTGAACTGACTGTAGCCTTCTGAGCTGGTTGGACTGCAAATTAATATACAAAGCGTTACAATAGTCCAACTTAGATAAAACCAAAGTGGTTAAGACAATTTTCCTAGCCTTTCTAGGAATGTAGGGAAGGATTTTGCGCATCATTTTGATTGTAAAAAAACGCAGAGGACACCACCTTTGAAATCTGAGATTTAAAATGAAGCTTCTCGTCTATTATGACCCCAAAATTTTTTTGCTTTCGCCACCGGAGTAGGGAGGGGGCCCAAAAAACTGGGCCACCAGGCTGGTGACCAAAGAGGAGAAAGCTTGCCAAACAGCACCACCTCAGTCTTACTCGAATTTAACTTCAGGCAGTGCCTACTCATCCACTTACTCAAGGATACCATACAGTCATGGAGTTTGGTAGAGTAGTTAACATCCCTGTCAATAGTTGAGATCACCAATTGGGTGTCGTCGGCATACGAGGTCGGGATTAAGTCAAAGCTTCTAATTAGAGGTGCTAATTCGGACAGATAAATATTAAAAAGTGTAGGGCTCAAAGAAGAGCCCTGCGGTACCCCACATGGCAAAATAAAAGGTGCTGATTTAAAATCGCCTAATTGCACTGTCTGAGTTCTATCTGTTAAGAAAGATGTTAAAAGCATGAGGGCATTTCCTCCCAGACCTATTTCAAATAGAATGTTGCGGATTTCCTATGGAAAATAGGTCCTAACTATAACTATCTACTGGCGACCGCCAGTAGATAATATAAATATATATATATATATATATATATATATATATATATATCCCCACAACTCCTTTCAAGTAAAAACGAAACGGCACTCTGGGATGAAAGGAACTCTGTTTATTCGATCAGGCCACTCCAGACAGGATGCGTTTCGGCTGTATTCAACAGCCTTTGTCACCTAATGAGCACCATTTTGTTACTCTTTTTATACTCATAGTTTCACAGAAACATAG
Source organism: Calotriton arnoldi (assembly GCA_963921515.1). Lineage (NCBI taxonomy): Eukaryota > Metazoa > Chordata > Amphibia > Caudata > Salamandridae > Calotriton > Calotriton arnoldi. Next base: position 418,786 of record CAWUFW010013790.1, on the reverse strand, counting down.
AAAGAGTACTTATAGGTTTCTTGCACGCCCTTTTCTTTTAAATACCTCGAGGTCATGGACAAATTCAAAGTTATAATTTCTGCACACTCGAACTTTGACATTGTTGTACATAAAAAGTTAAAATTTTAACTTAATTATATATCATGCTAAAATAGCACGTTCATACTCTGCGTGCCAAAATATATTCCCATATTGATTTCCACATTTAAAGCACATTGTTTCTTTAACATCATAGCTGTATTTCTTCTTTATTAATAACCTTAGCCAGAGTTATGCCTGAAAATTTTTAAAGACCCATGCTCGAAAAGTGCAATTAATAAGGCCTCTGACAACATATGAGTGCTTGGAGTCGTCGCACCTTTGGCTAAAACTGTCAGACAAAAAATGTTTAACTTAAAGACATCACATCGAGTGAGCTTATTCAATCCATCTCGAGAATCTTAACTAGTTCTTTATACTTCATTGTTGCTGCAAGAACCTGAATAAAGTTTTACTATTCAAAAACGGCTAGTTTGAACAACCCTTACAACCTTTCGTATACGGAAATAAAATGTCATATTTCCTCTATTTCCAACAACCAAGCCATTTGATGAGTCATTTTGTTTTACCTTCCTGTATGACGATAGGCATATAATTCTCAATCATATTAACTGGCTGCCAGGACAGATGCTTTTTCTATTCTCAGCTGCTTTAGTCAATCAGGTTGCATGTTATAATTCGTACTCAACTCCGGTGCGTTATAATTGCCCAAACATGTATGAAATTCAATCTACCACCGCACTGCCAATGCCACGGTGCCCAGCACCGAAATATCATGTCACTCCAATGAAGGGTGCAGGCTTCCAGGGAAGAACGGTCCCACCAGGAGCACACAAGGGCTCTCCATGTCGATCCCCTCAACCCTTCCAGCCCGCCTCCACAACTCCAGCATATCCATATATATATATATATATATATATATATCACTGAAAAAACCATAGGTTTTAGGGACAGTTATAGTTAGTTGGACATTTCACTCGTACAAAACCATAGAAATTCCCCCGTTATAGTTAGTTCAGCTAACTATAACTCGTGCCCCCGCAATGCACTGCTGATGACGTCACATATTACATCACTCATGACATGGTCAGTGACATCACTGATGACATCTCAATGACATCACTGATGACATCACTGATGACATCATCCAGTGACTGTGTGTTTCTGTAAAGTTTAAATATGTTTAATATTTATAGGGAAAGGCGTATTGAAGAATGAGTGGGTGTATAAGTGTCTGAATGGATGATTTAGTACATGAGTGACTGACTCTACAAGTGAGTGATTAAACGTATCTTACTGAATGCATGGGTTAGTGACTAAACTGTGTGAATGTCTGTATCCCTCTGTTTGTTGGTGTGTAAGTGGATGCATGGATTTGGGAATAGCTACAAGAGTGTCTATATGGGTTATTGATTGGTTCTCTGAGTATCTGTATGGCTGCCTGAGTGTTTGTGTGGGTGGGGTGTGTGTGACTCTGTACATAGATGTGTGAGTGGGTGATTCACTGGGTGCATGATTTCAAGAGTGCATCTGTGATGGACTGCTTGGGTGGGTGAGTGTGTGTATGGGTGTGTTAGTGAGTGAATGTATATCTCAGTGGTACATGTGCGAGTAACTACATATGTAAAAGGCAGTATATATGTGTGTTAGAGTATTTAAATGGCTATAAGTGAGAGTGTGTGATAGTGAGAGTGGCTGTATGGATGTGTGTGTGCTTGTATCAGTTATTGTATAAGAGCGTAAGAATGTGCTAGTATTTGTATGAGTAAGTGAGCTGGTGTGTGTATAACTGTATAGGTGAGTAAATGGGTGTGTGATTAATTTTTTGCATGACTGACTAGGTGTGTGAGTACCTCTATGGATGAGTGGCGGTGTGTGAGTGTTTATATAGGTGTATGAGTGCATATGATAGTCCTGTACTGAGGACTGTAAGTATGAGTGACTGTACGGGTGAGTGAGTGGATGTGTGTGTAGACCTAAGAATCAGTGAGTGGGTATGTAGTTTTTGGTGTTGGAGTGTCTATGGTTTTGAGAATGGCAGTCTGTAATTTAGAGTGGGTGTATCAAAAGTTATATTAGGGTGTGAGAAGATGCATGAAATTATCACATGGATGATGTCATCAGTGATGTCATTTGAGATGTCATCAGTGATGTCATCAGTGATGTCACTGACCATGTCATGAGTGATGTAATATGTGACGTCATCAGCAGTGCATTGCGGGGGCTCGAGTTATAGTTAGCTGAACTAACTATAACGGGGGAATTTCTATGGTTTTGTACGAGTGAAATGTCCAACTAACTATAACTGTCCCTAAAACCTATGGTTTTTTCAGTGAATTTCAAAGGTTTTTTAAATGCTAATTTCTAACTATAACGTGTCTGAAACCTATGGTTTTTTCAGTGAATTTCAAAGGTTTTTTAAATGCTAATTTCTAACTATAACGTGCCTGAAACCTATGATTTTTTAAGTGAATTTCTAAGGTTTTTTAAATGCTAGTTTCTAACTATGCCTACAGAGGTAGGACATGTGAAGAAAGAAGAAAAAACGCCCCGAAAGAAGCAAAAGATGTGCAGAAAGAACCAACAGAGGAGCAGAAAGAGGCCTTGTTGCAAAATCATCCTGTGCCCACAACTTTTTCAGAAGGGTACTGGTGGTAACTGACTCTGACTAACCAGAGCCAGTGCTATGCTAAAAGACACTTAGAATACAGTGAAAACACCTACATACACTAGGGAACACTATGCGTTGGGGTACCCCTGTGATTAGCATGACCTCCTCTGCAAGTCCCTAGTACATAATAGGGCAGGGGGATTAAAACTACCTCTTAAAACGCGCTACAGGGCGCGTTTGCACAGTGGTGAAGGGAGGGGGGCCTGAGGTGACATGTGTGCAAACGCGCCCCGTGGCGCGTTTTAGGTTGTGGGATTAAGTCCCCTTGAATCCTGAGGGTCCCTGGGGCCCAACTAGCCCCCAGGTACCTACAGTTAGGACCACAGAGCTGAGTTGCAGAGAGGCGTTCCGAGGCCACGCACCTTTTTCACCTCTCTGCAATGCAACTCTGTTGTGCTTACTGAAGGTACCTGGTGGGCTAGTTGGCCCCCAGGGTCCCTCAGGATTCAAAGGGAATTAAGTCCCCAACTTAAAACGCACCACAGGGCGTGTTTGCGCACATGTCACCTGAGGCCCCGCCCCTCCCTTCACCACTGTGCAAACGCGCCCCGTGGAGCGTTTTAAGTTGGGGGATTAGGTCACCTTGAATCCTGAGGGTCCCTGGGGCCCAACTAGCCCACCAGGTACTTCCAGTAAGCACCACAGGCCTGCGTTGCAACACCTGTAACAAATTGTGCAGTTTCTGCTTTAGTGAGAACTGATTCCCAAGTGCTGTCACTAAGGTCATGGGAGCCTTAGAAGTAATCAGGAGGAGCTGCTTCAGAAAATCTGAGAAGTTGGGACGTGTACACCTTTTGAACTTCCAAGACCTCTGGAGCATCAATGAGACATTGAAGCAAAGGTGTTCAGTTTTGAAAGTACTTCATTGAACACAGCTTCAGGCTTGTATGGCTAGAGGATTTTGAACTCCATAAAAAGACTAAGGGCCTGATTTAGATCTTGGCGACTCCATCACATGCTCCTCCTAATAACGATCCCATCCCCCCTGGCGGACGACCCTCCCACCCCTGCCTCCTCTCTCATCCCAACCAGCCAACCAGGAACGAGCATTACTCCCAAGCTCAGTCTCCCTACAGCTCCACCCCGCCCTCAGGCCACACAAGGCCTAATCCTCGTTATGAGCCAACACTCCTCCTACCCATGATCCCTCCCAGAGACAAACCAGGCAGCTCCTCCCCCAACAGCCACTATGACTGGGACCCACCCCCCTCCCCCTCGGGCAATGCTGCCCCAGGCACCCCCCCTCCCACCTTTGATAACATGATGCATCGCCTCAACCTCCTAGAAACCCAGCTTGAAATCCTGATCTGAGGCCTGAACGAAACCTTATCCAACCTGGTCATGATCCGAAAGCCCACTCAGCCCCCCACCTCACCGCCAAATCTCACCCAACCCGGGTGTGCCACGGTACCGCCCCCCAGCGGGCCCCCTGTCCCCCCCAGGTCCTGGCCATCGAACAACAGACTGGGTACTGAGAATCGCTCTGAGAGACCCAGAAGAGCAAAAGCCGCACTTTCCTCCTGGGAAGCGGCATACCAAGCCTCAACCTATGACTCTCCCTCTAATCCCTCTCCTAAATCCATGATCCAAGTAATTACGGGAGTCGGAAGAGAACACCTTCCACCGAGAGACCCTAGACCCCCAGATCACCTAACTTCTCTACCTAGGGCCCCATCTACTAAGAATCCAAGCAACGAAGGGTCCCCCATTAACTGCATGCTCCTAAACTGCAGATCGGCCTCTAAACATGCAACCGAACTAGCAGAAGCCATCCTCTCCCATGATATAGACATAGCATTCATCACGGAGACCTGGCTCAACAATCTCTCCTACCCCAGCATGGACATGCTGGTGCCTCCTGGATTCACAATGATCAACAAAGGCAGGAAAGTGCAAAGAGGAGGGGGCATAGCAATCATTCACAAGAATAGCATTTCCATCACGGAAACTGCCTCCTGCCTGTATAGCTCCTTTGAATGTCTCTCAGTCAACATCAAGACAAGCGATAACAGGCCATCTCTCTGCCACCTCCTGTATCACCCCCCAGGCAACTCCTCCGAATTCGTGGAACACCTCTCTGACTTGATTGCCCATTTCTCACTCGGAAACTCAAATAACATAATTCTTGGCGACCTTAATCTAAGATGGAATGAAACAAAAAACCCGCTTATTCAAACCCTAAACAACCTCCTACTAGAGAACAACCTGACCCAACACTGCTCAGAAGAAACACACCACAGAGGAGCAACCCTCAACGCAATTATTGCCGAAAGCAATGCAATCACCATCGACCACATCCTTCCCGTAGACTGGTCCGACCATCACATCATCCTTTTTCACATCAACCAAGCGGTCCTAACTCAACACCCCTTGCAGGACCCCCCCAAATGGATTAGGAACACAGCTCAGATCCCTCGAGCGGATCTAGAAGAAAGAATAAGCGCGCTCCTCCCCAACATCACTGATCACCTCCCAACTATCGAACTCACCTCTCTCTACAACTCAAACATGACGCTCACCCTGGACCAACTTGCCCTCTGAAACTAAAAAAACCCAGGAGCATTCCATCCAGATCATGGTTCACCACTGACACCAACGAAGAAAGAAGACATCTAAGAGGCTCAGAAAGAATCTGGAGGAACAATCCCACCGCCCTCCATCATGATCAACTCCAAGCAGCCCACAGGAACTACAAAAAGTACATTAAGAACAAAAAGACTTCTTTCTTCTGCTCTGCACTAGACAACGCAAAAAACAGACCCAAAGAGCTCTTCAATATCATCAGGAAACAAACCTCTAAGCCAGTGACCACCTCAACTCAGGCATCTAAAGAACAATGCGACAACTTCGCCATCTTTTTCAACGACAAAATCGCCAAGATCGATCTCTCACTTGGCTCCAATCTCATCCCCTCCACCGAGATCCATGCGTCTGAAACCAACGATAGCGATTCCTTGAACCCCTCAAATCACTGGTCCTCCTTCATTCCCATTCAGGAAGCAGAAATAGTCAAACTAATCTCTAACGCTAAACGCTCATCCCACGCCCTTGATCAGCTACCCCCTCAACTGACCAAGGACTTGAAGCTCGTCCTAGCCCCGCTATGGTGCAAGATCATTAACAGCTCACTGAGATCAGGAGTCATACCAGACTGCCTCAAAGTTGGTCAAGTCACACCACTGCTGAAAAAGCCAGGACTAGACACTGAGGATCTGAACAACTTTAGACCTGTCTCGAACTTACCGCTTCTGTCCAAAAATCCTGGAAAGATGTGTACTTCCTCAACTGACCCAACACTTGGACAACATCAACTTTCTAGATCCCCATCAATCGGGCTTCAGAAAAGGCTGCAGCACTGAAACCGCAATCCTCAATGTCATAGACGACCTACACAAGTCACTCGACTCGGACCAATGCTGCCTTCTCATCCTCCTGGACCTATCGGCTGCATTCGATACAGTCGATCACAAGCTTCTCATCAAGGTTCTACAAGAAAGGGCTGGTCTTGAAGAGACGGTCCTCCAATGGTTCTCTTCCTTTCTCCACAACCGCTCACAAAGAATAAAAATTAAAAATTTCGAGTCCGACATCCACCCCGTTAACAGGGGTGTTCCACAAGGGTCAGTGCTCTCCGCTCAGCTTTTCAACATTTACATAGAACCCCTTACCACTCTACTCAGGAAATCCAACATCCCTTTCCACTTATATGCTGATGACACGCAGCTATATCTGGAAACCTCCTCCATTGACGACATCCAGAGACTCAACGCCACGCTTAGAGAGGTTCAACATTGGCTCTCAAGTAACCACCTGAAACTCAATCAAGAGAAAACGGAAATACTCCTCATTTCCAACAAAGACGAAAACCCCCAAATTGCAGAATGGCTCAAAGCTATTGACGCCTCAAGGGTAACCTCATCCTGGCGGATTCGGTAAAATCTCTAGGCATCACCCTAGACCCGAAACTGGACATGAAAAAACACATTACAAGATCCGCTAGAAGTTCCTTTCTCAACTTGAAATTACTGTACAAAATAAAACCCTTCCTCCCGCCCAAGGACCTGCAACAAGCCACCCAAGCACTGGTGCTCTCCAGAATCGATTATGGGATTTCAGCCCTGACCGGTACAGCAAAATCCCACCTCGCCCCCTGAAAACAACCTTTAATGCAGCAGCCAGAATGGTCACCGGTACTAAGAAATTCGAACACATCTCCCCTGCACTCAGAGAACTTAAATGGCTCCCAATTGAGCTGCGAGCCAGCTTCAGAACAGCCTGCCTCACGCACAAAGCCCTGCACACAGGCAAACCGGAATACCTAGCCGCCAAACTCAAAAGGGCCGGGCAGTCCAGGAACCTCAGGAGCTCCAACACTCTGCTACTCATCCCGTTGAAAACTCGCAAACAAAAAACTGCGGCCAAATCGTTTGCTGGAAACGCCCCAAAATCTGGAATTCCATCCCCCACATCAGAACGATCCCCTCGTTTCCAAAATTCAAAAACCTGCTCTAAGTCCTCCTCCTTGACCGCTCTTGAGCAAACCGATAGGAGCCAAGGAAGTACCTTAGCCGGCATTCCACCTAACTTCAACTATGTGACCGGTGACACTGACTCTGATCAAGAAAACTTTTTGGATACTCGCATTGCTGGATCAATAAAACCTTTTGGATACTCGACTTAAGGAATGTGGATTATTATTTTCATAACCAAGTCACTTTCCAGGACACTCTGCATATATTTTCCTGTGTAATTTGACAGAACTGTAATATGCTCTGACGTTATAGGAGCATTTTTACTGATATATCTATTGTATTTGTTGCTTATATGTTCATGTAACATTTGTGGTTTATATGTGCATGCAATGCTAGTTTGACCTGCACCCTCCATGCTCCTTCTGCTCGATCACTCCTTTGTTTGATCCTTATCTGGCACGAACCCCTATGTTCTTCTATATTCTCTGTATTGCCTATTTGCACATAAGCTACTTGCTGTGAAGCGCTCTGATACCCTCGGGTCCAGCTAGCGCTATATAAAACTCCTTAAATAAATAAATCACAACTGTGATGGATATCACGGCCACTGAAAAATAAACTCCACTATATCCTATAGGATTTATATTTCAGCGGACAGGCTATCCATCACCGTTGTGACGGATTAACCCATTCCCCAAGAGCTAAATCAGGCCCTAAGTCACAAGGTAGGAATCTTGCCCGGGGGAAGGGGCAAAAAGTATACAGCGACACTTAGGCTTCGTTGGGCATGAAATTTGAATTTCTCCAAGTTGGAACTTTTCCTGCTAATATCAATGGCTTCAGCCAGACCTCTTCCAGTGGGTATTCATCTTTAAGAAGGTACAGCCTGCAATCTTGCCTCACTGAACAATTTTGACTTCCATTTCATAAACTAAGTCAGATGGTAAAATCATTCACTGTGAGAAATGCATTTGGTGTACCCGAACTGCGCTCCATCGTGGTTGGGCTGAAATCACACCTAGGTCATGGTCAACAGCAAACAGAGACTAGTGATTGGTGCTTTTCTTTTTCTTTGTTCATTTTGCCTTAGATATTTACAAACGCATATCTTCAGTTTTCCTTATTCAACTTTTGTCATTTTTGTGTCAGTTTACTCATAAACATTTTCTCTATTTGTCCCAATTGATTGTGGGATTTTTATTGTGCTCTGTGTTGATGCTTTAATGCTTATGTTACTGCTAAATACTTTACACATTGTCATACCTTAAGCCTGTCCGCACCTAAATTGTTTTGTTGCCATATGATGAACACCCATTAGTAAAACCAGACAAAAGAAAACCGTCACGTGGGAGAAATACAGAGCTAAAAGAGGCAAAACAGCAACTTAGAAAGTTGCAATACACCTGGCTCAAAACAAACACAAATCAAGACAAACTTCACCTACAGAAACTTAACAGATTATACAAGTCAGCAATAACAAAAGCTCAAAAAAGATACTATTCAGACAGAATTCAAAATGCTAAATGTGCCAATAAAGAATTCTATAAAATCTCACTAAATTTTTCAAACTAAATTACCTAGAAGGAACTCCTACCATTACTCAAAAATTCACAGACAAACTGGCAAATTATTACACAACCATTTAAAACAAAAAAAGCACCAGCACAGACTCTTTTTAAAAAAAAACCTCCAAGAGGAAGCTAACCCAGCCTCTGCATTCCTTCTAACATATATCACACAATGAATTTATATTTCTTACATCAGCACCCAAGGGCAAGAAGAGGGACGTTGCAGAGACAGGTCCAGGAGTAGCTGGTTCAGCAGGAGGAGCCGACCACCAGCGCAGCTGCTGAGGGCTCTGTCAACCCCAGAAAGTCCTATTACTTATTATTAACATTTACCTAATGTTGGATTTTATGATTGTTGTGGGTTTAGGGTAGAATCTTGGGGTATTGGAATATTGGCACTGGGTTCCAGGATGGGAGTTGCTGCCTGGAGGCTGGTGTTGCTGGCAAGAAATAAAGATCCTCTGACACTCTTTCACGTGGCGACAAGGATGGGATACAAACCTACTCCTGCAAAGCACAATGGATTAGCTCTTTTCCCTGCACACTGTGCTACTTTTAAATTTAGTCCTGTTTATTTTTTTATACTCTCTCCTTTATTTCCAAAACCCTTATTCAATTTTTGTTTCATTCCTGTGATCCCTGCATTATCTTTATTTCCTTATATTACAAGTTTTTTTTGGTAGCTGACTGTTTCCGGTCTCTAGTCTCTAGTTCACTTATCTCCTGCTTTGTTGGTAATAATCTTTCCCTTTCTCCTATATATCTTGTGGTACTGTAAGACAAAGAACACAGTTTTGGTGCTCTGCTGTCTACCGTGAAGATTGTAGGCCCAAGTAAGCTAGTATTATAAATAACATTCCCCATGTATGTTTGATGAGAAGGCTTTCTTTTTCCTGCTCATGCTCTAACAGTTGAGTTAACAAGTGAGTGGTCAAGGTCATGGACTACCTCCCCCAATGTTGTGTGCTGTGTAATTCATTTATACTGTAAACCAGCAGTTTCCATGACAGTGCAGCATGGCTGAAAAAAAGTATGTGGTCCCATTGAAATGAATGAAATGAAATGAAATGAAATAGGGATTTATAAAGCGCACGGCTACTCACAAAGAGTGTCCCGGCGCTAATCTCCAAAAACCACCAGACAGAAACCCCAACCTACCTACCATCGTATTATTGTTGGAACAGCCATTGCATTTGCCAACCAACACCATATGTTTTTCATTGACCATTATTCCACCCTTTCATTGTGCTTTAATGACTGATTCATCATGATCATCATAGGTTATAGCTCTGCCCCTCTATTACGAAAAGTTTTTTAATGGCTTCACTGCCTGGCTTGTCTAACATTGTGAACCAACCAAATGCACAGAGTGATATTTTTGTTAGAAGATACTGCAGTGTTAACTGAACTGTAGTGATGTATTGCGGCTGTATGTTTTTGTTGAAGAAATTAAGGGAAGGCGTATTTGGCATCAAATGGGTATAGTGTTTTATTCTACCCACACAGACCAGCAATAATGCCCAGGATGGGAAGAATGGGTGGCAGGGATGGGCTCTGGTAAGTCACATAATTGCTTGCTCATTGACTCTTACTATTATAATCACTAGCTACCAGGGTGTCGTCAACTCGTGACTGTGACCCCTCCCACTTTACGAGCTGCTTGCGGTGGTTGAGTTATGGCCTCTTCTATCTTCAACTCAGCAAATTCTCACACAATGAGCGTGGATGGCTTGAGGAAAACGTGAAAGAACGGAATGTAAAAAGAAAGGGAAATGGTATATGAGTGAAAGGGTGGGTGGGTTAAAGGGTACGTTGGTGGGTAAAGGGATGGATGGGTGAAAGGATGGTTGGAAGAAAGGATGTATATTGAATGGATGGATTATGTATTGGACATTTTGGTGAAAAACTGGATGAGAGAAAGTGAAGCTTAAATCATGGTGTCTATGGGTAAATTAGAATGAAAGGATGAATGAATATTTGGATTGCTTGGATGAATAAGCAAGGCAACTCTTCTCATGGAGACAGGCATGCTGCTCACCTACTTTGCTTACTTTGTTTAGAAGGGTTATCCAAGCTAGGGTTTAAAGTGGGGGTATTTTTTTTTTTATTCTACTCCCTGACTCTCTGTATTTGTAAAGCGTGGCAGATGTATCCCACCCATCATTCATCACCCCGCCCGCCCATGGCATTTTACTACCCATGACCGAAGTACAGTATGGTTCAATTTGTGACTGCATTGTTGGCAGTGCAATGTGCATCTGCTTCAGTTAATGAGGCATTTACAAAGTCTTCAATGCACTGCAAACCAAACATACAAGTTCTTCCGTCCCAGCCCACCAAAAAATTTAAAAATCCATTATTGGCATGTACCACATTTAACTGTGTATCCATTTAAAGTGATTCCAAAATACATTTCATGGTTTCCCATAACAGATTCATTTTATGCCTGTTCAGTTTTTTCAAATCACTGTTTTAGTAAATCCAGTGTTATTCTTATTCTACCTTAATACTTTTGTGCCACACAGTCAATACTTTTTATGTGAGGCATGTGTGGGTAAAACATAAAAATGGCCTTGTGACCATCCTAATCAAAATCACATCAAACTCCAATGGCCCTAGAGGACCATCAATGTACTGCTACCGTGCCACCCACTAAATTCAAACAACTGTTTGCAGAGAGCAATATTTACAATTTGTCTTTTTCTTTTTCTCAATATAGCCACTCCTGCTGGTCCACCAGTACAACCCACCATGCTGGAGTTAGCGGCCCGTCTGTAGCGGCAGAGGCTGGATTGTATCCAGCAGGAATACCAGTGGCTGGTGGTCCTGGAAGAAGAAGAGGCAGAAATAGCTGCCTCTCAGTCTCATCCAGGCCCCAGTGCAACCGGTCCCCCTCAGCTTCCAGCATCCCGGCCATCCCATCACCAGTGCTGCCACCAGCTGACAACAACTGCTGCAACCCTCTTCCGCTCTGACAGGCCATTATTGCAGCTCATCCTGCAGCGGCTGGACACTACAGAGAGCCAACTCCTCAGGATAGAGCAGAGCCTGGACCCAACTCAACAATGTCCTCTTCTAGTCCTTTTAAAAAAAATGTTTTGGTGCAAAGGACTTGTTGTGGATGGAGAGGGTGGGAAGGGTATTGGGACCAGGTTTTTTTATTCGTTGTACATTTCTGGACATTGGTGGTTGGGTTAATTTGTTTGGGGAGAGCGGTGGGCCTGTTGTGGGTGGCGAGAGTGGGTTTGATTGTAAAAAAAGGGGGAAATTATTATATTTATCAAAATTTATGGCTGAAGTTGTTTTTTGTGTTTTACTTTTACTTTGCACTGCTGCCTTAAGTCTTTACACACCCTGTTTATCTTCTTGTAAGAGCGTATTATACCACTTAGTTATAGAGGTATAACTCTCTAACGTCTTGACCATTAGGGGGATGCTGCCATGACCTATATTTGGAGGGTAGGATTCTGATATTTAGGTCAAGGCAACAAACCATTGCTCTTATGTTTTAGGCAACAGTGGCCCCATTGACCTTTAGGAGGTGTATCCACATACAGGCTGACCGGTGACTCTGGCAGAACACTCGGGAGAGGAGAGTGGTTCTACCGGTGTTGATCCGTTTTTTTAAAATTGACTTTGCTGATTCCGCTTTTAATTTAACTTGCTGCTATCGAATTTGCACCATATTCGCATCTGTTTTATTTGTGTTTAATGTGCTGGGAAGAGCTGTGTTAAGGCTCAAGGGGTAGGAAGAGCCGTGATTACTTCCTCATCGGGGCAGCGGTCTAGTTGCTGCTCCCGACGTCGGAATCGTGGCATAAAAGCGCCCGATGACGCGACTGCGCTCAGGCTGACCGGTGACTCTGGCAGAACACTCGGGACAGGAGAGTGGTTCTACCGGTGTTGATCCGTTTTTTTAAAATTGACTTTGCTGATTCCGCTTTTAATTTAACTTGCTGCTATCGAATTTGCACCATATTCGCATCTGTTTTATTTGTGTTTAATGTGCTGGGAAGAGCTGTGTTAAGGCTCGAGGGGTAGGAGGGGCCGTGATCACTTCCGCATCGGGGCAGCGGTCTAGTTGCTGCTACCGACGTCAGAATCGTGGCATAAAAGTGCCTGATGACGCGACCGCGCAGCGGGCACACGCAGCGGGCACGTCGCTGATGTGCCGAAGGCGCGCCTAAGGCAAGCCCGTTTGCGCCCGTCCGCGCACGACCGGGCCCAGGGACCAGGACCCCTGGATCTTTTTCGCCGCGGCACTACCGCTAGTCTAGCCCTCAGCTCCATCAGTTAAATAGTGGACTAGGAACTACATGCTATCATCAGATTGCATGTGGAAAATCCATGGAAAAATGCCCTCATTGCTCGTTTATTTTTTCCTCTCAGATAACTAGGACCATTAAGCCCCCCGTATCTATCAGGGCCTTTAAACTTTTCTTATTAAACTGCCGCTCCCTGCCCAAGCATACCACAGAGATCTCTATACTTTTAAAGGATCACGATCCAGAGGTCCTGTTTTTAACAGAAACATGGCTGAATCCCAGCTCGGAACCTGACATTGTCCAAGCGCTCCCCCAGGGGTACCAGATACAGAGAGTGGACAGGTCGACAGGCAAGGGTGGCGGGATAGCAATTGTTTATAAAGATCATCTCACATGCCGCATGCTGGGAAGCCCACTTCTGGACTGCGAAAATGTTCATTTCTCATTAGAATTTACCCCACTCATTTCATTCACAGGCTTTCTGATTTACCGGCCCCCTAGCGCGATGGGCACCTTCTGTAAAACCCTGCTTGAAACAGTTATTAACTTTGCCAGTACGGCAGCAAATTTTACTCTCCTCAGAGATTTTAACCTACATTTTGATGATTTGGGAGCAGTAACTGTGCTAGAACTTGCGCAGGATCTCATGGCCCTGCAGCTATCGCAAAAGGTAACGCAAGCCACCCATGTCAAAGGGCACTGCCTTGATTCAGTGATCTCGAATCTGGAGAACCTAAAAGGGGATGTCCCTATCCCTGTCCCATGGTCTGATCATTTCATCATTCCCCTGTCTTGGTGCCCTCGGGTCACTGCTCCCTGTGCACAACCTTCATTAACTATGAAACGGCCCTGGTCCAAGCTTTCTATGGACAGCTGGGCTCATGAACTGGAAAATACCAGACCCAAGCCGAACCCCAGCCCAGATGTAGCCAATGACGACTTTTGCAACTGGATAGATAACTCGTTGGATGCAGTCCTCCCAAAATTTTGGATGAAAAAGACAGAGGGCCCGCATAAATCCCCCTGGTACTCCTCCGAATTACGCATTCTTAAACAGCGATGCAAGGCCCTGGAAAGAAGCTGGAGGAAAGATTTTTCATCAAGTATAAACTGGAATATCGGAGAGCCATTGGTACTTACAAAGCAGGTATTAAACAGGCACAGACCTCCTACTTTGAGGAAAAAATTCTGTCGGCTGGTAATTCCCCTAGAGAAACCTTTATTATTATAAAGAAGCTCCTCAAAACTCCTGCCCCGTCCGTGGCCCCTGATATTTCTGGGCAACAATGTAACAAACAAGCAGATTTTTTTACCACCAAAATAGAGAACATTCTTAAATGCCTGCCTCAAATTGATGACAAATATGACCTATTAGGTGAGGACACAGATCAAGGTGCCCTGCTAACCAGACCTTTGCTGGAAACCTTTCCACCACTTACCCAGGAAACTCTTTCGACTCTGCTATCCTTGGTGAAAAGTGGGTCTCCTAGGGATCCGGCGCCTATGAACGTTTTGGTAAGGGTTGCCCCGATAATTGCCCCTGTCATTACGGATGTAATTAATGAATCATTAAGTACAGGAATAGTTCCCTGCAATTGGAAAAGGGCCATGGTAAAGACACTTTTGAAAAAACCCAACCTGGACCCAGGGGACTTGGGTAACTACCGCCCCATTTCCTTGCTTCCCGGGATGGCCAAGCTCGCTGAAAAGTATGTCAATTCTACTCTCTCTAATTTTATTGAATCCAACAACTTGCTCCACCCCTCCCAAATGGGATTTCGACCACGACAGGGCACGGAAACTGCCTTGTTAGCAGTAGTAGAAGAAAGTAGAAAGATTCTGGACTCAGGAGGGTTCATCCGCCATCATACTCCTTGATTTGAGCGCATCATTTGATACGGTGAATCACCATATTTTGAATCACCGTCTTAGGAAGTCACGAGTCACTGACACCGCACTGCAGTGGCTGCGCTCCTTCCAGGAAGATAGATCCTTCCAGATATTTGAAGGTGAGATGGCTTCCAAATCGATGCCTCTGCGTTGTGGTGTACCTCAGGGATCCTCTCTGAGCCCGACTCTTTTTAATGTGTATATGGCCCCACTGGCGGCTATTGTAGTCCCCTTTGGAATCCATATGGTGACCTACGCCGACGACACCCAGTTGGTCGTTGCGCTTAATCAAGCCAAGCAGTTATCTCGAGACCTCCACTCATGTTTGGAGGAAGTTTCTAAGTGGATGGGGGCGTCCCACCTTAAACTCAATGGAGACAAGACAGAGATCATGATCCTGGGTAATCCCTCCAATGTCTCATTGAGTACTATGTGGCCAGCATGTATGGGACCAGTCCCAACTCCCAAGAGCGAGATAAAGAGCCTGGGCATCTGGCTAGACCAGAATCTGACTTTTAAGGTGCAAGCTAGGAAGACGGTGGCAACTTGTTATGGATTGCTTAGAACGGCCCGCAAAGTGCTTCCTCTTCTCCCTCCCCAAGCCAAAAAAATATTAGTCCAATCCTTGATACTTTCAAGGATAGACTACGGAAATGCACTCTACTTAGGGGCCCCACTGGCAGTAACCATGAAACTGCAAACGGTCCAAAACTGCGCGGCCAGACTACTATTTGGAATATCTAATCGACTCTCTGCGAAACCGGCCCTATGTGCCCTTCACTGGCTTCCAGTGAAGGAAAGAATCAGCTTTAAGGCCCTCTGTATTGTCCACAAGTCTCTGCAAGGGAATGGGTCTACCTTAATCTCGACAATGTTTCGCCGTTATAAGGCTAACAGGGAATTGCGCTCGGATGAACTCCACTTGGTGGAGGTCCCAAGGATCAAGAGGGCGAGAAGTGGCGGCCGCCTTTTCTCACTCAATGCGGCCAAACTTTGGAATGCACTACCACTTCATTTACACAGGGAGCCCAGCCACCCGGCCTTCCGAAGGCAACTAAAAACTCTGCTGTTCCCTTGAGTGTTTCTGTTAGTGGTCACTGGTCTAGCCCAGCGCTGGGAGGCCCCCGGGTAGCCATGCGCTATATAAGTGCCCTTTTCATTTCATTTCATTTCATTTCACACCAAAGCTGAGTGGAGAAGTGCTTCCCCCATCTTACATTATTTATGCAGAACCGATCAAGTGACCAATACGAAGGTAAATTTTGTGTAAATTCCATCTCTATGTTTATTACACTATGAGACTAGAAGGCCTACTACTAATGGAATTTTGGCCTCCCCCCCTCCTTTTGTTGTTGTAGGTGTAGTATCCTTCTTTTTAATTTATTTCTGAGGGTATTTATCCTGCGATACAGATACAGGTATCCCTTATAATCATTTATAGTTGGATTGGCTTATTCCGCATTATGGGCTATTCTATATAAATCTTATGGCCTTATTAGTAGGTTTATGTGAAGCCCTATGAAGGTTTATACATACATCAACATTTACCTTCATCTTCTGAATATTCAGACTCCTCTATGTCTGCTTAGGAGTCTTTGCTCTTGAGGAATAAAGGTGTTTTCATACCAATACTAAAGGGTGATTTTTACTCTGTGCTATGTATAATCGATTTTAATGTGTAGATGGATGAAAGACTAAGATGGATTTATGTAGGACGTCTTAAATATCACCAAGATATAAATGTTTTTAACAGTGGGAATCAATAGAAATATGTATTGTGGTTAATTTTGTTTTTGTATATTGTTTAGATAATAAATTGTGGCTGGAAGATATTGTTTTTCCTGAAGAAGGTGGTTGTGAAATCCTAGAACCCACCGAAACACATCGATGCTTTACAATTTGATACACTAGATCTTTGGGACATTTGTGAGAACACGAGAACTAATCTAAAAACCCTCCGGCTCAACAAATGAGTGGCTATAGGCTGGTGTCTTTCCAAAGACATGATGAATTGTCTAATGTATTCTCCCGCTATGTTCTCTGTTTAATGAGGGTTTATTAATGATGTTATATTTTCTCTTTTTTGATTGTTTAAATTTTGCATGTAGTGAATGTTTTTTATGCTCTTTTTAAAACGTTGAAATTGTTAATTTTAATAATGAATTTTTAAGCATTGTGATTTTAATGAACACATATTAAATCTTCCAGAGAAAATTGGCCAGCACTGTGTGTATATCCATACATTGTTTTGTATATATTTGTGTTTGGTGATATTGATTGATCCTTGGTTTGTATGTATGAGAGTTGAATTATTAAGCTGCCCAAAGGGGGTTCTACTTTTCGACTTTTTGGTCTTATTGGTGCCCTACCCATTTGGTACGAAAGGGCCCCTCTCCTTTGTTGTGAGATATATTTGTACAACCCTTTTGAGTTGGAGAGTCCCAGGTTCTGTGGATAATCTCCCCTAATAAGGAAAAAATAGACTACCTTACAGGAGTATATGGATCAATTTAAAACCTTTGGGTTTAGCGAAGACCAGTTCAACAAAATTATTAATGCTAAAAATGGCAATAAAATTATGGTCATCTCTGGTAGGGGTAAAAACTGGGGTAAATTGGTGAATTTAAGGAAGAAACTAATTAGAACAGAAACCCATGCTGACTTCCTTATCGAATATGTGAAGTATGTGAAGTCTGGCACAATACCGATTGGATTACAAATTTGTAACGAACCAGGCCTCTTTGAGGAAAACAGGAAGTTTTTAGAGACTTGGACCAAGATCTCAAATAGATGCAGCAGAAATTAGATGCTGCTTATTATAGAAACAGCACAGGAATTAATTATCATAGAAAAAGAAGCCATTGATAAAATTGAAGCTGAGTTGAGAGACAATACGGCATTGGAAGAATCCAAAAAGAAACTTGATGAAATCAATAGGGATTTTGAGGGGTATAGAGAATACCTCATCAATAAGAAGACTAATACATTGAAAAAGATATCAGCAGGAATCCACTTATCCGTTTCTTAGAGAAAATTACTACCAACAAAGAAATTAGCCTGGCTGGGACAGGCCAATGAACAGACCCATATATAATGGAGGGGGTAGGAAACAGGTTACCTTTTCTGATACCTCAGGCTCGAGTAGTGATGAGGAAAATGTACCCAGAGAGGAGAACAATAGTCGAGGGAACACTAAAGATTATGGGTTTTTTTTAGACCAGAAATCGAAAAGGGGACAGAGATACAATGGGAACTCGGGGAGAGGCCAACAGACACGGGGCCATCCACCACAAGAGTACATGAGGACTAGGAATCAGAGATATTGGCATCAAACAGAGCACCCGTTATAAACCTCTCTAGCAAAGCACTTAATACACACGAAATAATGCTATTAGGTAAAGGTTTTAGTTTTGTCCCCTCTACACAGGTTAACAAATTCCAACTTGAGAAAGATCTTAGATCTTTTTTCAGGAAGGTACGACTGAAAAGATTTTTTGAGGTCCGTCCCCCTAGAGACTCTGTTAATGCATCTGGTTTGAAACCTAAATCTACCTTCACGCCCTCCCTAGCCCAAGTGGGGAAAGGTTAAGAGGTGTTTGAAAGGGCAGTAGAAAGTGGGGTTCAGAAAGTTCTATTAGAAACATATCCGCATACCCATAACACTAGTCTCTCAAAAATGATCATGACCTAACTATTAAACCTGCCGATAAAGGAGGTGGGTGGTCATTTTGACACCCTGGACTATGATAACAGGATTCACAGTATGTTAGAAGTCAGAGAACATTACGAACCAACGCAAAGAAGTCATCTTATAACTCTATCTAATGACTGTCTTAGACTACTCACTGAAGCTAGGGACCAGAATTCGATGTGTGAGGAGGAATTCAGGTTTCTGAACAATACGGAACCAAAATTCTGGCCTTTATGGCCTACCCAAAATTCATTAAAACAGTTTAGATCCCCCTATGAGGCCCATAGTTAGCAGTATAGATTCCCTGCTGGAACCCCTGAGTAAATATATTGATTGTTTTTTACGTCCGATGGTTAGCAATCTCAAATCTTATGTAAGAGACTCCTCTCATATCATTTCACTCCTAGAAGGGAAATCCTTCAATAAAGATACTCAAAGTCTAGTGATCCTAGACATTGAGTCTCTTTACACCAATATTCCTCAGGAGGCAACGATAGAAGTAATGCGGGAAGTCTTGAGAGATCTAGATCTAGAAGGTGTCAATAAGGAGTTTATAGTGGAATGTATGTCCATGATCCTTAAGAATAACATCATTTTGATTAAGGACCAACTTTTTAGACAGAAGAAGGGGACCAGCATGGGAGCAACTTGCGCCCCAAGTCTGGCCTGTCTATATGTTGGGGAGTTCGAGAAGAAACATATCTATAATGAAATGGCCCCCTTCTTCGTGAATGTAGCGGGCTGGTACCGCTACATAGATGACATATTTTTCATCTGGGATGGAGCAATAGAACAGCTGGAGGATTTTCTGAGTTGGTTGAATCTAGGAGATCCCAATTTAAAATTTACTTCATATCATAGCAAAATAAAAGTGGATTTTCTGGATATTTCAATTAAAGAAAGAGAGGGTACATTAGAGGTAGACCTTTACACTAAACCTATGGATAAGAACACATTATTACATTGCTCTAGTCTTCATCCGAAGTCCGGAGAGGGACAATATTCCCTTCAGTCAGTTTCTCCGTCTTCGGAGAAACTGTTTGAACTTACAGGATTTTTATAAACATGCTGATGTTCTTAAGGACAACTTGAAAGATAGGGGTTGCCCCAGGAAATTGATTACCCACTCTTTTAAACATGCAAGATTCTACAATAGGGAATCCATGCTCAATAAGACCAAAAAGAAGAGAAAAGAAATGACTAGAGTTGTTTTTGTGAGTCAGTTCTCACTATTAGTAATAAAATGAAAAATGTAATAAATAGAAATTGGCAATTCTTGAATGATGAGGAAGAGATCAGGCTGGAAAACCCCCTCTTTGCCTTTAAGAAAAATAGAAATTTAAGAAATGAACTAGTACACACATATAGAGATGAACAACAAAATACACAAAGGACCTTGAATAACACCATAGCGATAGGCAACACAAGATGTGGGATCTCTAACATATTTGCCCAATGTGTACAAGCGAAAGAAATTACCCACAATGGGGTACATTTATCATCTAAAACCTTGAATAATTGTGGTAGCAAGATCGTGGTTTATCTATTACGTTGCCCCTGCGGATTGGGATATGTGGGGGAAACGAGTAGAGAACTACGAACTAGAGTACATAAACATAAATCGGCCATTAGAGCTAAAAAACCTAATGCCCCTTTGGTGGCACACTTTCAACAACAGGGACATAGTGAACAGGACATCCAATGGCTCATTTTAGAAAAGATCACTATTGGAAGAAGAGGGGTAACACCAATGATAAACGTAAGGCTAGAGAACAATGGTACATCTCTAAATTAAACACAATACGGAATGGACTAAATTCTAGAGAAGAATGGGATCAATTGGTCAGATAGTCTCAAGAGAAGCAGATATATACTATGTGCGGGTTATATCTGGAGCCTTGTATTGCGATATTCTATCTCTCTATTCTTTTAGAGGGCTCAGAAAATCACAATTTTATTTTCATCACACACATGAGCCTTGTATCTTTGATTTTTTTCTTTTGTTTTCACTCCTTTAACAGGAAACCGCCTTTCACCATTATTGAATAGCAGACTTTTTAATTAGCTGCATTCTTAGTACGTAAGTTGGATATACCTGGGTTAGGTAGGTCGATGTTAGTGTTTCACTGAAGATAATAAAATATATACACTAATAGGTCAGATATTACAATTTATATGCCTTTTACTTGGCAGACAGGCTATATCTGCTATTGAAACACACTCTGTTTCAACATGGCGGCCACGCTATACAACTTTTTATGTGGTTCACATCTCGACTTGAAATTTTGTCGAAATATCATTACTACAATTTGAATGTAGCAACCTTACTTGGGTGAATTTGTGCCACCGAAATTGCTTTCTGTAGACTAAAACTGACATAGTCCCTATTGGACTACGATGGGTGATATCTCTTCAATATGACTACTATCCTTCAGGCAGCTGGAGCGCCACCAATATATATATATTTTTAAAATAAAAGATTTGTTTAAAAAATACTATCCATTATCGCTATTGTATTTTTAAAGAAGCAACTCTGTGTGGGCGGATTAGTGCAGTCTAACCACTCTTGGTGGATTTAGTATTTAAAAACATCTACCGGACCAATATGAGCCACACTATTCCAAGATGGCGACCACTGTTCTGACTTCTGTTTTGGTAAGTGAAAGTCACATTGTAGAGACCAACAGCATTTATATCGCGCAGGTGCGGTTACCAGGTGTTTTCAACCAAGATCAAATGGGCCACTCTGGAAGGCAGGCAGTGGAGACCCACTAAAGGCCCCAGGAGCCAAAGGGTGCTCCAAGCCCCGTGCCAAGGTGGACCCCCCGGTGGCCCATGCGAGGAGAGGCTCCTGCACACTGATCGCACTCCTACAGGTCCCTGCTGGACCTATTTGGCCTCCTCCAGGTCCCCTGGTCCTCCTGATGTGGACGTTGTTCAACCCTGCGCCCCACCAGATGAGGCTCAGTCCAAATGCTGCCCGATGGGCTCCCCGCAAGGCCTCCAGGATGTGACGTTATTGCCACTGGTGCAGCTCTACCTGGGCACCGAGAACAGTCTCTGCTCTTGGCCTCGTAGGCGTGGAAGGCTTCTATCCCACCCGTGGCCACCCCCACAGCTCTCTCCAACAGCCTGAGGGTCTACACCCAGGTGATCCACAGCTCCACTCCGTTCACCGTAGTTGCCTGGCTTTTCCTGGGCTCGATCACTAGCCCTGGGCCACCATCTTTTTTTTGGTGCGGTCTGCCGCTTCAGTTGCCTAGGCTTGCTGCTCCCACTGCGTCTCTATCTTCTTGCTCCTGGGGCCCAGGGGCCACCCGGGACCCTGCTGGGACCTCTCATAGGGCACACCAGCACCTCAGAGATTGCTCCATTGATTGAGCCAGGTGGGAGCTCAGCAGAGCATGTCCGCCATCTTCGTCATGCAGGCACCGCCCCCATTTTCTTACAAATGGAATTAATGAAAGAAAAAAATTACAAAATGAAAATGAACAGTCCTTCAATTAATAGAGAACCAAGCAGCCAGAAAAAACAAGAAATACCAAAAATATAAATACATAATATAAAGCATGTAAAAATTTAACAAACTATTTCAAATAATCTGTAATATGCATATTAATAACATATTTTAATAATTCTGTAATCAACAAATGAAATGTTGGAAACTACAACATACATCAAATCATGAAAGGAGAAACTACTAATAAAATATAGACGATAACTGAAAGCAAAGAAAGCTCTCCAGTGATAGCACACTGGAAATACACTAAATATTATTCCAATGCCTACTTGGCAAGCCACCACCAAAGAAGATACTGTTCTAAGTGTAAGATCACAATAACCACCAAAGTGACTGAAATTCAAGTTAGTAACATCCTATAGGACTTAAAAGAAGCAAGTACAAACATAAAAGAGCCCAAAGGAACTATAATGAAAATATAGTTCCCCAAGTTCCTGAAAAAGTAACTGGGCAACTTCCTTCCATAAAAAATAGGAAGAACAAGGATGATTACCATGAAACTTTTAAGATTAGGCTGCTGTGACGCAGCTAGGGTAACGGGCACTTGGCTGGTTATACATGAACACTTGTGCGCACATGTGTGGGCTGCACGTGTGAGATTACCTTTGTGCGCACAGGTAGCCTGGAACAGAGGTGACCTCTAGGATTAGATATTGACTGGGTGTAGGCCTCATAATGTTAGTGCACACTAATAGTTGGTGTGGTTTACTGTCTTCTCTGCAGCAACACTCTATTATATACATAGGGGGAAGACGGCCTTAGAGAGCAGTTTCTCTTCCCTTTGGCCTACAAAGTTCAGTGACCTATCAAGATGGGGTGGATCATGAATACCAGACATAAATCTGAGATTTCCAGGAAGATATCTGTACAGCTTTTGGGTCATCCAGGATTGTCACAATTCTCCAGCTCAGCTCAGGTTGTACACCCAGGCATTTTGTCACCCTGCTGTGCCAAGGTAATTACATTTCTCTCCAGCCACAGGAACAAAGGCCCCTCCACACAAAGAGAGCAATTAACAGTGCTTCCTCCAGCTCCTGAGAGGAAAGGGGTAGGGATGAAGGATTTGCATCAATCCATTAGCTGTCACACCATACCAGGGATGGACCAGCCCGAGCCCACTGAACAAAGGAGGGAGACCAGATCTCAGTTGGTGTATGAGTGCCTGATTGGATGATTCAGTGGGTGCATGAGTAACTGTATAAGTGAATAATTAAGCATTTCAGTAATTGTATGGGTGAGTGACTTGTTGTGTGAATGTCTGCATCTGTCAGTTGGTGTCTAAGTGGCTGCATGGGTGTGTGACTGGGTATGTGAGTTTCTGTTTGGGTGAGTGATAGGTTGTCTGAGTATCTCTATGGGTGTCTGAGTGTCTGTGTGGGTGGGTGATGAGTGAGAGTGGCCGTAGGGTGAGTGTGTGCTTGTGTCAGTAACTGTATATATAAGTAACTATGTGTAGTATGTGTATGAATCAATGAGTGTGTATGTGTGTGTGTATAAATGTATAGGTGAGTAAATGGCTGTGTGATTGACTCTAAAGGTGAGTTAGTAGGTGTGTGAGTCACTCTATGAGTGACTGACTGTGTGTGAGTGGCTGTATGGCTGTATGAGTGGATATATCAGTGACTGAATTAGTGAAGGAGTGGGTGTATGAGTGGCTGTATGGGTGAGTGAGTGAATGTGTGTGTAGACCTATAAATCAGTGAGTTGGTATGTAAGTACTGGTATGAGTGTGTCAATAGTTTCGAGAATGGTAGTGTGAAAGTTGGAGTGGGTGTATGAAAGGTTTTATGGGGGTGTGAGTGGGTGTGTCAGAGACTCTGTGGATGATGTCATCAATAATGTCATCAATGATGTCATCAATGATGTCATCAGTGATGTCATTTGAGATGCCATCAGTGATGTCACTGACCATGTCATGAGCGATGTAATATGTGAGGTCATAAGCAGTGAATTGCGGGGGCGCAAGTTATAGTTAACTCAGGTAACGATAACAGCTGGTTTCACGCTCTACGGGGGACACAAACGGGATGATTCATTGCTGCTAGCCCAGATCCAGGTTGCTTTTCAAGAATGGTTCCCGGATCCAAAATCCAGCAGGCGCACCTGCTATATTCCAGCACTGTCTCATTTGTGCAAAGTGATACAGTTAGTGATGCGATGCATACATTTTGCTTGAGGTAGTTGAGTGGGTTGCTCGGCCTTGAAGGTAACTGCAGAACCAACTCAGCCTTTCATCTTTGGAACGTGGATAAAATGGACGCCAATGAGATGGTCAGTGGTAATAATACTCTAATTACGACTATGAGATGCTTCCGTATATTGTCACTTGTGGTCGAAAGAGAGGTGTTTACATCACATCAGTGGGTGTGTGGACACGTGAGCAGCAGCTGATGGGGTACAGGTCAAAACCTGTCAGTGAAATGCTCAACTCCGTGACAGCTTGAGAGGTCACGACTAATTTCTATAGATGGTTCTGGAGGTGATGCACAGCTGCAGCTGTGCGCTACTCCGTACCTTCCTGCTCATATGATGCCTGACCCCCTGCTGCTATGAGGGAAGGATTAACAGGCACATCCATTACTGCCCATGCCAGTCCTGAAATGCGGCATTTGGGGAGTTAATGTTTTGCAGCTGTGGCAGGCAGGGGGCCAGCAGCCTCCTGGAAGCCCCAAGCCAGACCCCTCTGTTGGGAATCACTCCCCGTGGGACAGTTGGCCCCATGGGGTCACTCTACCTCACATGGGGGGTGGTCCTAGTTCAGGGGAGAGCTGCCAGCTGAGCTCAGACCCACGAGCCTGCTCTGCCCTGAAAATGATGATTCCTCCAGGTTAGACAGGAAAGTATTTGGTGAAGTCTGCAGAGTAAACGGGCTTCCTGCCCGAGATGGAATTACACACGGGCTGCAAATCTGCTGCTAAGTCTGCATACTAGTTTCTATGCCTAATGTAAACATCGAGGGATTGCTCGTCTCTGTTCTTCCTTTTCTTGTGAGAGGTCCCCAGAGCTATGTAAACTCTCTGGGTGGAAGTTTTGGCGGCAGATCTCAGACAAGTTGTGAGGACTGATGATTAAGGTAAGCAGCCTACCCTGGCACCCAAGACGTGCCTGAAACTGGCAAATGTAATATTATGGTCAGCGGGTTGAGTTGGTCTTTGGGGTGATAACCAAGGGCCTTTGGGGACCTAAAGTGGTACATTGAGGAGGATGGAGAGTGAGACTAGGGCAGAGCAGCGCTCCACGGAATCCCACTGAGTTTTAATGCAACTATATATATATTCTACAGGGGGTTGTCAGTAGTGTAGTGTAGTTCCTATAGTACCCCTGCAGGACCTGCGCTTTTGGATAACATACACTGTGGGTCTGGTGGCAGACTGATTCTGAGCACAACCACCGCGTATGTTAGCCTGTTTGCATTAGCTAGCTCACAGTGCCACTAGAATCTCCTTCTTATCGGAGAGATTCGTTTTTGGCAACCTCAGAACACGACAACCCTGATTCCTCAGACTCGTGGAAACAATGTACTACTTTTCGCTCAGTCACTTGTGCTTGCTCATTTGGTCTCAGAGAATTACACAGAAGAAACAGTCGGGCGTGTTTACAATAAGAATTTATTGCACAGTTGTACTTATAGTATAAAAAATATGTGCTGCGACAACTGTTAAACAGTAGCAGAGATATATGATCAGCAGCACAGTGAATAAAAAGGGATAGTACAGTTCTACCATTATGCAATAGTCATGAACATATACATGAATATAAAATGCATTTATAAAATAAAGCGCATACTCCTACGATGCCTGTCTAGTTGTACCTAAGTGTACCTAGCATGTGAGTAGGTGCGAAAGAAGCCAAGAATCCCGCTAGGATTTAGTCAAACCCCATTACCTGAATAATGAGAGTGTGGGACCTCGTCCTGGTCTCGAGTTGGGCACCCCGCAAGGGATGATTAGACCACTGTCAGCTGGAGCGACTGCATGCAGGAGCCTCAGCGTCTCTGGTCAGTGTGTCAGCCTGGAAGTCTCGGTTCCCTCTAACTACTGATAGCAAGAGGTGCTGTATTTATACAGAAAAGTATAGAGTCCCTTTGTCCCTTGTGTCTTGTGTTAGCCATTGTTGGGTATGAAGATGACGTATGGGATGAACCGGTTACGTAGATGTTTATGCAGGTGGATCCTAGCCCCTGCCTGGTTTCCTAGAACTCTTATGAATATGTAATCATACTGGATGAGCACATCGAAGATGGTATAGGAGGCCATTGTTCGGGAAAAACCCTCTTTCTGTACCCAAATCACAGTCTAGATAAGGTTCAGCCCTCAGCGCCCGTTATTGTGGAGAACAGGGAACTAATGTAGGTGAAAGATTATGCCTATATTAGGGCATCTCAAACTATGCCTATATTAGGGCATCTATATGAAACATAACACCCACTCTTAATAGTCAACAATAATAAACAATGATAGCAAACTACGAAGTCGTACTAGGTGGTAGCGCATATAATTGTCAGTGAGCCACGTAAAAACATTTTTAAAATTTTAAAAGCATATTTAAAAACATTTCTAAAAGGGAAAAAATGTGTAAAGTCAGTTTTTGAGTTTGTACTAAAGCTAAAGCTCTAGCAGAGTTCATTTATAGAATTTAAAACCTTTACAAGCGTTTTAGAAGGCCATGCTTTCCTTAGCGATAGTGTCAATTTAGTAGGAAATGTTCCAAATTGAATCAGAGTTGAAATGAAAAAGGAAACTCCGAATTCTTTCCCAGCACATGATGAGCCAATTGAAGATTAAGTGTCCTGGCTGGGAGACGCAACATCACAGTCACTTGCTGACGGGAATTGTAATATTTCACACAGTATGTCGGTGGAGCACAGATGATATTCAGTACTGCCCATAGTTGGCATATCGGCAGCCGGTGTTGTAGTCGATACCTCAGTGCCCGTAGTGCTAGTTGTAGCGCTTGTGCTGGTGTCAGCACTAGTGGTGGCTGAGCTGAAGCTCACCTCAGTTGTAGCAAAAGGCACCTGCGGGTTTTCAAGGAATGCAGTCGTCAGGATAGGAATACGCTGGGGACACAGCCTCGTGTTCAAGTCCGCAGGCGTCTCTGACTCGAGTGTCAGACAGATGTCCAACACGCATTCTTCACCACAAAACAGCCATCGAAGAACAGGTAAGATGCAGTCCATCCAGACTGGTCTAAACGATAAGAACCAAGAGGCACTCAGTTCTCGTAGGCGAGGCGCGCCCAGATGCTGTACCATGCGCTCACGGTATCTACGTTCCAGAAGAGCTTTCGCCATTTCGTTTGTTATTGGGCCGTCCATTGCGTATCAGGATGATTACGATCAGGATTCCAGCTATTAAAAGCAGTATCAGAGGTAAACCTCCAAAGATGCTTCCAAATACGGAGTGTATAAAATTTGGGATAACTCCGAGTACTGTTTGGAAGGTGCTTAGAAAACCTGACCCTATGGTCTTAAATAAGTGTACAATACCACTCGTATCAGACATGTTAAAGATACGACCCACCATTTCTAAGAAATGAAAGGGGCAGTTTGTACGAATAAGTGCTTGTATCTCGGTCGAAGTCCTTGCAACTTGAAGATCAAAGGTCTCTCGAGCGGAGGTTAAGGGTACAGTTTGCTGTAAAAGCATGGCTTTCATTCTGCTCAAAGCGTCAAATTTGATAAAAGATATCTCTAGCAAAGGCCACAAAGGTGCCTCCCTGACTGTACTTGTTGGGGGAAACAATACTTGCATACAGCAAGTAACCCTGGCGTTCACGGTGACCAGATAGGTGATGCCCGGAAGCATGCCATAGCAACCTTGATCATTCAGCATCAAGTAGCTCCCATTAGAGAGTAACTCGAAAACTGGTGTGATCACAGCAGCTGGAGTTCCTTTCTTGTGGCAAGACAGATTCGCCACCGAACCATTACAAGCTCCGTGTAAAATAATGTCCTGACACATGAGAGAGCCGCTTAAAGCGTTCCTGCAGTATGTATCACTCAGGAATACTTCACGATCCCCTCTCCGGCACCGAAATCTATATGGTAATTCCCAGGATTCCTTAATGTATTCTTTACCCAATATTTCATATCTGCCTGCCTGCTTTTGCTCAAGGCAGTAATGAAACTGAAAGGTCGTGACAGGGAGAGTGATATGGCCGTGGATTAGTCATTCTGTTGATGGTGATTCCGCCACTGTGAATGGTAGCCTGTCCAGTTTTTCAATACGCAGCATTGTATATTTAGCTCCCCTTTGTGCCATTTCTATTTGTGTATTTGTTAGATTGTATCCAGAAAACAGAGACGTACTGTTTATAAAACACCAAGGCTTAATAACATAATAGAACGTAACTGAGATTGGCTGTGTTGTAATATGGCTAAAGCTTGTTCCAGTATGTCGCTAGCAGAAGATACAATGTTGCCCCATGAATATATCCTGGAGGTCAAAGTTGTTAACCCATTATCTACCACAGCTAAAGCTTTTTCTAAGTTTATACGGTCTATTTCCCGTATTCTCTCTGCGGCCTCTTGTTGGGAAATCTTCCAGTTTTCATTATAGGCAGCATATATGCCTGCATATATGAAACGTTTTTGATGTGTTTTCCTGGGTCCTAGTAAAAGTCCCTAAGATCCATGTCAAGTGAGAGTAAAGATAAGTGTTGTTTCACTTCTGCAAGTGTTGAGATTTCTAGCCAACCGAGGCACAACTTCCCAACATTGTAGGATGTCACCATCCCTGGATGTTCTCTCTGTACATATCGTGGGTCTGGCCTATGGATACTGAGTACCTCGGTGATGTTCAGGAATCGCTTATGACAGCTATTCGTGTCTAAGGGCCAAACCACCCACTGTTTCCAATTTGGGTCTGTTCTATTGTACTCTAAGATGTCATCCACTTTTGCCCCTTCTTTTGTAGTTGAATTCTGCCACCCCCCATATGTCGGTGTTGGAAACCTAGGGGTGTTCAGGTCCTTGCTCTTGGCTAGTCCAAAACAGGATGTCTGTTGCACAGTATCATTTAAAAAGATCATCTGCTGTGGAATGAGGCATGCTCTAAATAGTGCCTCTGTACCCTGGACTTGCCAGTCCCTTGAACCCCAAACTGATTTTAAGTTAATTACGTCTTTCCATAGGTCGAAACCCTGTTCAGACAATTGGGCCAAAAAGGAATCAGAGTAAATCTGTTTAGTGTTTGTCAAAATAATTTTCAGTGCTGATGTTGGTGCAACCTTGTAGTAATATGAGGCTGGATCTGTGGTGTTAACCCCTTCGGTGCTCATGACGGCCGGGAGCCGTCATGAGACACAGTGGGCGTGTGCTCATGACGGCTCCAGGCCGTCCTGGCACCCACCCACGGGGGAAGCGCTGGCGCTCCCCCGGTGGGACGCCGATATTCGTGCTCCCCCAGCCCCCCCTCCACGTCATCAATGACGTCAGCGCGCGAGGCACGCTTATGTCATTGGAGGTTTCCCTTTTGTTTCCCGACGTGCTGGAAGCCATTTGCTTCCAGCGCGTCGGGAAACAAAGAGGTAAGTTTTGTCTCTGGGGAGGGGGGATTTCAGCAAAAGAGGCATCGGGGGAAAGGAAAGGGTTTTCCTTTCCCCTGATGCTTCTTTTGTGCATTCCTGTTGCACGATCGTGCGATCGTGCAGCAGGAATGCCCACTAGACCCAGGGATTTTTTTTTTTTTTTTTTTACATCTAAAATCGATTTACTGTTTTGGGGAGCGGCCCCTTAGGCAAGGGTCACTCCCCTTATGGGGGCATACATAATTGGCTTTGTCTGGGGGGGCAGATTTATCAATATTGTTTTTAAAAATTGGCCCACTGGACCACAAGGCAATACTTTGTGGGCAGTGGCCCCTTGGGCAAGGGTCACTCTCCTTTGGGGGTATGTTTTTGGCTGTCTGCCCCCATGGGGGGGCAGATCTCGCCTTTTTTTTTATCTAGGGCCCACTAGGCCACCAGGGATTTTTTTTGTTGGAGAGTGACCCCTTGGGCAAGGGTCGCTCTCCTTTGGGGGCTGTCTCTCCCCATGTTTGGCCCACTAGACCACCAGGGATTTGTTTGTGGGGAGTGGCCCCTTGGGCAAGGGTAGCTCCCCTTATGGGGTCAATGTTTTTTGGCTTTGTCTGCCCCCCTGGGGGGCAGATTTCACCATTTGTTTTTAAAGTGGCCCACTGGACCACCAGGGAATACTTTGTGGGGAGTGTCCCCTTGGGCAAGGGTCACTCCCCTTTGGGGGCTATGTTTTTGGCTGTCTGCTCCCATTGGGGGGCAGATCTCGCCTTTTTTTTTTATCTAGGGCCCACTAGGCCACCAGGGATTTTTTGGGGGGAGAGTGACCCCTTGGGCAAGGGTCGCTCTCCTTTGGAGTCTGGGGCTTGTCATGTTTGGGCCCACTAGACCACCAGGGATTTGTTTGTGTGGAGTGGCCCCTTGGGCAAGGGTCGCTCCCCTTTATGGGAGGATGATTGTGGCCATTTCTGTCCTCTTTGGGTGGCAGATCAGCCGTATGTTTTTTAGGTCCATCTGCCCCCAAGGGGGCAGAAGCCACTAGACAACAGGGGTTTTTAAATTTTTGTGTTGGGGAGTGGCCTCAAGGGCAAGGGTTGCTCCCCTTTTACAGGGGTGAATATTTTATTTATACTCTTAGGCCCACCTACCCCTTAGCTTAGCTGGTGGATTGTGTGTGGACTGGTGCATTATTTGAATATGTGATTGGAATGTTTTTTTTTCTCCTTTTTATTCTAGTGTAAAGCTTTTGATTCCTGTTTGCGGTTTCGGCAGTGGTTGTTCTGCAGTTTTGCGTAATTGCATTTATTTGGTAAGAAAAACATTTTTGTTGTGTTTACTCCAAATGAGTATTATTGTCATGCATGAATGAATTTTTTTGTAAGTGGTGTCATAATGGCAGCATATTTGTTAGTGTTCTGAGCATGAAATTCTTTGCGATGTGTTTTGCATTGTCTTATGTGTAATTTTTATTTCTTTTCTTTTTTAGTGGGATATTGTTGATCCTTACTGTGTCTGTGCAGAGTAGGTGGTGGTGAGTCTAGCTGCTTCTGTCAAGTGAGTGGTATAGTGTTGGAGTATATAGGTCTTTGTGATAAAGCTACATTTTGTTTATTTCTTTTTTTACAAAGGGTTTGTTGTTGTTGACTTGTTTGACAAGTTACCTTTATTAGTAAGCATTATGGCTAGCCGTAGAATGACTGCTCAGCAGGTGGTTGGTATGCTTCTTGAATCTTCCTCTGAGCAGGATTATGAGACTGACAGTGCGTCTGAGGGAGAGGAGGGAGGGGAAGTTTCAGGCAGTGAGTTTTCTCTCCACATGGAATCATCGGATGATGAAGCTACTCTCAGTGCGGATGAAGCTACTCTCGGTGTGGATGAAGCTACTCTCAGTGCGGATGAAGTGCCTGTTTTAGAGGAGGACACTGCTGTACCGATGGTGCGAGAGGCATCTGGATTGCAGCCTGGGGCTTTAAGGCTTCCCATTGGAAGTGCTGGACTCTGGGTTGATCCAAACATGGTGCAGCCGGTGTTGCCTGCCTTTAGTGGTGATGCAGGGTGTAGAGTGGATTGTGAACATTTTTTGCCTATACAGTTTTTTCAGTTGTTTATGGATGATGTATTTTTGGGTGAGATTGTTGAGCAGACTAATTTGTATGCTGAACAGTTTTTGAGGGACAACAGTGCCAGACTTAGGCCCCACTCTAGAGCTACCCGGTGGACTCCCACAAATCTGGAAGAGATGAAGAAGTTTTTGGGTTTGACTTTATTGATGGGTTTGATAAGGAAGCCGTCCATGGCTTCATATTGGTCTACCAGTCCCTTGATGGCAACGGCCATATTTCCTGCAATTATGACTCGTGATCGGTATTTACTTTTGCTTCGGATGCTGCATTTTGTTGATAATGCTTTAGCGTTGCCACGAGATCACCCTGACTGTGACCGTCTTTTAAGATTCGGCCTGTTCTTGATCACTTTGTAGATCGATTTTCAGAGATCTATACTCCAGGGAAAGAAATATCTATTGATGAGTCTTTGGTCCTGTTCAAGGGCCGTTTGGTTTTTAGGCAGTACATTCCTAGCAAGAGGGCATGTTATGGAATTAAGCTGTATATGTTGTCTGAGAGTAGGGCAGGATATGTTTTTAATTTCCATGTGTACACTGGTAGGGATTCCACTATTGACCCCCCTGGTTGTCTGTCCACTTTTGGAGTTTCAGAGAAAATTGTGTGGGATCTTGCTAGAGGACTGTTTAACAGAGGCCACCATTTGTACCTTGATAACTTCTACACTGCTGTGCAATTGTTTAAGGAATTGTTCAAAGTGGACACTTTTGCTTGTGGTACAATCCGCTCTAACCGTAAAGGTTATCCAAAAGAGCTTGTTTGCAAAAAACTTTAGAGGGGACAGTACAGTTCCTTGCGTAGTGATGAACTACTAGCTGTGAAATTTGTGGACAGGAGGGATGTGTAAATGCTGACTACCATCCATGATGAGAGTAATTCACCTGTGGCTGTTTGGGGTCAGATTGCTGAAGTGCGCAAACCTGTGTGCATTTTAGACTACAATAAGCACATGGGTGGTGTTGATAGAGTAGATCAGAGGTTGGAACCTTACACTGCTATTCGTAAGGCTTACATTTGGTATAAGAAGTTGGCCATCCATCTCTTCAATTTAGCAACTTTCAATGCTTTTGTTGTGTTCAAGGAGTGTTCTCCTGCGTCAAAGTTGACTTTTGTTCAGTTTCAGGAGTCTGTGATAGGCAGCCTTGTTGTTGTGGAACAGGCAAGTGTTCCTAGAGTTGGAGTGGTGGAGGATGTGGCTAGATTGAAAGATCGCCACTTTCCTGATTTAATTCCTCCCACGCCCAAAAAAACCAATCCCTGTAAGAGATATAGAGTCTGCTTGCGAAGAGGTGTGCAGAAGGAGAGTCGTATGCACTGTGCCGATTGTCCTTCTAATCCTGGGCTGTGTGTGCCCACATGTTTCAGATTGTATCACACTCAAAAGAGTTTTTGGGAGCAACCATGAGTCTAATAGTGTACTGCCTGGTCTGTATGGTTTTATATAGTTGTTCAGTTTAACGTTTGGCAATAGAATGATGTCTTTAGTTACTGCTGTCGTTTTTGTAGTTATAGTTTTGTATTTAGTTGCAATTTGTTTGTGTTTTCTTTCTTGTTTAAAAAAAATTATGACGGTGTGCGTGGACTGGCGCTTGGCTGGCAGTGTGCGTGGACTGGACGTTGGCTGGCGGTGTGCGTGGACTGGCGCTTGGCTGGCAGTGAGTGGACTGGAGCTTGGCTGGCGGTGAGTGGACTGGCGCTTGGCTGGCGGTGTGCATGGATTGGTGCTTGGCTGGCGGTGTGTGTGGATTGTCACTTGGCTGGCGGTGTGCGTGGATTGGCGCATGGCTGGCAGTGTGCGTGGATTGGCGCTTGGCTGGCAGTGTGCGTGGATTGGCGCTTGGCTGGTGGTGTGCATGGACTGGCGCTTGGCTGGCGGTGTGCGTGGACGGGTGCTTGGCTGGCGGTGTGTGTGGATGGGTGATTGGCTGGCGGTGTGCGTGGACGGGCGCTTGGCTGGCGGTGTGTGAGTAGTGACTTGCTGCTGGTCACTACAAACACTGCTAGCTAAACGCCACTCCACGCAATCCGTGAGCTGGTGTGGTTGCTGTGTCAGGAATGTGGGCATGTGAAAGTGATGGGCCCTTGAATGGCGCTGTCTGCTGGTGTGAGTGTTGTAATGTGCTGGGCCAACGGCTGGCAGTGTGAATGGTTTTGTATGTGTCACACGTATGAAAGGTGTATGAATGGCCTGTAAAGCGGTTGGTGCCTTGTCGTGGCTTTACAGCTCATGAGCTGTAAGTCAATGGTTCAGTTTCTCGTCCTTTCAATTATTAACATTGCATTTCATTTTTGTGAAATCTCTGGTTAATACAACTGTATATACTGAACCATCACTCACCCTCGTGCCAAATCCAACCAGTATGTCTGTTTGCTTGAAGAATAGGTGGTTGTGCAGAAATATTTGTCTTTTCTGTCTTTCTCAAGCAGGGTGTACCTTGTCCCTTATTGTGAGTGTTGTAATGTGTTGGTTTCGTGCCTGGTGGTGTGAATGGTCTTGTGTGTATCACGTATGAAAGGTGTGTGAATGGCTTGTAAAGCGGTTGGTGCTTTGCCGTGGCTTTACAGCTCACGAGCTGCGAGTCACTGGTTCAGTTTTTTGTCCTTTTAATTACTGACAGTGCATTTCATTTTTGTGAAATCTCTTGTTAATAAAATTTTATATACTGAACCATCACTCGCCCTCGTGCCAAATCCAACCAGTATGTGTGTGTGCTTGAGGAATAGATGGCTGTGCAATAATCTTTGTCTTTCTAGTCTCTCTGCCAAGGTGTACATTCCATCTAAGAATAACCTACCAACTGTAGATATTGTCGTAAACTAAACACCCATGGGAGTACATGGTGATGTTTCTCTTGTGGATACCAACACGTTATCTTACCCACAATGTCCTGCAAACCTCAAAATGTCTGTCACATTTTCCTTGCATTATTGTGCCAAAATTTTCATCCTGCAGAAAGAAACAACAAATTTCCTACCCCCCCCCTTTCTCCAAGTATCCCAATAGAAATGCTACCTCACTCACGTGGGAGGCCCAAGTACCTGCGACAGGCAAGGGCCCAAAACGTAGTGAGGCGACATCAAAATTGCCTATCACAAAACAACCTGGTTTTGCAAGGGGGGTCACCTGAGTTTTTGGCCCGTGCTCGGCGGCCAGCAAGGGAAACCTACCAAACCCACACATTTCTGAAAACTAGACACTCGGGGGATTTCAGGGAGGTGTGGCTTGCGTGGATCCCCCAACGTTTTCTTACCCAGAATCCCCTGCAAACCTCAAATTTAGCTGAAAAAATAACTTTTTCCAAATATTTTTGTGTGGGAAAGTTGTGGCATCACCGGGCTGACACAAATTTCCTACCACCCAGTGTTCCCCCGGGTCTCCCGATAAAAATGGTGCCTCACTCGTGTGGGAGGCCCAAGTACCCGCGACAGGCAAGTGCCCAAAACGTAGTGAGACGACAACAAAATTGCCTATCACAAAACAACCTGGTTTTGCAAGGGGGGTCACCTGGGTTTTTGGCCCCATGCTCGGCGGCCAGCAAGGGAAACCTACCACACCCACACATTTCTGAAAACTAGACACCCGGGGGATTCCAGGGAGGTATGGCTTGCGTGGATCCCACAAAGTTTCCTTACCCAGAATCCCCTGCAAACCTCAAATTTTGCTGAAAAAGTCACTTTTTTTCACACATTTTTGTGTGGGAAATTTGTGGAATCACCGGGCTGACACAAATTTCCTACCACCCAGCGTTCCCCAGGGTCTCCCGATAAAAATTGTGCCTCACTCGTGTGGGAGGCCCAAGTACCCGCGAAAGGCAAGGGCCCAAAACGTTTTGAAGCTAAATCAAAATTGCCTGTCTCAAAACGACCTGGTTTTGCAAGGGGGGTCACCTGGGTTTTTGGCCCCGTGCTCGGCGGCCATCTAGGGAAACCTACCAAACCCACACATTTCTGAAAACTAGACACCCGGGGGATTCCAGGGAGGTATAGGTTGCGTGATCCCCAACGTTTCACCCAGAATCTGCAAACCTCAAATTTGGCTGAAATCGTCTCGTTTTTCAGCACATTTTGTGTGGGAAAGTTGTGGCATCACCGGGCTGACACAAATCTCCTGATCACCCAGTGTTCTCAGGGTCTCCAATGAAATGGTGCGTCACTGCGTGGGAGGCCCAGATGGCCGCATGAGCAAGGGCCCAAAACAGTTGACTCCACATCAAAACTAGGCCTATCTCGAAATAGGCCTGGTTTTGCATGGGGTCACCTGCGTTTTGGTCCCGTGCTCGGTGGCCATCTGGGAACTCTCACCAAACGCACACATTTCTGAAAACTGGACACCCGGGGAACTCCAGTGGTAGGAATATGCTTGCTCGTGATGCCCCAACTTTCCCACACAGAATGTCCTGCAAACCTCAAGTTTTTCAGCTGAAATCGTCTCTTTTTCAGCTCATTTCTGCGTAGGGAAACGTTGGGGCATCCACTGCATTGACACAAATTTCCCTGATCACCCAGCGTGTCCTAGGTTTCCTGATGAAATGGTGGCTCACTTGTGTGGGAGACCCAGAGCACCGGCGACAGGCCAGGGTCCCAAAACGTATTGAGGCAACATCAAAATTGCCTATCACAAAATGTTTTGGGCCCTTGCCTGTCGCGGGTACTTGGGCCTCCCACACGAGTGAGGCACCATTTTTATCGGGAGACCCGGGGGAACGCTGGGTGGTAGGAAATTTGTGTCAGCCCAGTGATGCCACAACTTTTCCACACAAAAATGTGTGAAAAAGTGATTTTCTCAGCTAAATTTGAGGTTTGCAGGGGATTCTGGGTAAGGAAACGTTGGGGGATCCACTGCAAGCCATACCTCCCTGGAATTCTCCGGGTGTCTAGTTTTCAGAAATGTGTGGGTTTGGTAGGTTTCCCTAGATGGCCGCCGAGCACGGGGCCAAAAGCCCAGGTGACCCTCCTTGCAAAACCAGGTTGTTTTGAGATCGGCAATTTTGATGTTGCCTCACTACGTTTTGGGCCCTTGTCTGCTGCACGTGTACTTGGGCCTCCCACATGAGTGAGGCACCATTTTTATAGGGAGACCCGGGGGAACGCTGGGTGGTAGGAAATTTGTGTCAGCCCGGTGATGCCACAACTTTCCCACACAATAATGTGTGAAAAAAGTGATTTTTTCAGCTAAATTTGAGGTTTGCAGGGGATTCTGGGTAAGGAAACTTTCGGGGATGCACGCAAGTCATTCCTCGCTGGAATCCCCTGGTTGTCTAGTTTTCAAAAATGTATAGGTTTGCTAGGTTTCCCTAGGTGCTGGCAGAGCTAGGGTTCAAAAACTACAGCTAGGCACTTTGCCAAAAAAATGGTCATTTTTCACTGTGAAATTGTGGTGTGTCCACGTTGCGTTTTGCGCCGTTTCCTGTCATGGGCACTAGACCTACCCACACAAGTGAGGTACCATGTTTCTCGGAAGACTTTGGGGAACGCGGGGTGGGTGGACATTTGTGGATCCACGCAGATTCCAGAACTTTGCACCACAGAAATGTGAGGAAAATGTGTTTTTTTGGGACAATTGTTTAGGTCTGCAAGGGATTCTGGGTAACAGAACCTGGTGAGAGGCAGTCAAGTCACCCCATCCTGGATTCCCCTGGATATCTAGTTTTAAAAAATGTATAGGTTTGCTAGGTTTCCCTAGGTGCCGGCAGAGCTAGGGTTCAAAAACTACAGCTAGGCAGTTTCCTAAAAAAGCGTAATTTTTCATTGTGAAATTGTGGTGTGTCCATGTTGCGTTTTGCACCGTTTCCTGTCGCGGGCACTAGGCCTACCCACACAAGTGAGGTACCATTTTTCTCGGAAGACTTTGGGGAACGTGGGGTGGGTTGAAATTTGTGGATCCACGCAGATTCCAGAACTTTCCACCACAGAAATGTGAGGAAAATGTGTTTTTTTGGACAATGTTTTAGGTTTACAAGGGATTCTGGGTAACAGAACCTAGTGGGAGCCAGTCAAGTCACCCCATCCTGGATTCCCCTGGGTGTCTAGTTTTCAAAAATGTATAGGTTTGCTAGGTTTCCCTAGGTGCCGGCAGAGCTAGGGTTCAAAAACTACAGCCAGGCACTTTGCCAAAAAAGGGTCATTTTTCACTGTGAAATTGTGATGTGTTCACGTTGTGTTTTGTGCCATTTCATGTCACGGGCACTAGGCCTACCCACGCAAGTGAGGTACCATTTTTCTCGGAAGACTTTGGGGAACGCTGGGTGGGAGGAAATTTGTGGATCCACGCAGATTCCAGAACTTTCCACCGCAGAAATGTGAGGAAAATGTGTTTTTTTTGACAATTTGTTAGGTTTGCAAGGGATTCTGGGTAACCTGGTGGGAGCCAGTCAAGTCACCCCATCCTGGATTCCCCTGGGTGTCTAGTTTTCAAAAATGTAAAGGTTTTCTAGGTTTCCCTAGGTGCCGACAGAGCTAGGGTACAAAAACTACAGCTAGGCACTTTGCAAAAAAAGGGTAATTTTTCATTGTGAAAATGTGGTGTGTTCACAGTGCGTTATGAGCCATTTCATGTCGTGGGCACTATGCCTACCCACACAAGTGAGGTACCATTTTTATCGGGAGACTTAGGGTAATTCATATTTGTAAAGAAACTGTTATTACCTATTGACTTTCAATGCATTTCTGCCTTCCAAATGAAAGACAATATGTAAAAAAGAAGTCATTTTGAAAAATGACCGATAATTCTCATGCTAGTATGAGTATTCCCAATTTCGGAAATGTGCAAATATCTACTGTTTCTAAACTCTATATTTTGTTCCCATTTCAGAAATACATAGGTGTCTTTCATACCGATTTTTCCATGTATACATTTTCCCAGAATAATTGCTATATACCCGCTACATAATAAAAAACCATTGCAAGTCGCTGCTCAGTTTTTGGCTCTGGGTTCGTCAGGTTCTTGGTGAACCTACAAGTCCTATATATCCCCACAACCAGTAAGGTCCCGCGGATGTAACGGTATATTGCTTTCAAAGAGCTGTCATAATTAGAAGAAGTTACAGGTGAAAACGTTAACACAAAAGGCTGTTTTTTTCAACTAATTTTCAATTTTTCCTATATTTAACTGTTAGTTTCTATAAAGAAACCTTGAAGGATCTACACAAATGACCCCTTGCTGAATTCAGAATGTTGTCTACATTACTAAAATGTATAGCTTTCCAGGATCCATTATTGCTTTCATACCCATTTCTACCATTAACTGGAAAGAGGTTGAAAGCACAAAAAATAGCAAAAATAGGCTATGTCCCAGAAAAATGCCAAAACTGTGTAAAACATGTTGGTTTTCTGACAAAAGTCTGTCATTTCCTAAAAGCTGGGAAAATGGTGCTTTCAGCCCCACAAACCCTTTTTGATACCATTTGCAGGGAAAACCCAGACGCTTTCATTTGCAGCACATTTTTCCTATTTTTCCCCAAAAAACCAAAATTTAGCTGTATTTTGGCTAATTTCTGGGTCCCCTCCAGGGCAATCCACAAACCATGGGTACCTTTAGAATCCCCATGATGTTGGAAGAAAAGGACGCAAATTTGGCGTGGATACCTTATGTGGTCAAAAAGTTACAGGGGCCTAAGCGCGAACTACCCCAAATAGCCAAAAAAAGGCTTAGCACAGGGGGAGGAAAAGGCATAGCAGCAAAGGAGTTAAACCCTGAAAATTATGAAACTTTCTGTGCAAACGTTTGTGAACTACTTTTTGGTGGTGTTGGGCAATGTTCCCACTGATGGTACTCAAAAACATTCCTAGGTGAAATGGATTTGTGCAGGAAACGATGACCATAATGATTGTAACAATACAATGTGTCATAATCTGAAGAACCCTCTAACATTTCATTATTAGAAAATGCAGCAGTTTTCTCTAAATCAGACAACATATTAGTAACTGTTTCAGAGTCCCAATCATCAGAAAATGTACTTGAGGTAATGATATCACTTAATGAAATTTTAAATATATGATTAATTTTTAAAAGTTCTGTCGGACCGAATATGTTAAAATCAACCTTGTCCCATACTATACCATCCGGTATAGGAACTGCTGTAATGTTCACTGATGGCAAGTCTCTTTGCTCACGGTGTGATGATGGATGTGGCTTCAGTAGTATGTTGACCTTTTGAGCTGTGGAGCTTTGTTGAAGATAGCGTCCGTTAATAAGCATACTAAAAGTTAGTACTAAGCCAAGCCAGAAAAGAAAAAACAATATCCCAGAAATAACGCAGAGTTCAATCCAAGGCGATACCAGGTAGGTCTTTTTTTAGAAAGTGAAGAAAGTTCTGTATTTGTTGCTTGAATGGTGTTTTGGCTGGCGTCGTTTCCGGCTTGCTTGGATCCAGAGAAATGTATCAAAGTTCATGAAAAAGCCAGAAGCAGTTCGATCAATTGTAGGAATTGCATCGGGATTAGTTGAAATGTTATTTTGCTCTTGACGAGGCATGTTGACGTAGACTTCTGTATTAGGTCTAATTGCAACTTGTGAATTAGTCTGATGTTCATTTTGAATTTGAATGTTTGGTTCAAGTGGAACAAGTTCCATAGCATTTGTTGCTTAGTCCTTCATTCCTTACAGGTGGCTCTTCAAATGTGATGAGTCTTTCTGTTTGAACTTCTTGGATTGTAGCTAGAGGAGGGTGTCTGCTACTGTGGAGACCACAAGGCCTACTGATTATTATTGGCCACATAGTGTGGTTTGATTAAGTCAATTGAGACAAATCTTTTCTCCTTTTTCCCGGCAAGAGGCGGCAAAAGTACAGTTCTTGTTCCTTGTACTGCAAGGACTGGTACAGTTGTTCTGTATGAAGGTTCAAATTCCTTTTTGTCCGCAATTTTCTCTCTGACCAGATCCCCGACTTTTGGGATCCAGACAGGTCTTGACGTGTCTGCCTTGACTTCCCCAGTGGCGGTCTGCTTTAGTCGGACATTGCTTTGTTTTGTCCTGGATTCATTTAGATCCTGTAAAACAGCCAAACAATCATGGATATCAAATGGTTTTTCATCCGCCACTACGCCTTCACAATCAAGATCAAGTACCCACATTCGTGTCCCAAAGAGGATTTCATATGGAGTGACAACCCCTAGAGAGTTTCTTGGCTGGTTGTTTAATGCCCGCTGTACCCCATAAAGGTGTTTGACCCAACTACCGCCCTTGACTAATACCCTAGCTGTTAAAAATTGCTTTAAGTCCCGGTTTTCCTCTCCACAACCGAATTTCCCTCGGGATGGTACGGAGAGGAGTACCGCAATGCTACGCCCATTCCTTCCATGGCCTCTTTGTAAGCCCGAGAGCTAAACGCAGGGCCACGGTCAGAATGTAACGTGCTAACTGCGTATATGCCGATAAAGACTCGCAAATCTTTGATAACAGTTCGAGCGTCAGCCAAGCGCTGAGGCCATACCCATAGGAATCTCGAGCAAGAATCCACTGCAACCATGATATATTTGTAAGCCCCGTCCGTTTGTAAGGGGCCGCAGTGGTCCAAATACACACATGTGAGAGGTTTGTCTGATTTTAATTATGGTGTCTGCGCAGGTTTCGCTACCGTGGAGCCTTTCATCTGCTGGCAGATGTCGCAATTCAAGACATAGGGGTCGATTCCGATCTCGTCCGGAAGTACACCGAATACGATTCGTTCGAAAAAAATACGAGCCGAACGCGTTTTTCCCGAACGATTCGAACAGTCGTCCGAGCGAGCAAGTACGATGCGCATTACTGCTAAAATTCCGAGCGAGCCGTACGTACCCATTCCAGCTCCAGTTCCCCAACCGAGCTGGATCCGGAAACGCAGATTCGAGTCGCACGGAAGTAAATACACAGCACCTTCCGGCCGGACAAGTACGATACGCCCTCCGTACGCGCTGAACTGGTCGCTACGTCCGGCACGTCAGAGCATCCGGGAGAGC
The DNA here is from genome assembly GCA_963921515.1 of Calotriton arnoldi. Lineage (NCBI taxonomy): Eukaryota > Metazoa > Chordata > Amphibia > Caudata > Salamandridae > Calotriton > Calotriton arnoldi. Next base: position 377,093 of record CAWUFW010013790.1, on the reverse strand, counting down.
CGCACATAAGCTCCGATTCGCGCCACAAGACGATCCACGGCTACGAGATGAACAAGCCAGCTACGAGTACGAGTCGAAGCCACGAGAAACCCGAACGAGACGAGCCAACCATGAATCCCATCGCGCAGGTCCTACCAATACTGTACATCTATTACTGGAACCGGTACGGACGCGTACGGCGCAGACGGTAAGTCAAACACCCACTACACAAACAAACGACACGTACCCGACATATGTCACACACACATAGGGATGCAGAAATGACGTACACTAGCAACAGCCGAACCATAGGGGCGGGATGGCTATCACCAATGCCATATACACCCATAGGGGCCTGATGGCTACCACTACCACCACCCGCACTCATGGGGGGCTGGATGTCTACCACAACCACCACCCGAACTCATGGGGGGCTGGATGCCTGTCACTACTACCATCCCCACTCATAGGGGAATTGATGCCTACCACTACCACCACCCCTACTCAGGGGGGGCTGGATGCCTGTCACTACCACCATCCCCACTCATGGGGGGCTGGATCCCGGTCACTACTACCATCCCCACTCATAGGGGAATTGATGCCTACCACTACCACCACCCCTACTCAGGGGGGGCTGGATGCCTGTCACTACCATCATCCCCACTCATGGGGGGCTGGATGCCTACCACTACCACCACCCCTACTCATGGGGGCCTGGATGCCTACCACAACCACCACCCCTACTCATGGGAGCCTGGATGACTACCACCACCACCACCCCTACTCAGGGGGGCTGGATGCCTGTCACTACCACCATCCCCACTCATGGGGGGCTGGATGCCTACCACTACCACCACCCCTACTCATGGGGGGTGGATGCCTACCACTACCACCACCCCTACTCAGGGGGGGCTGGATGCCTGTCACTACCACCATCCCCACTCATGGGGGCTGGATGCCTACCACTACCACCACCCCTACTCATGGGGGCCTGGATGCCTACCACAACCACCACCCCAACTCATGGGGGGCTGGATGCCTGTCACTACCACCATCCCTACTCATGGGGGGCTGGATGCCTACCACTACCACCACCCCTACTCATGGGGGCCAGGATGCCTACCACAACCAGTCAGTCAGTCAGTCAGTCAAATCAACTTTATTCGGCTGGTTAGAGCCATAAAAGTACAACATAAAACATCTGTAAACATAAAACATCGTATAAACATTATTTAAATCCATTTAAATCCGTATCTTTGTGTATTTATAGATGAGAATTTGGGCTCAAACAACCCCAAACTTAAGTCAATTAATAATTCAGGACTGCTTGGTGCTGGATAAGGCACTAAACATTCCATGGCTTAAATATATTAAAGATCAGACGGAGAAGTTAGGCTGCCCCGAATTGTTTACGCTCCCTACCCCTCTGGCTAAGTCCGCCGTTAGAGCAGTCAAGCTGAGGTTTTTAGACAGATGTCAATGTTTAAGGGAAGAAAAGGAACTAATTAAGCCCTCGGTGAGAAAGTATGTCACACTGAGCCTGGGTCAGCAGATGCAACCATATTTGACTTATATAAACAAAGCTCATCATCTCTTTGTTTTAACAAGATTTCGTTTAAATATGGTACCCTGGCTACTGGCCTTTCCGAAGGTTATTTTAAACCAAATTCATCAAATAGGTGCACATGTGACAACTTCTCAGAGCAAGATACTCTACACATATTGTTCTTTTGCTCCCATTATGATCACCTACGCAGAAAGTACATCCTCCCGCTGCTAAGGGATCAACATTTTGTGCAAGTAAGGCCAGCTTTGGTCTACTTGCAAATGTTAAGTTCACCTGTAATTTGCTTGGGGGTAGCCAGTTTTTTAACTGGCGCAATTAGCATACAGGAATAGGATGAAGTAGAGTTAATCCTTCTGAACAAGATTGATAGTATGTCTATGCGGATTATAGTCTAAAGTTATCTAATAGTCATAATTGTGGTTGGTTTTTATTACCCTCTGTATGATGTTTTTAATGGATTTTAAATACACAAAGATACAAATTTTAAATGGATTTAAATAATGTTTATACGATGTTTTATGTTTACAGATGTTTTATGTTGTACTTTTATGGCTCTAACCAGCCGAATAAAGTTGATTTGACTGACTGACTGCCTACCACAACCACCACCCCTACTCATGGGGGCCTGGATGCCTACCACCACCACCACCCCTACTCAGGGGGGGGCTGGAAGCCTGTCACTACCACCATCCCCACTCATGGGGGGCTGGATGCCTACCACTACCACCACCCCTACTCATGGGGGGCTGGATGCCTACCACTACCACCACCCCTACTCAGGGGGGGCTGGATGCCTGTCACTACCACCATCCCCACTCATGGGGGGCTGGATGCCTACCACTACCACCACCCCTACTCATGGGGGCCTGGATGCCTACCACAACCACCACCCCTACTCATGGGGGGCTGGATGCCTGTCACTACCACCATCCCCACTCATGGGGGGCTGGATGCCTACCACTACCACCACCCCTACTCAGGGGGCTGGATGCCTGTCACTACTACCATCCCCACTCATAGGACGGGTAATGCATGACACAACCAGCATACTCCAACATAAGGAATGTCAGCAAAAGACATCCCCCAACATCATGACAAGAGTGTGTAGTCTGTGTCAAATGCCTACAACACTGAACATGACATTGAACATACAATGTGACCCCCTATCACATGTGTCACACAAAAATGTGTGTGCCCTTCACAATGCAAGCAGACCATGACCACTGTGGGAATGGGGTCTAAACCCCCATCATCACAGTGACCAAAAGGTAAGTGTGGGGTCCATAGCTGAAGCACCTTTTGAACATTGTGACAATGGGGTCAAAACCCCCATCATCGCAGTGACCAAAAGGTAAGTGTGGGGTCCATAGCTGAAGCACCTTTTGAACATTGTGGCAATGGGGTCTAAACCCCCATCATCACAGTGACCAAAAGGTAAGTGTGGGGTCCATAGCTGAAGCACCTTTTGAACATTGTGGCAATGGGGTCTAAACCCCCATCATCACAGTGACCAAAAGGTAAGTGTGGGGTCCATAGCTGAAGCACATTTTGAACATTGTGGCAATGGGGTCTAAACCCCCATCATCACAGTGACCAAAAGGTAAGTGTGGGGTCCATAGCTGAAGCACCTTTTGAACATTGTGGCAATGGGGTCTAAACCCCCATCATCACAGTGACCAAAAGGTAAGTGTGGGGTCCATAGCTGAAGCACATTTTGAACATTGTGGCAATGGGGTCCAAACCCCCATCATCACAGTGACCAAAAGGTAAGTGTTGTCATGGAAAAAGCTGCAACTGCCAAACAGCATGGATGATCCCTGGTCACAGAACAACAAACACATCAGTGGCAAAGTAGTGGTTGTGTCCCATAGCAACATAGATTGGGTGAGGCAAACAGTGCAGTGCAAATAAAACATACCTTTGGCCATGTGCAGACAAACATCACCCATGGGGACTGACATCGTCTCCATATATCAATTACACAATGCCAGAAGTGACCTTCATAATGCAGACCCACATATCTGCACTAATGGACACACAAATGTAGATATCCTGGGGAGACTGTAGATGTGAGGTGAACAAATACCATACCATGGCAGCAATGGGACATACGAACCATGATTATTGTGCTGACTGATGACCTAGGAGTTCCAGGGACAGCATGGGAAATCCTCCAAACAACATACAGGCAATGGCACACCAAAGATATGCCAATGCAGTGGTGCAGATGCACAAACACAAACAGGCAGCCTCACACTGCATATCAAACACAACAGGTGATGGGGGGTGTGCCAGTGTCCCCAGGCAACCACACAACACATGAGGAGGCCTGAATTCCAATTACACAGATGTGTATACAGTGCCATACAAAAGTAACTCATGGATCGGATTCCCCTATGTGGGCAATCAGGCATTGTTAGATGAGAGGGAGCCCAAATTACACATGTCACACAAGCTTGTAGGAACAGCAACTAACACAGCAAGAGACAGACCCACCACAGCACTACCCCCAGGGACCCCACATTGTGGTGACACTAGCCTGCATGATAATCCCACTGTGATGACAAAGCTAGATGTTGTTCACACTGTGAACCACAGCCATGTGTCCTGAGCAACAAACTACCATCACACCTACACAAGCACAAATCAATCAGCACGGCCTGTCAGCCAAGGCCAATATGGAGGTAGGGGTCTAGCCGTGCAACAACTCACATTTGCACACACTCAACACCACACACCTTGATCTCCACCAATGTGCAGCAGTGAAGCTCACATGGACAGGTGACATTGCACATGCACCCATGACAATCCCAGGGGTGGTTGTGGGAACTAAGGTGCAGAAACCCATCACACCTGGCCAGTCAACAAGACTCGTGAATGTCTGACACACTGCACAGTACGCCGTACATGGGCATGACGTGAAATCCACCCCAATCAATGGGATCCCGGCCACAGTCACACACCAATGAAGAAGCCAAGGTCACCCACAAAGAACACAAGTAGACAACTTCCAACATTGCAGCTCTGACCCTGAGGAGTGGCAGCAGTCACACACACAACGTGTCACAATCACTGAAAGCTACCACAAACTGTAAATTACATTACTTGTGTAACCAACAAGTGCCAAGGGGAATCCTGACTGTGTCTCATCTGCGTTTGCCCACATCCCCAGCCCTGACAACAAAGACAACTAGGGATGACAACCTGATGAACATTAGTTTGCCATGCACCCACATCACGGAGAAACCAGGTACAAGATGCTGGATGAACACAGGACAACTCAGCAAGCATCACAAACAGGAACATCCTTAGGGACACAGCCGGTGTAGGAAAAGGGAAGGGAACACACACAGACATGCTTACACAACACACAACACGGGCCCAGGCAATGTCACGGGATTACACACTGCCATGAGGGCACTCCACTCCTGTGGAAGGTCCGCTGTGCCAAACCTTGTCTGTGCACGACTCAAACATGTCAGCAGAACACTCGGTCAGTGAGTCAACAATTACAACACACTGAAGGCTCTGCTCACATCAGCCTGGGTACGGGAGTGTCACTTCAGTCATCTGCATATACCCAAAACACGTGTCAAGCAAGTTGCACTGTATACACAGATGAGTCCTTCAACATTGATGTGCTAAACTGCATGTCCAGTGGAGATGGGCACACAGTCAGGGAAATAGAAACATTGAACAGTGGTAAGCCCACCAGATGTGCATCAGTGTAAGCCACAGATGTTAATTTACAAATGCAAAACGTACATCCCTGTGTCAAATGCTGAACATTACACCCTCAGACTGCAGCAAAGGATGCTATGGATCCAGACTAGATTAGGACACATATTCCATGGACCACATGGAGTCCATCACAGCAACACTTCATTTTCCTGATCTGAACACTATTCCAACAGCAAATGCATGATGATACTCATCTACATCATGTACATCAAAAGAAAAACCACTAGTAAACAAAAAGAGGCTTTATTCAGCAAATGTGAAAGAAAAATTTGAAGTCCAAAAGAAACTAAGGCCAATGGCCAGTCCACATACACAGTCCGAACAGGGTGATATGTGACAACTTGTCACCCATTGCTTGCCTGCACTGGTACGGACAGGGGACATCCCCCTCGGAGGGGCATACAAGGGGCAGGCCAGGCACCGCAGGGACAGGATCAGGGGATGCCAGAAGGAGGCAGTGAAGGGGTGGTGGGTGCAGGAGTGTCACCGGCAACTGCAGTGGAGGTGTCTGACTCAGTGGGGGCCGGCACCACTGTAGGGCACAAGTCAGATGGTGTGGGTGCTGGCACCACTGCAGTGGGCCGGTCAGATGGAGTGGACTGGGTCCCCACTGCAGTGCCCAAGTCAGACGGGGTGGTTGTGGACTCCACTGCAGTGCATAACTCCAAGGGAGTGGAAGGGGGGCAGATGAGGTGGGCAGGACAGAGGGGGGACCCGGTCTCCACACCAGTGGCACAAACAGGCCGAGCGTCTGGGTTGGGGGTGGAAGAGCAAGTGGTAGGGGGAGGGCCTAAGCAGTTTGGGGATGCGGTATGGGTGTGTGGGGGAACCTGGGGCAGGGTGTGGCGGGGGAACCGGTGGAGTGGTGGCCTGGGGGATGGAGGAGAGAGACTGTGTGGTGGAGCTGCGTGGTGGTGGTGGTGGGGTCTTGCCCTTCCTGGTCCGGGGGGACTTCCGAATGGGGTCCTCAGTCTGCCTGTGCCTGGGGGAGGGTGTCCGGGTGTGAGGGGCACTCCCCTCTGTGTGTGGTGGTCGCCTCTTCCGCCTGTGCGTTGGGTCAGATGGATCTGTGGGGAAGAGGCCAAGCTCACAGAGGAAGAGCTTCTGGGAGGGGGGGTTGCAGGTGAGGCAAGGGAAGGGGTTTTGGAGGGAGAGGTAACTGAGGACTGCGGAGTGCTCGTGGATGCGTGTGTGTGTGTCTGGGCCCCATCCCCTGTGAGTGAGGTATCAGACCCCTGACTGTGCGTGCGTGTGCGTCTGGATTTTGGCGTGTGTGTCTGTGTGCTGCTTGTGTCTGTGCTGGTGGGTGCCTGTGCCGGTGTGTGTGTGCTTGGGACAGGTAGGGTGCTGGGGATTGTGGATGGGGCAGAGGTAGGAGGGGTGAGGGACTGTTGCAGGAGGGACACTGCTGCCGTCAGTGAGGAGGCCATGGACTGATTGGTCCGATGTAGGGCAGACATGCCAGATGACATGCCCTCCATGAATGACACCAGTTGTGTCAACAGACCCGTGTGTGCATGGAGGACACTCAGCACTGATGTCTGCCCTACATGGATCTGTTTCAGCAAGTCCACAGACTCCACACTCAGGGCAGCAGGGGAGACAGAGGCAGGGGGTGCGGTGCCTGGCATGAAGGAGACACGCTCCCCTACACGGGAGCCTCCACGGACATGTGGGATGGGAGCAGATGGGAGGGTGGAGATGGTGGTGGTGGCGGGGACAGACTTGCTTGATTTTGTCTGTGGTCTGCTGACACCCGCCTCCACAAGGGAGTCCTCACTGGAAGTGCTGTGGTCCTCAGCCGAGGTGGTCGCAGCTGAGGTCTCCTCAGTGTGGCTCCCCTCACCCTCCGTGCCACTGGGTCCCTCGGTCTCCCCTGCAGTGGACCCAGTCTGGCTCTGCCGCTCCTCTTGGTCCATGGAGCTGTCTCCTCCTGTGGCCGTGGATGTATCTGCAAACAATCAGGATAAACAGAGCAACATTAGTCACCTGTACTGACCACACACACCACAGTAAGTACAGCACATCACAGAGCAAGCCCTGCCATCATTCGCTAGACATTGCAATAAGTGCTGACACTGATTTGAAGAAGCCCATTGTCTGCCTGACAGTCATTCATGCCACACATATCCTACCTGTCCATGCACCCATCTGTCTGGTGCCTGTTGTATGCGACTAATCATATGTGCACACATGCACCACATACACAGTTGTTGGACATCCAAGAGAACATATGGAAATGTGTCACTCCAAACACATGCCATCTCCTGCCACTGACTCAGTACATGTGTCAGGAAAAGTGATGGGCAGAGTCTCTGTCGATATGCGGGTTTTGCTTCCATCACCAGACACAATGATGTCCTCATGTCCTGATAGACAATGCGACAATGGTGTGCATGCAGGACATATCACACTACTGCTGGATCACCCTTTGCGAGTTGAATGTCATGGCACAGGCCTGTCTGGCAAGTCAGTCATAACTGTCTCCTGTCACAGGGGCAGTGCATACACACAACACCAGTCTACACTGTGTCACAATCATGTAAGTTTTGGGAATGCAAGCCCTGTAGCTGACAGGTGCACATGTGCACCCCTGGCCACCCACATCATGAGGACTAAGATGATCCCACATCAATCAAATGAGACATTTGAGTGACTGCAAACACAAATCCATACACATGAGCACTTCACCGTCTGATGAGAATGAACCAAAGCTGCCTGCACCTCAATGTTTCATACACCATTGTGCACAGTCAAGGGATTAGAGACCTATGCATTAACCAATGTGCAGATCCTATAGTCACAACTCAGATGGCTGGCCACCCCAAATTGTTAAACACTCCAGGAGTCCAAAAGCAAGGCCACACCACGGTGACACAGAGGCAGACACCTGAGTGCACTCTTCACAATGCCCAATATGTATGCTGACACACGGGAGTGGGAGAACAGAGTGCCTTCGATGTACGGAGTAGGCATTACAGTCCTGGTCCATGTGCAACATGGTATTACCCTGAACACTAGGCAGGTGGCTATGCATGTGTCACACACATGATGTACATACTTCTGAGGCTCCCCCTTGGTCTCTGCTGCAGCATGGGTGTGTGGCACATACCCCAGACATGTGGTGAGTCAGAGCAGCAATTGGAACACATATGAAAGCCATACCCAGAGTACATGTCAGATCACAGGCATTGTGTGAGCAATTGTACCACCCATGCAGCCCACAACAAAGTTCCTGTAACTGATGCTGTCCCCAACTTGAACCACAGGTAACTGCAAGTACACAGTACCCAAGTGACCTAAGTCACAGACTGTAAGGGCCACACCTGTGTAACAGATGAGGAGGGGGCATGACACAAGTGAGGGACATGAGTCCAGTACGACAAGACAGTTGTACTGTGGAAGTGGAACCAGGCTAAAGGAGTGCATAGAGCATGTTAGTCATAGTACACAGAAAAGGCTAGCACTTACCCCCTCCTTGCTGCTGTCTGGCCTTCAGCTGCCCATCCAGGTCAGGGAAGACCACCGCCAGAATCCGGAGCATGTGGGGTGTCAGGGTCCGGTGTCCGCCCCTCCTGCGAGGAGGCGACAGCTTCAGCTGGACCCTTGCGATCCTCCGGGTCCAGCCACGAAGGTCCTGCCACCTCTTCTGGCAGTTGCGGATCCTGCGCCTGTAGACCCCCACAGATCTTACTGCCCGGACGATGGTCAGCCAGATCTCCTGCTTCTGGTGGGCATCAACCTGTGAGGATGACAAAGTGAAAAGGCCATTACTACACATGCAACATATCCGTGCATCACACAGTTGGATATACATGTCTCAATCACAGGGGCATATGATGAACACAGGTAGTGCAACTATGGCTATGAACAGTTGTCCAGCAGTTACTAAATGGTATCATTGCCTGGGCAGTAAAACCTTGTTGGAATGCACTGTTACTGCACTATACCTGTTCAGTGCATGTAACTACACACTTTGGGGGCTGACAACTACTCAGTGAGCATGCTAGCCACTGGTGTACACACTGTAAGTCTTGCTAGTCAGACAACATGCACAATTAGTAAGGCAGTGGACAGCACACTCACCTGCTCCCCTGGTTTCCCATACAGCTTGCTGTACTGTGGAAGGAGGCTGTCCAGCAGGGCCTGGTTCTCCTCAGTGCTGAAGGCTGGGGCTCTCTCCACATTACGTGCCATTGCAGTATCCAGAGGATGCAGAGACAGCAGCAGTGGTGGTGGCAGATGTCATCCTGGAGCATGTAGTGCAGGCAAGTGAGCTCTCATGGGAACAGCCAGCATTATATGTGTGCTGCAGAGGCAGGTACTGTCCCATGTGTCCAAAGTGATAGGTCCAAGTCGTTTGCATCTTCTGAATCTGGCCAATCCATGGAATTGCACCACTTATACACGCCCACAGCATCCTTCAAAAGTTCAACTTCATGACACCCATGAATTTGCAACATTGTTGTGGGTGGCCAACTGAATTCACTGCATCCGGCTCGTTAAAGCTTCGAAAACGCGTCCATTACCATGTCAGTCCATAGCCAATGCGTGTGCACCGATCGGTCCATTGCTGTACAACGCGTATTTCGAAACACAACACGCATCCATCCACATCATATGCAAGGGCCAATGCGTGCGCACCGATTGGTCCATTGCTGTACAACGCGTATTTCGGAGTACAACACGCATCCGTCCACATCATATGCAATGGCCAATGCGTGCACACCGATCGGTCCATTGCTGTACAACACGTATTTCGGAGCACAACACGCATCCGTCCACATCATATGCAATGGCCAATGCGTGCGCACCGATCGGTCCATTGCTGTACAACGCGTATTTCAGAGTACAACACGCATCCGTCCACATCATATGCAATGGCCAATGCGTGCGCACCGATCGGTCCATTGCTGTACAACGCGTATTTCGGAGCACAACACGCATCCGTCCACATCATATGCAATGGCCAATGCGTGCGCACCGATCGGTCCATTGCTGTACAACGCGTATTTCGGAGCACAACATGCATCCGTCCACATCATATGCAATGGCCAATGCGTGCACACGGATCGGTCCATTGCTGTACGACGCGTCCCTGTACAAGTCACTCGCATATGTCACCATGGTTGTCACTGGTGAACGTATGCCAGCCACAATTACTGGCCAGGGACTCAGGGGCACACCTACAACACCACAGCCTGTCCACACTGTATCCTAAGGCATGTAAGGCTGCATTACCTGTGTGTGTATGGGGGTCAACATGTGGTTTGTTGGGTGGCACTTGGGGGCAGCCACTCCCAGGCTGTGCACGTGTTCATTGGGACAGAATCCTTTGTGTGTTGAGCACATGACCACTGTGATGTGCAACTGTTCAGTTCAGAGCATGTGGCATGGTCACATTTCCAGGTTGTGTATGTGTATGTTATGTCACATACACCCTGAGTCCCATGTGGGATGGTATGTACGTCACAGGGTGACCCATTGCCACAATTGTGATGGCCCTCCACAGTCTGTGTGCATGTTGTGTTTCAGATGTCTCTGATTCCATGTGCACAATGGAAGACAGTCTCCACATCCACGTTGTTTGTGCATCGACTTTGATTTGATGTTGTGCGTGTGTGTGTCACAGACGTCCATGTCTGTCCTGCAGAGGCAACAGGGGCCACTACCTGTGGGAGTCATGGTTGTTTTGCTGACGTGTACATGATACGCCATGTCATGCCAGTGTCCATGTGGCAATACAGGGTCCCTGGGAATCTACCTGTCAAAGAGCTGTGATGCCTGGGGCACATCTGTCCTCACTTGTCACTGTGGTGTGTGTTTGGAACATGACAGCAGTACATGGGTAATGTGACACAGCCTAATGATTTCCCATAGCACAACCTGGAACTTGTTGTCAACACATGTTGAACTGAGATGTTAGATGTTGGCCATGTAGGTGCCATATATGTCCATACAGAACGGCACACACATCAAGTACTTGTGTCTCGTAATGATGTATCATGTGATATTGAGTATGGTCAATGCCACATATGTGGGGTGACTGACAATCTTTCTTTGTTCACCTATGCACTGCAGGGCACCAGCTGTCCATAGACCATTCCCTGACATTGCAACCATGGTTGAACGTGACTGCATCCGACGGTACCGCTTCAACAGGCTGCTTATTGAGGAATTGGCGGTGCGGTTGACCCCACATTTGCAACCTGGCCGGCCATACCCTGCAGCGCTGACCCCCAAGGTGAAGGTGATGGCAGCCCTACACTTCTTTGCCACCGGTACCTTTCAACACACTGTGGCGTCTGCTGGTGGGATGTCACAGACCATGTTCAGCCGTGTGCTACGCGATGTTTTGGAGGCAATGTTGAGATACTTGAACCAGTACATCTATTGCCCTAAACGTCAACAACTCACCGACGTCAAGAGTGACTTCTATGCCCTGGGGAGGATGCCACATGTCATCGGCTCCATTGATGGGACACATGTGGCTTTGGTACCACCACAGGCACATGAGCAGGCATACAGGAACAGGAAACATTACCATTCTATCAATGCCCTGGTGGTATGTCTTGCAGATATGAGCATCTCACATGTGTGTGCACGTTTCCCCAGTTCTGCACACAATGCCTATGTAATGAGGAGTAGTCACATCCCGAGGATGATGTCACAGATGCAGAACCAGCGTGCCTGGCTTGTCGGTGTGTACTGACTTTGTACCATTTTGTGTGTTCTGCAATGTTGTATTCCACCCTCTTTTCCAACTCAGCTAATGTGCAATTGTCTGTATGTAGGTGACTCCGGATACCCCAACATGCTGTGGTTGCTGACACCCCTCAGGAACCCTGTGACACCAGCCCAGATGCGCTACAATGAGGCACATGGTCGGACCAGGAGAGTGATCGAGCGGACATTTGGTCTCCTGAAGAGCCGCATTCGCTGCCTGGACAAGACAGGAGGGGCCCTCCCATATGCCCCTGCAAAGGTGTGCAAGATTGTCATCATCTGCTGCATGCTACACAACCTGGCAGTGCGGAAGGAGTTGCCTCTCATCCTGGATGACGATGACCAACATCCGCCACCTGTGGAGGATCCTTGCCTGGGCCACGATGTCAGTGATGATGATGATGATGAGGGTGATGTCCGCACACAGCTCATCACCAACTTCTTCAGCTGAATGTGAGTATACAGAGTTGGTATGTCAATGATTTGAGTTTGCATGATATGTGTTGGTGGTGCTCTGTTGCTGTTTGAGTGTGGCCATGTGCTACTTGACTGGATGCGTGCAGCGATGTGTCCTTACAGGTAGTCTGTACTCCCCAACAGTGTTGACATGCTAACTTGGTTTTGTGTAGGTATCTTGTGACATGTATTGGGCATGAGTATTGCAGTTCTGTCCTGTTCTTCAGTGCTTTTGACTGTGTGTCATGTCTGTCCTTCACAGGGTACTTTCAGAGTTGTTTGGTCAACACGGATCCCCCGACACCATGATTCAACTTCCAGGGTGGAAGCAGTTGTTTCCCTACAGGTGATGTGTCACACACCCCTGGACTTTATTTCTTCTACACTTGGTGACTGTGTGGCCACTGCCACGTCGGATTACCTTGCATCTGAAGTGGAAAAAACATGTTGCAAATGTGTAATAAACCTGTGCTTCAGTTTGGGATGTGCGTTGTCTGTGGTCACACATCTGACTGACATTTGCTTACTGCACCTGTGGGCTAGTTAACACATACTCTGAATAGGTGTGGTGTCTGTGCATTCCACTGTATTTCCTGGCAACATCAGTGTAGGCGATGAGTCAGATGGCCCTGGTGTGTATGTGTTGTGTAGCCCTAGTGGTGTGTCTCCCTCATATGTGTCACGTCGCCATGACTCACATGACGGTGTTGAACTTGCTGTAGCAGTTAGCATGCACAGTGTCATTTAGCAGATCATCATCTCCATGACAAAAACAACGTTGGAATCACAACAGAGGCAAGTATGGTGTATTAGTGAGTTTATTTACATACATGTGTGAGGATAGTGCACAGGATGGTGGGTGCTGTACATTGGGATTGGAATTCAAAGTTCCCAGATGAGTTTGAAGTGTTGGTAGCAGAAATGTCCTGAGTAAAGTCCACAGTCATCTGATACATTAGTCCAACATAAACTCCCCATGTCATGTGGGAGAGTTGGGTTGCCTTCGACGGGGTGAACAGTTTCCACACAAAGGTGAATTTCCAGAACAGGTGTTGGGTTCCTGGGGGATGTACATGGCCATTGGCCTCTCAGTTTTCCTTCCTTGGACACCCCTCTTCTTTCTGGGGGGACCCTCACGTGCAGGCCGCTGCGGTGCAGAGGACTCTCCACCAGTCATCCTCCCTCCCTGTGGCAGTTGCAGTTGTTGTGGCACCAGATGTTGTGGGCACACAGGGAGGTGTGGACATGTTGGTGTTAATCTGGCGGGGGCATGTCAATATGTCCCTCTGCACCGCTGTCAGTTCAACCAATGTGTCCCACTTGGACTCCATGCCAGACATGTGTGTCTCCACACGGGACATGTGTGAGTCCAAGTGGGCATGATGGGCAGCCTGCTGCTGTTGAATGTCCTTGAGGACCCCCACTTCCTGGCTGACCTCTCCGGTGCTATTCTGGTACGCATCAGCAATGCGTACCAGTTGTGGGTCATCATGCAGTCCAGACCCCTCTGCAAACAGTGACCTCTGCCTACCACCCCTCCCACCACCCCTGGCCACACGTGCGGGACCTGCGGTGGCACGCGCAGGTGAGCCTAGGCCCCCTTGGGGGTTGGTACTGGGGTTGTTGTCCGTTGCTTCAAGGTGGGCTGGGGTCCCTGTGCTGTTGTCATTCAGTGTCCTTGGTCTGTCTGTGTCAGCGGGGGTGGTCTGTGTGTTCAATCAATCAATCAATCAATCACAGAATTTGTAAAGCGCACTATTTACCCGAAAGGGTCTCAAGGCGCTGGGGAGAAAAAAAGGGGGCGGTGCTGCTACTGGTCGAACAACCAGGTCTTGAGTAGACTCCTGAAGTCAGCAGGTCTTGGGTCTGTCGTAGGCTTAGTGGAAGGGTGTTCCAGGTCTTGGCGGCGAGGTGGGAGAAGGATCTGCCGCCGGTGGTAGTTCTTCGAATGCGAGGGACGGTGGCGAGGGAGAGGTCGGCGGAGCGGAGTTGGCGGTTGGGGACGTAGAAGAGGAGTCATCTGTTGAGGTAGGCTGGGCCAGTCTTGTGGAGTGCCTTGTGTGCGTGGATGAGGAGTTTGAAGGAGATTCTCGTGTCAACGGGGAGCCAGTGCAGGTTCCTCAGGTGGGGGGTGATGTGGCTGTGGCGTGGTACATCGAGGATCAGGCGTGCGGAGGCGTTTTGTATACGTTGCAGTCGCTTGATGAGCTTGGCCGGGGCTCCCACGTAGAGGGCGTTCCCATAGTCAAGTCTTCTACTGATGAGGGCCTGGGTGACTGTTCTTCTTGTATCTGTCGGGATCCACCTGTAGATCTTGCGAAGCATGCGGAGGGTGTTGAAGCAGGAGGAGGAGACTGCGTTGACTTGCTTGGCCATGGAGAGCGTTGAGTCGAGGATGACTCCCAGGTTGCGTGCGTGGTCGGTGGGTGTCGAGGCTGCTCCCAGCGTCGTTGGCCACCAGGAGTCGTCCCAGGCTGAGGGGTTGAAGCCGAGGATGAGGACCTCTGTCTTCTCCGTGTTCAGTTTTAGTCGGCTGATCTTCATCCAATCGGCGACGGCCTTCATTCCTTCATGGAGGTTGGATTTGGCGGCGAGGGGTCCTTGGTGAGGAGAGGATCAGTTGAGTGTCGACTCGGCATAGGAGATTATGTTGAGGTCGTGCTGTCTGGCGATGCGTGCGAGCGGGGCCATGTAGATGTTGAACAGTGTTGGGCTGAGGGACGATCCCTGGGGTATGCCGCAGATGATCTCGGAGGCTTCGGATCGGAATGGTGGGAGGCGGACTCTCTGGGTTCTGCCGGCGAGGAAGGAGGTGGCCCATTCTAGGGCCTTGTCTCGGATCCCTGCGTCGTGGAGGCGTGCGCGTAGAATGCGGTGGCAGACAGTGTCGAAGGCGGCTGAGAGGTCCAGCAGGATGAGGGCTGCGGTCTCACCGTTGTCCAGCAGGATCCTGATGTCGTCGGTGGCGGCGATGAGGGCAGTCTCAGTGCTGTGGTTGCTGTGGAACCCCGATTGGGATGGGTCCAGGATGCTGTTTTCTTCGAGGTATCAGGTTAGCTGTTTGTTGACGATCTTCTCGATGACCTTGGCTGGGAACGGAAGCAGGGAGATGGGCCGGAAGTTCTTGAGGTCTCTCGGGTCCGCCTTGGGTTTTTGAGTAGGGCGTTGATCTCTGCGTGTTTCAGCTCTCTGGGAAGGTCGCGGTCTCGAAGGAGAGATTGATGACGTTGCACAGGTGGGGTGCGATGGAGCTGCTGGCTTTGTTGAAGATGTGGTGCGGGAAAGGGTCTGACGGGGAGCCGGAGTGTATTGTGCTCATGGTCTTGATGGTGTCATCGATGTTCACGCTGGCCCAGGCTGGCAGGGGGTCGTGGTCGATAGTGTGCGGCGGGTCTGGTGCATCGATCTTAGTTGGGGCTGTCTGGGTATTGAAGCTGTCGTGGATGTCGGCGATCTTGCGGTGGAAGAAGGTGGCGAGGGAATCGCACAGGGGTTGCGACGGCGGGATGTCGTTGGTGTTGGAGCTGGGGTTGGAGAGTTCCTTCACGATTTTGAAAAGCTCCTTGCTGTTGTGTGCATTGTTGTCGAGGCGGTCTTTGAAGGAGATTCTCTTGGCGGACTTGATGAGGTGGTGGTGGTTACGGATGGCGTCTTTGTGGGCTGCATGGCTGTCCGGTGTCTTATCACTGTGCCATTTCTTCTCTAGTTTCCGGCAGGGTGGGATCTCTGGGCATATGCAGCCCCTAGTGGCGTAGCACTAACCTTTACCTGTTCTTTAAATAGCTTGTTAAAGCTGTTGGCAGATGTTGGAGGAGTGGGTGCAGGGGGTGCAGATGGTGGTCCTGCTGGTGCTGCATGATGACTCACACCGGAGGTGCCAGGTAGATCTTCGCCATCCGAGGAGGGCAAAGGCTGTTCCACACCAGAGAGCTCAGGGGCCACCGGAGCCTGGGACAGGGACTCCTCATAATCTGCTGCTGTGTCCCCATCATCACCTGTTTTTGGAAGAGACACACAATGTATGTTATGTTTCTACAGGCATCAATGGTTCAAACACCTGACAGTTGTGACTGTACCTCTGGATGCGTGCCTGTACATTGCATTGTCCTAAGTTGTCACAGTCAGAGGTTGATATTGGTGTAGCACATTGTCCTGCCAACCTGAAGCATTTCAATGTGAATGTTGAGGTGTGTGCATGACCAGCATTGGTGGTATTTGGTTGACATCCGGACCTCCTTCTTCCCCCAGCCCAGTTATCCCACCATGAAGCATGCCACCCTTGCAGTGGGTGCAGGTTAACTCTCAGGATGTCAGTCAGTGGTGTCCTGCTGTTGGTTGGTGCCCAGTTCCCAGCAGGGCCTTGTGCTCCCACAACAGAGCACCATTGTCAGACATCTTTGATGTGGCTTTTCACTCCCTGTGAGGTGTGCATGATTCAGTGTGAGCTTGCTGGGCCATGTGGGTGGGGGATGTTGAGCTGTGACTACCACTCCCATCATGCTATTGCCTATACCCCCTTCCCAGCATGCCTATACTTCCTTCCTTTTGAGTCGACTTCACTGTGTGTGAGTGTGACAGCAATGGCAAGATGGCTGACAGTGTGGTCCTGTTGTTTGTTGGTGCACAGTTCCCAGCAGGGCCTTGTGCTCCCCACAGCTGAGGCCAGTGTCAGACATCTTGGAAGTGGCTTTTCACTCACTCTCTTGTAGAGCACCCTCCCAGTTGTGTTGTTTGGAGTTATTGGAAGTGGTGTGTGTATAAGAGCCTGCTAGGAGCTGTAGTCGGAGCTGGCACTCCTCCTCCCCCCAGGCCAAACATCCCACCATGAAACGTGCTTCCATTGCAGGGAGTGCAAGTTGGTTGTCAGGATGTCAGTCAGTGGTGTCCTGCTGTTGGTTGGTGTACAGTTCCCAGCAGGGCCTTGTGCTCCCCACAACAGAGCACCATTGTCAGACATCTTTGATGTGGCTTTTCACTCCCTGTGAGGTGTGCATGCTTCAGTGTGAGCTTGCTGGGCCATGTGGGTGGGGGATGTTGAGCTGTGACTACCACTCCCATCATGCTATTGCCTACACCCCCCTTCCCAGCAAGCCCATACTTCCTTCCTTTTGACTCTGCTTCCCTGTGGGGTAGTGTGCCTGTGCTGACAGGATGGCTGACAGTGTTGTCCTGGCGTTTGTTTGGCTACAAGTCCCAAAAGTGTCCCTGTGCTTCACACAGCATAACCCAGTGTGGTGGTTCTTTGTGGGATATTTAATTAGAGTGTGAGGCAATGCATTCTCCCAGGTGAGTTGTGTGGAGTTTGTGTTAAGGGGTGTGTGAGAAAAGCTGCTGGTGACTATGGTCAGAGCTGTCAGTCCTCCTTCCCACCCAGCCAGATATCCCACCATGGAACGTGCTTCCATTGCAGGGAGTGCAAGTTGGCTTAGAGGATGTTAGGCAGTGGTGTCCTGCTGTTGGTTGGTGCACAGTTCGCAGCAGGGCCTGGTACTCCCCACAACAGAGCACCATTGTCAGACATCTTAGAAGTGGCTTTTCACTCCCTGTGAGGTGTGCATGCTTCAGTGTGAGCTTGCCGGGCCATGTGGGTGGGGGATGTTGAGCTGTGACTACCACTCCCATCATGCTATTGCCTACACCCCTCTTCCCAGCATGCCCATACTTCCTTCCTTTTGAGTCGACTTCACTGTGTGTGAGTGTGACAGCAATGGCAAGATGGCTGACAGTGTGGTCCTGTTGTTTGTTGGTGCACAGTTCCCAGCAGGGCCTTGTGCTCCCCACAGCTGAGGCCAGTGTCAGACATCTTTGAAGTGGCTTTTCACTCCCTGTGAGGTGTGCATGCTTCAGTGTGAGCTTGCTGGGCCATGTGGGTGGGGGATGTTGAGCTGTGACTACCACTCCCATCATGCTATTGCCAACACCCCCCTACCCAGCATGCACATACTTCCTTCCTTTTGACTCTGCTTCCCTGTGGGGTAGTGTGCCCGTGCTGACAGGATGGCTGACAGTGTTGTCCTGGCGTTTGTTTGGCTACAAGTCCCAAAAGTGTCCCTGTGCTTCACACAGCATAACCCAGTGTGGTGGTTCTTTGTGGGATATTTAATTAGTGTGTGAGGCAATGCATTCTCCCAGGTGAGTTGTGTGGGGTTTGTGTTAAGGGGGTGTGTGAGAAAAGCTGCTGGTAACTATGGTCAGAGCTGTCAGTCCTCCTTCCCACCCAGCCAGATATCCCACCATTGAACGTGCTTCCATTGCAGGGAGTGCAAGTTGGCTTTCAGGATGTCAGTCAGTGGTGTCCTGCTGTTGGTTGGTGCACAGTCCCCAGCAGGGCCTTGTGCTCCCCACAGCAGTACCCAGTGTCAGCCATCTTGTCAGTTCTTTTCCACTCCCTGTGATGTGAGCATGGTTCAGAGTGGTGTTGATGGGCCAATTGTGAGGGTGACCAATATCTGTGACTACAACTCCCATCATGCTATTGGCTACACTCACTTCAACAGCATACACACTATTCCTTCCTTTCAGTGAGCTTCCCTGTGAGGTGGTGTTCTAGTGGTGGCAAAATGTCTGACAGTGTTTGTTGGTTAGATTTATGCCACTGCCTTGCTCTATTTGTTGCTAGGTTTGTACATGTCATGACACAGTTACATATCACTATGAGATGGCAGGTATTGTGTTTGTCTAACTGACATACACATCTTGGGATGATTATCTTTTGGTTACTGTGGCTTTGCTAACGGTGCATGGTTTCACTATCCCCTTGACAGTGATGTGTGTGTATTGTCACACAATATAGGGTATATTGGTTGTGTACTCACCAGGCTCTGGGATGTTTGGTGAAGGATGGCCCGCACCTTCTCCTCCCAGGGCCTGAGGTATACTGGTTTGGCAGGAGGGCCACTGCTGGTGCGATGACTCAAGGCGTAATCCTTCTTGAGTAGGTCCTTGACCCTCCTGTGCACATCATACCACCTGTTCTGGATGTCTTCCTTTGTGCGCAGTAAGACAACAGGGAGGGACCTCCAAACAGGGGATTTTCAGCATTGTTAAGAGTGTCCGCTTGGCGGGACCAGCCTTGCTGTGTCCCGCACCCTCCTTCTACTCAGTGCGGGTGCCGTAGTTGAGGACATCGCCTGAGTGAGTTTTCCCACTGTGAACAACTTAGGAGGGAATGGCGACGCTGCACGGCTTTGGTCCTCGTCCATTGCGCTCACTCTTCTTGCGCTAATCTTTCATTGTTTTCGTTGCCCTACTTGGTTGCTAGAGATATTGGGGGGTGCCAGCGGCACTCTTCAGTGTATCACTCTCGACCATCTGGTCGTGGTGATTAGTAGGAGCGTGCGGTACGACACACCACCGGTTTACCGCCTGCTACCAACGTGCAGGATACACTGTATTCTCTAAGTGATAGCCATCGGGATCTCAATGGGACATACCCCTCTCGGGTCCCTTGTTGGTACTCTCCATCCCATGTTCATTTATTACCTTTATTTTAGTAGTGTCATGAGGTGAGCTTCTACCTATATTCCTATGCTTTAATTCCCCCTTCCCCCCCTTTTCCCTCCTTTCCCCCCCCTCCCGCCCTCCTCTTCCTCTCTCCCCCTTCTTCCCCCCCCCACCCCAACCCCCCCTCCCTACCCTCCCTTTGTCAATCACTACAATCCACAGGACACTGAACCTTGCAGTGTTTTCACCTGCCGTGACACCTTGATGCTTTGAGCTGACCCAAGTTTGGGTGAGTGTGCTAGTATGCTGTGTATATTTGCATATTCTTTGCTACTTCTGTTTCTATTCTTTCCTCAAATTCAGCCAAGTGCATGAGCACATACATTCTTATGTGAAGCATGCTCATCTTTCACGTTTGTTTTGCAGTGTCACAATAGCATGGTCATATTTTGCACTTTTGCATTTAGGTTGAACTGCAGACTATAGTAGAACGTGTACTAATCGCTATGATTCTTCTCTCCTACAGGCAGTGTTGTTGATCGACAGGTACCACTTTATAGGGTGCTGTATGGGTGGTCACTTAACTGTGTACTTAACAGACCACCAACCATAAAGTGAAGAATGATCGATATTAGGTCCTGAAGAATTGCCGTTAATTTAACACTAGGCAAGAAACATGTTGGCCTGAGCTTCAGCACACAATCCTGCAATTTTTAAGCAGGCGTGTGCGCCTTTTTCTGGTTTTAATCAGGATAGTGACCACAGTCATTAAAATAGTTTTGGGTGGATCACTAACTCCTGTTTTAGATTGCACACATTACACATTTACACATCTACACTCACTAAGGCCCTTACGCGCCCCACACCCAACTGCTAAGAAAAAAGATCTCCGCCAAGAAGGCCCCACCACGGGTGCCGATCGGGTATTGCAGCGCCGACCCGATAAGGAGCAGACCCAGTGATGAAGCAAGACACCTAGCTGGCTGGGTGTGTGAGGGTCTTTTTCTGAAAGGAGATAAGATTTTCTCCGATCTTCATGAGCACTCACATGCTTTTTTCACAACCATTGACCTGTAGGACCCCTTAGGAATAGCATACTCTTTCTTGTTGTGCTTCCTTTGTGCGCAAACATGGTGATTGTGCATTCACCCTGTTGACGATCCTCTCCCACATCTTGGTTTTCTGCGACATGGGGGTCTGTTGGACCAATGTACCAAACAACTGTGGCTCTACCCTGAGGATTTCATCTACCAGGACTTCCAATTCACTGTCTAGGAACTTTGGATTCTTCTTTGGGGGAATGGTGATGGGTGGTGGTGGGGATTGATGTGTGTGTGAGTGTGCAAGTGAGGGTGGGTGTGTGTAGGTTTTGCTGGGTGTATGTGAGGGTGCTATTTGGGAGGTGCTAATGGTGTGTGGCTTGTGTGATGGATGAGTGATGGATGAGTTGTGAGTCTGTCTGTGGTTGCTGTCTGATGGTGTTCTGTGCTGGAAGGTCAGTTGAATTTACAAAGGATCATGGTAGGGATTTGTGGCCTTTATATGGGTGGAGTTGTGGGTGTGTCTTTGTTCCATGTTTTTTTCCCCTCTATTTATTGACTTTGTCATTGCTTGTTTGGCCCTTTTTTTGTATTTTTTCCTTTGTAGATTTTAGGCATGTAGGAGACGTTCTTCTGACCGAGTAGGACGCTGCAGTTGTCTCGTGCGAGCTTCTCCGAGTCTTTCAAGCTGTGTTTCTGCTGGGTTTCATGTGCGGCGTACGCGTCGGACGCGGAGTATTGGGTTGCTTCGGCTACCTGTTTTGTATGCATGTCGGTCGTACGGCTTGAGCTCCGTGCGACTCGGTCTGGTTTTACACGCA
The DNA here is from genome assembly GCA_963921515.1 of Calotriton arnoldi. Classification (NCBI taxonomy): domain Eukaryota; kingdom Metazoa; phylum Chordata; class Amphibia; order Caudata; family Salamandridae; genus Calotriton; species Calotriton arnoldi. The sequence continues at coordinate 355,320 of CAWUFW010013790.1, read as the reverse complement.
TTGCATCGTACTGCGGGTACGTTTCTGTCTGGTTCATTCCTGGTGCGTGCCGGTCGGTTCAATTCGTGTGGTTTTCCGGCCGGATAGCTGGTTTCCGTGCGGTTCGGTCGTTCGGCTTGTGTTCCGTACGAGTCGGTCGTAATTCACATGCATTGCATCGTACTACGCGGATCGGGCAGCGCCGGTACGTGTTGGTCGGACTACATTCCCGTACCGAGTCGGTCGGTATGTTTTCCGCCCAGAATCGGAATCGGCCCCCAAGTCTTTAGTTTGCTTAGTTAACCGTGGCCACCAATAGCGCTGTTTCAATAAAAAAATAGTCGCTGTAACGCCTGTGTGCGCAGAGCCCAAACCCTCGTGTGCTGCTAGTATTAAACCTTGCCTACGGTCCATATTTGGTATTACCCTATCCCCCACTCCAGGAATCTGAGCATATGGAATGTTACTTGCATCTAACTTGTAGGAGTATTTGAGTAGAAATGTTTTAGGTACTGCTGTGCTGCCTTTGCTTGAAGCAATGACAGCTACCATAATCTCACCATCTATTCTCGTTTTGGAACGAGTGAGTGCAGCTACGGAAGCCGTGCGAACAGCCCCCTTTGCGGCTTCATCGGCCAATGAATTCCCTTCAACGTGAACGCCATCATGTTGATGACTCAGTGTATGGATCACTTGAGTCCTTGGTAGCTCGTTTTTCAACTCTGCTACCTGTTCCCATAGCATTTTATGCTTAATTGTGCCACCTTTCGCATCTTTAAACCCGTTTTGCTCCCAATGATCTAGGTATTCATTATATGACTGAACACAGTAAAACAAATCACACACGATTAGTGTGGGGAATTCATGATCCGTATTTACCAGTGCCAGTATCAGTGCGTTTAACTCTGCCAACTGTGCCGTGCAGTCTCCTAGTGATTACGTTTCTGTGCAACTTGGATAGAACTTTCCATCCTGCATGTGACCTTTAATGATAGCACACACTGTGCTGTATTGCTGCTTACTTCCTATGGCCGGTTGCGCAGATCCGTCAGTATAAATAATATATTCATACTGATCGCGAGGCAAGATTTCATTTGGTGGAGGATAGTCGTGTTCATATTGCAGGAATGCCTGTGTTTTTAAACTTGGATCAAATCTGTATTCAATTTCCGTTGCAGTAAGAGAATTAGCCCATTGTATCCATCTTGGATGTAAGGCTTTCGCATTTGGAATGCTAGCCTTTGTAACAGCTTCTAAAGCTGGTAACGGGGTTACGACAATAATGCGTTTCCCCTGTGCCAGTGCTCTTTCTCTTGCTACAGCGGTCTGAACAGCTGTCAGGATTTTCTCTGTTGAAGTAAAATGCATTTCTGCATTTGTGTACAGGTGTGATTTGTATGCGATTGGTACTGTTTCTCCTTCATTGAAGGTTAAGTAAGTGTACCCGCATTGACCCGCATTTATACGGATCACCAAGTGGCGTACGTTTACGCGTGTTTGCAAGTGTTTGGAAGCTATCATGTCTTCATGGAGTGAACGAAGAATATTAGTATGTTCTTCTGTCCAATTTCTGGCTGAAAAGTCAGGTTATATTAGGTCGTAGAAAGGTTTTACCCTTTGTGCGTAATCTAAAATGTATTTTCTGCCAAAACTTAGGAATCCCAGTATTGATTGTAAAGTTTTTAATGATTTTGGAGGCTGGAGCAGCGCACATTTTTCTAAAAAGTTTGCTGCTAGACTTTTCCCTTCACTTGACAGCTCATATCCCAAAAATAGGACATTGAGGTGGGCTATTTTTGATTTTTTAAAGTTACATTTGTAGCCCTCAGTGGCAAATCCCATAATAATGGTGCTTACCCTGGTCAAGTGCCTCTCTAAGTCATCGTCCGTTAGATAAATATCATCAACATAGGACAAAGCTTCTTCATCAAATTTTTGAAGTAACTCTGTTACCCTTCCTGAAAATACCCTGGGGCTATTCTTATACCCTTGGGGGAGTCGACAAAATTGTCGTTGAGACCCTAACGCTGAGAATGCGGTCAAATACCTGCTTTCAGGCGCTATATTTTGGCAGAAAAATCCATTTGAGATATCAAGTGTTGTTTTGTATTTTTTCTGCACAATGTTATTCATTAATGCGGCACTATGTGCATTTTGGACAGCAAATGTCTTTGTGCATGAATTTAAATGTCTGTAGTCTAAAACTAGACGATATGTATTGTCGGGTTTAGAGACGGGAAACAAAGGATTGTTCATTGGAGAGGTACATTTTTCAATGACCCCCTGGTATTCAAGTTGATCTAAGATCTCCCTGATCTGTTTTTTAGCTTCTTGCTTTATTGGGTATTGCCTCTGAGCATTAGGTGAAACTTTTAATGGGATCACGTGGTAGGTTGGGGTCGGAAAATGCAGGAAAAATTATACTTTCTCCCCTGGGGCACTCCATTACGAATGCTGGCGGCCAATCTTGTTCGGCTAACAGGATGTCATACCCAGATGATAAGTTCTTCCAAAAGAGACCTTTTATTTTCCTGGGCTTGTCCCCCTCCATCCGGAGTGTTATTTCATGTAACTTATGTGGGACGCTCACCCTTTTGTCTGGTGTTTCCACCGTCATGTAATCATTCAAGTTCGCTGTCACCAGAAATTCCTTCAGGTTCTGGCGAGCTATTGTTACCTCTGCCGCACTGTCTAGCATTGGCAGAGCCCATTCCCCGTTCAGAAATTGTGTCCTCAGAATTCTGGGCATGTCTGAATTTCAGACCAGCAACTTTCTTTTTCTTAAATTAAGGTTTTGATTTTGGCTTATCTTCTTTTTTGGAAGTAAAGTCTGGAGCGCCCTGCTTGTCTCTGGACTGTGTGCGCTTTTCTCTGTGTTCTGACTGTCCTTCTCTCTCTGAGTTTTTCTTCGAGCCCTGAAAGGAACGAGAGGAACATATATCAGTATCCTGATACCTGTCAGGTTTCCTAATATTATCCCTATTCCTAAAGTTGTACCTCTTTTCAGAGGGCTCCTGTGGGGGAGACCTACCTTAGGACTGAGATCTGTTGTCTTTAAACTTTTGTTGTTTTTTATTATCCCACTTCTTTTTAGAAGAAGTCGGTGTCTGCTTATAAGTGTCCTTTTCAGGACTGCCCATTAGTTGAGGTTTTACAGCTTTTCCCCCCAAACTGTCCCTGCCTAACTCTGCATACGCAGTTTCAATTATTTTGGTTAGTTCATTCTCCTGTTCTAATGGAGAGAACTCCCGTAGGAGTTGGCGGATTGCCACTGATGCTGCTTCCCCTTTAATGCTAGCTAGTATTATGGCTGATACCTGGTCGCAGTTATTTAATAACTTCATCCCTAAGTTCAGAGCAGGCTCTGCTCCGTACTCATTTTGTATTTGTCTCAATACATCTGGTATTACTGCTAATGAAGGAATACCATGAGTTCTGGTATATATGGCAGCAAAGACTGTACCCCAAGAGGTACAATCATCTAACTGTGGTGTAATCCCCATGGGCAAGCAGATTGTTAACATTCTGTGTTTTTCAAATGGTGTGGTATTTGGGAATACTGCTTCTAACTGGGTTATTTTCTGAGCTACCCAGAAAGGAATTTGTTCACGTTTTGTGGGCAATTTACCCATTACAGCGTGTAATGTTTGTGGAGTAATTTTTGTAGCTGTGCTCTGTGTAGGAGCTGTATTTGGTGTAATTACTGTTGGTTGGACCGCAAGTGTCCTCATGATGAATTGTGTCATGTTTCTGTAACGTTTTATCAACTCTTTGTGTTGAAAAAGCAATTCATCATTTGACATTGTGTCAATGTCAGGATGTGGTGCATAGGTCGCTAATATCGGCCATGTTGCTCCTGGACTTCCTAATGGACCAAGTCTTGCTCTTCTTCTTGAGTGGGGTAGGGCGCCATTAAACCAGAAATTATGTTCCTGGTAGGTAAGCGGAATCTCAATCTCCTCGAACAGAGTGTAGACCGCTGGGACTTCTTCATGTAAATAATAATGAAAAGTTTTTGTTATAGCATTTGCTGCTGGGAATGTAACCCATGAATAGAACACCTCTGTTTGGAAATCTTCGTGTGCCGCTATCACGAATATTACTACACCTCCTCTGGCTGGTACACCATTTTTGAGGAGTTTAACTGTGAGTGTGTGTCTTACATTGGGTGCAATATGTATTGCATTGGCATCTTCCTCATCTGACTGACCTACTTGTGCCAGCGGGTCTAATTCTCCGTTTCGGTAGTCATTGTGTTAAGAACACAGAATAACTGTCCAAGGAAATTAAGATAAGGTGTTTTGCACAATTTTGGGAACTAAATGTCCCTCAAGCTTGATTAACCAACAGCCAATAAATAGGATATCTCGCCTACTCAGCTGTGGCGAAGTTTGTGCCCACCCACTCCAGAAGTCTCTGGTTTTTGTGAGTAGGGATCTCTGAGACTAAGCACGACTGAACTACTCAGATTCTACTGTTAAATAAGTACCAAACCAACGTTGGGTGCCATGTAGTGTAGTTCCTATAGTACCCCTGCAGGACCTGCGCTTTTGGATAACATACACTGTGGGTCTGGTGGCAGACTGATTCTGAGCACCCCCACCGCGTATGTTAGCCTGTTTGCATTAGCTAGCTCACAGTGCCACTAGAATCTCCTTCTTATCAGAGAGATTAGTTTTTGGCAACCTCAGAACATGACAACCCTGATTCCTCAGACTCGTGGAAACAATGTACTACTTTTCGCTCAGTCACTCATGCTTGCTCATTTGGTCTCAGAGAGTTACACAGAAGAAACAGTCGAGCGTGTTTACAATAAGAATTTATTGCACAGTTGTTCTTCTAGTATAAAATATATGTGCTGCGACAACTGTTAAACAGTAGCAGAGATATATGATCAGCAGTAAAGTGAATAAAAGCGATAGTACAGTTCTACCATTTTGCAATAGTCATGAACATATACATGAATATAAAATGCATTTATAAATAAAGCGCATACTCCTACGATGCCTGTCTAGTTGTACCTAAGTGTACCTAGCATGTGAGTAGGTGCGAAAGAAGCCAAGAATCCCGCTAGGATTTAGTCAAACCCCATTACCTGAATAATGAGAGTGTGGGACCTCATCCTGGTCTCGAGTTGGACACCCCGCAAGGGATGATTAGACCACTGTCAGCTGGAGCGACTGCATGCAGGAGCCTCAGCGTCTCTGGTCAGTGTGTCGGCCTGGAAGTCTCAGTTCCCTCTAACTACTGATAGCAAGAGGTGCTGTATTTATACAGAATAGTATAGAGATCTTTGTCCCTTGTGTCTTGTGTTAGCCATTGTTGGGTATGAAGATGACGTATGGGATGAACCGGTTACGTAGATGTTTATGCAGGTGGATCCTAGCCCCTCCCTGGTTTCCTAGAACTGTTATGAATATTTAATCATACTGGATGAGCACATCGAAGATGGTATAGGAGGCCATTGTTCGGGAAAAACCCTCCTTCTGTACCCAAACCACAGTCTAGATAAGGTTCAGCCCTTAGCGCCCGTTATTGTGGAGAATAGGGAACTAATGTAGGTGAAAGATTATGCCTATATTAGGGCATCTCAAACTATGCCTATTTTAGGGCGTCTATTTGAAACATAACAGTAGGTAGTTATAGTTAGAATGTAGTTTCCCTAGGAAGAGTGTTCTTTCATTTGCCAATAACTTTGGTGTCATTTGATGAATCTTCACAAAATTCTCAAAACTACTTTGTCAGTCACTTCAGCTGCTGTGTTGAAAGTTTAGGGGCAATCTGTCAAGCAGGGGGCGAGAATAAGGGGGGCCCTTGTTAATTTCTTTAAGAAACTTTAGACACGGCTACAGCCTGAACTGCTAAACAGAATTACACCAAATTTGGCAAAAGGTGGAGGGCGTGGCCAGGGAGCTGAACATGGCGGACAAGACTCTGTAGAGCTCCGCAGTTCACTCCCTCTTTGGGCCGTAATCCGCCAAAGATCCTTGACCCAGTGACGGAATAGGAGGGGTCCCTGGTTGCAGTGCCGGTCGCGACCCGGCAGTCGAGTTTTGCGGACTGCGGCGGGTCCGGTCTGCATTGAGAGGCTTCCCGGCCGGCGGCCGCCGTGCCCGGGGTGGAGGACGAGACACTCGAGGCCGCGGCTGCGGAGGGCCTTGCACTTGAGAGGCGGCGGTCAATCCTGCCTCTATTGGAGACCGCAGCGGAGCGGTGTCGTCGTGGTGGTGCAGCCCCGCGGGACGATCGACGGGAGCCAGGGAGCCGAGAGATCCCACGGCGACGATATTGCAGGCGCCCCTCCCCCATTGCCTGCATAGCGGCCTGGTCGACCTGACGCGGATCCTACGGCCCCGGGACGGGGCACGGTTGAGTCCTGCCATCGGGAGTCTGGGGGAGTGCGGCGGACCTCTGGCTTGGTGGCCCACCCTCTGGACGATCTGTGTTCCTTGCTTGGGTGCAGGTGTGATGGGGCGGCACCGCCGGGGATCCCATCACTGACGCTGCGAGGTGCCCGGTGCCCGCTGGGCTCTGGTGAAGGGTGCCAGGGAACCGGTGAATTATCTGTCCAGCATTGATCTGCGGGGTGGCCCCGGCTCATGTGGCTACCCGGTCCTGGAGCCTTGGTGTGGAGCTGGGCTGCAACTTTGGGGGTCTCCGTCCCTATCTGGCAGTTGCCCCATAGTGCATGGTTGCTCCTGTGAGGGGCCCCCCGCATCGAAGGCGCGGCTGCTAGTGAGCCCCTACAAGACTATCTACTGTGGGGGTGCTCGGAGTTGCGACGCCGCCCTGCGTGGGAGTCTGGCTTGGGCTGCCCCCTTGTCTATGTCTGCTGCGTCTTGCAGTTGCCTACTACATCGCCGGCCAGGCTGTTCCTGGTAGCCATGGGCAAGGATAAACAGGGCGCGGCGGCCGCCAAGCAGCATACTATGGACCGCTTTACCACCCCTGCCAACCCTCCCGGGGGGGAGTCTGCGGAAGGGTTATCCTCGGATGTGACGAAGCTGCTGGAGGCGATCACACAATCGCGGACGGCCCTCGAGGCCCAGATCGGGGCCGTGGGCGCGGAGGTGTCTTTCCTTCGCCAAGATTTGCGGAAGGCGGTCGACCGCATCACGGAGGCAGAGACCAGGGTATCCACAGTCGAGGACTCTGTCGCGGGACTACAGCGCAAAGTGGACACATTGACCAAGCAATCGCAGGAGCTGGCGGCGCGGGTCGAGGATGCGGAGGGGCGGGCCCGCCGCCATAATCTGCGCCTGGTGGGCTTTCCGGAGGGATGCGAGGGGGCCTCCATGGACAAGTTCATTTCAGATTGGCTAAAGTCACTGCTGCCCCAGGAAGACATGTCCTCCTGTTTCGTGGTTGAGAGGGCCCACCGTGCACTGGTTAAGAAACCGCCACCGGGGGAACGCCCGAGGCCAGTGATAGCCCGAATCCTTAATTACGCGGATCGAGGCGCCGTACCTCGATATGCCAGGCTCCATAAAGATAAAATGGTCTTCGACTCGCGCCCCATCATGGTTTTCCCTGATTACACCAAGCTGGTGCAGCAACAGCGTCAATCATTTGCGGCTGCCAAGAGAAGGCTACGTGAACTTGATCTATCCTATGCCTTGCTGTTTCCGGCCCGGATGAAAGTGATGTTCAATGCAAAAACATTTTTCTTTGACACCCGGAGGAAGTCTTCGCGTGGACGGACGAGAGACAGATCCTTAAACCTCACACACCGCCTCCGGCAGACTCTGATTCCTCCCAGGGCTCGCATCGGAGTGGTCGGCAGGGCGGGGTGCGACATCTCGGCGGCATCGATCCCGCTCCAACTGGCGTGCCCCGGAACCGACGGGCTCTGGAGACTGAACTGTGTGGGGTTACTTTCCCTGTTTTCCCTATATTCCCTTCGGGGGGCGGGTTTGCCTGGGGGTGGTGGCCGCTCACTAATATGACTGGGTCATAGAGATGGGGTCTTCTACAGGCCCTAGAGGGATCTGAACATGTCTCGCCCTGGACGTTTTGGGTGATGTTGGGTAAGTTGGGGGGATCCATTGGAGGGACCGCTTGGGTCATCCTGTTGGGGGCCTGGGGTGGGTTTCTACCGCGACAGATACTCCGTGTTGCAGGAAGTATGGGGGTTGGGGGCAGGGGGAGGAGGGCCAGTTTCTTAAGGGGTTTTCTTTATTGAATGTTTTTGCACCATGCACCAATCACATTGCTTCGCCTTGCACGCCTCAGATGCAGTTATCTTGTAGGACACTTAGGGATGGCGCACACAACTGGTGACACACCTCCGGGGGAGCTCAACGTTCTTGCCTGGAATGTGCGAGGCTTGCTGAGTAAAGTTAAACGAGGGGCAGTGCTCCACCAGGCAAAGCGGTATGCAGCAGATGTCCTACTGCTCCAGGAAACTCATCTCCTGGGCACGAAGGCCCCATGCCTCGCCCGTTACGGTTACTCCACAGTTTATCATTCTGGCTTCACGCGGGGGGCCCGGGGTACAGCCATACTCATTCATCGAAGGGTGCCCCTACAGATCACACGACATTGGCTGGATCCAGGGGGTCGATACACTGTGGTCTCGGGTACCTTGGCCGGCAAACACATCACACTGGGTAGCATATACGCCCCCCGCCTCTCGGCCAGACGTTTATTGATAAAATAACGCAGTTGTGGGGGGATCTCCCGGGTGGCCTGGTGGTGTTGGGGGCGATTGGAATGATACTATGGGCCATTAGATAGGTGGCGAGCCCGACAGCCTGCTACAACCCCACTACATCCAAATTGAATGTACTTGCACATACACTGGGTTGGGGGACACGTGGCGTGCCTTACACCAGACGGACGCAGGATTCTCATACGCGTCATCGGTTCATCCCACTCTTTCACGCCTTGATTATTTATTCCTTCCACATAGCTATATGCACAGGGTGGCACAAGCATCCATTCTGCCCCGTGGCTTGTCGGACCACTCGCCGATCCAACTTAAATTGCGACTGCTAACTAACAGGGCCCCCTATCGGTGGCGCATGTCCCCCTGGCTGCTCCGTGATGAGTCATACAGAGAGATGCTTAGTCAAGCAATCACCGACTACTTCAGATACAATGCCGGCACTTGCCAGTCCCCAGTTATCTTATGGGAAGCGTTTAAGCCCACACTCCGGGGTGCAGATATAAGTTATCGCACCGGGGAAAAGCGTCGCCGCCTGGCCCAGGTATGTGACCTGGAGAATAGGCAGGAAGAACTTCAATCCCTTGTGGTGGGAGGCTCAGACACCGTGGCCCGCCGGAATCTGCTGCACGTGCAACAAATGCTCCATCAAACCCACATAGACTACGCCAAAGAAGCTTGGCTGGCCACCCAGCATAGAATTTACCAGTGGGGCGATAAGTCCAGCCAAATGCTTCATAGACTCTGCCAGGCTAGGGTGGCCCCGACACAGGTACCCCTTCTGCGGTCTCCCGCGGGGGTTGCCTGTACATCCCCTGAGGCGGTGGTACAGGCCTTCGCTGATTTTTACGCGGCGTTGTACGATAAACGGGAGGTCATCTCCGAATCCCTCATAGATGCCTTCTTAGTGGATATTCCTCCCCGCCGCCTATCGGATGAGCAGCGTGATGCCCTGGACGAGCCAATTACAATGGCGGAACTGCGGTCGGCCCTCTCCAACATCCACCCTGGCCACGCGCCGGGCCCGAACGGGTTCCCATGTGACTTCCTGAGGCCTCATCTGGAGACTTTGGGACCGCATTTGCTCGAGGTGATTTATGACGCCTCGGAGCAGCAAATTCTCCCTTCGGACTGGAGACACGCGGAGGTCGTGGTATTTCTCAAACCGGGACGCCCACCGGACGACCCGGGGTCCTACCGCCCCATCTCATTAATACATTTTGAGCCCAAACTGCTGGGAAAGATCCTGGCGGATCACCTCCGTACCTGTATTGAGGAGCTGGTACATCCGGACCAGTCGGGCTTTATGCCACAACGCTCTACCAGACATAATATCAGACGAGCTCACAACGCGGTGGCGGAGGCTCACCGTCTGGGACGTCCCGCGGCAGTCTTGTTGGCTGATATTGACAAGGCGTTCGATTCCTTAAGCTGGACGTACCTCTTTAAGTTGTTGGAAGCGGTTAATTTGGGCCCCCAATTCCGGGCATATGCGAAATTACTGTACACAGACCTCACTGCATCGGTCCGAGTAGCTGGCCGATGCTCAGCTCCTTTCCCCATTCGAAGGGGCACTCGACAGGGTTGCCCGCTCTCCCCATTGCTGTTCGCACTGGCCATTGAGCCTCTGGCGGCGTGGGTCCGTCTGGACTCTTGCCTGCGCGGTTTGGAGTGGTCTCCGGAGTGCTCGGATAGGATAGCGCTTTACGCTGATGACGCCCTGTTTTTTATGTCGGATCCGTGGGTTTCTGGGCCCCGGGTGCTGCAGATTCTGAGGGTCTTCGGGGAGACCTCTGGCCTCTGCGCTAACCCATCCAAATCCATATTATTTCCGATCTGCGGAGACCAGCGGTCCCAAGTTTGGGCCTCCCAGTTGGTCATTGCGGAGTCAGGCTTCCGATACCTTGGGGTGGTTCTTACAAGGTGCCAGACTGAGGCATGGTCACAGAATATTGCGCCGCTGCTGACTGCAGTTCGAGATGAGACGACGGTATGGTCCCAACTTCCCCTTTCGTTATATGGGAGATCGGCCATTTTTAAAATGGTGTCTCTGCCTCGCCTGCTCTATAGGCTGCAGAATTACCCCTTTCCAATTCCCCCGTCCTGGTTCCGTCAAATTAATACATTACTCAATAGATTCCTCTGGGGGGGAGGAGCGGTTCGGGTGGCGCTTGCGACCTGTATCCAATCCACTTATTGCGGTGGGATAGCGGCGACGGATGTACAGGCGTATTACCAGGCATCGCATCTTTTGGTGATAAATGACTGGTGGTACTGCTCACAATCGGACCCAGCTTATGCTGTGGAACGACTCTTTATGGCCGAAACCCCATTACTCCACTTTCTGTATAGCTCCTCGTCTCTGACGGAACTCCCCCCGGCATGTAGGACGGCCATTCAGATATGGAGGCGAGCGGTCCGACAGATGGGCTGGTGGGGTAAACTCACCGGTGCTACGCCTCTCTGGCGCGGCACATATCTTCGGCCAGTCGCAGCTCTGGCGGGCTTCCGTAGGTGGGATGACATCGGGATTTCTGTGTTGGGGGATGTGATACGGGGTCCACACTCAAATCCTTTCAGCAGCTTCAAGCTGACTTCGGCCTCCATAAAACGCAATTTCAAGATATTTGCAGCTCCGACATGCTATATCCCCTTTGATACGGGGCCTCACGGGTCTCCCGGAGTTCCACCCGTTGGAAGGCCGGTTGCTCATGGGGGACCTGGGTGCCCACAAGATTCGTCAAATTTACCAAACACTGATTACACATTCCACAACCACCATACACCGGACCCGGGCGGCGTGGGAGGCAGATGTGCCCACACTGACGGATGATGACTGAGGCGGAGGCACTGGCTAGCCCCCGGTACTCTGCGGTTTCCACCCGATACCGATTGATCCAGTTCAAATATCTCCATAGGATTTACTATACACGTCTGCGCCTTTGCAAGATGGGGGCCATTCAGTCACCTATGTGTCTCCGATGTGATTCGGAGGAGGGGTCGTTCCTCCACACTGTGTGGACCTGTGCGGCGCTGCAACATTTCTGGGCGGGCATAAGGTCCTGCTTAGGGCAAATGCTGGCTTGGCGTATTCCTGCAGACCCTCGATTGATATTCCTACACAGCACCGAGGACATTGGGGGAACAGATACAAAAGGCATTTACTGTTCCTTGGGCTTACACTAGCTAAGCGCGACATTGCTCAACATTGGAAGGCGACACTCCCACCTAGTATAGGTCCCTGGAAGAAGGCAATGGATAGGTGCATGTCCGCTGAAGTGGCAGTATTTCAGGCTCGGGGATGTCCGCACAAACACAAAAGATTTGGGCCCGATGGGCTATGTACCGTGGCATAGACTTGTCACTCCTGGAGTCAGAGGCTCCCCGAGATCCAATTGATAGGCTGGTGGTGAGCAGCTCACCGATATAGGTTAATGGGGTTGTGTAGAGGTCTAGAAGCAAGATTACACTACGATTGTATAATTGTATAAGGGATGTATGGTGCGTGGTTGGGGGCGGGGGTGGGGGTGTGGGTTTGCAGTTTTGCAGTCGCCATAGGAATGTTATATGGTGCCTTGCTAGTGTATTTTGTATTTATATATGCCTCAAAGCTCGCTGGGCTTGCCCATCGGGTAACTTGAAAAATCAATAAAGTTTGTTGTTAAAAAAAAATTTGGCAAAAGATAGCTGTTGGTCTGTAAAACGCCTTTTTATTAAATGGTATAAATCCATTCAGTAGTTTTAGAGATATTTAAAGAAATTCCCAGTTGTATATCTGGGGACACGGAGGATCCACAACCCCTTCTGATCTCGGCCTGAGATTTGATTGCCTGCCAACACTTTATACCAGAAAGTGTTGGCAGCCATCTTTGAGTCACATGAAAAAACTTTTTTAAAAAAAGGGGTAGGGTAGAAACACCCTGACCCTTGGGGGGATGACATCCCCTTGCCTCCTGAGGGCCTCATGACTAAAGTGGACTTCTTCCCCCAAGCATCAGTACACCAGGAGGCATGTTTGCACAGTGGTGGAAAAAGGGGGCGCGGCCTCCAACAACCTCTTAGCAATCCAGCTGTGTGGGACTTACTTGAGGTAAAAGGAGGGCTCGTTGGTTCCCAAGGACCATCAAGAGCCAAAGGGACTTCATCCCCCAACTAGTAGTTTGCTAGGAGGCATGTCTACAGAGTGGTGGAGAAAGGGGGCGTGGCCACCAGAAACCTGTCAGCAAACCCACTGTGTGGGACTTACTGGAGGTCAAAGTAGGTGTAGTTGGGCCCAAAGGACCCTCATGATCCAATGAGACTTCATCCCGCTACTAGTAGTGTACCCGGAAGTGTGTTTGCAGAGTAGTGGAGAAAGGGGGCCTGGCCTCTGACAATTTCACAGCAATTCTGCTGTGTGGGACTTTCTGGAGGTAACAAGAGGGGTAGTTGGCCCCCAAGAATGTCCTTGGGTGCCAACTTGGGTGTTACCTCCAGTAAGTCCCACACAGCTTCATGTTCATTGCCAACTTTCACAATGGTATGCTGTCATTTGGCAGGACTTAAGTCAAGTGCACAGGTTGAGGCAACGCAGGCATAAGTGGTAGCCCCAATAACAGTTGAGAAGATGGTCGAAGACTATCTGGATGACCCAACGGAGGTGTACCTGGATCAAGACTCATTGACCTATTGGCATAGGAAAGAAGAAACAGTGACTAGAACTCAGCAGGCTGACAATAAAATATCTATCATGTCCAATAGCCAGTGTGCCTTCGGTGTGCATGTTCAATGCAGCTGGTGAAGTTGTCACAATCAGAAGGACCAGTCTCTCTCCTCAAAATGTGGAGCAATGATGGCAATTAAAATAAATAGGTGTAACACACCAAAAAGACCTGAGGAGGTTTAATGACCTGCAGGGCGCAACTCCCCTCATAATGAATATGGCAACACAGACAAGCCACTCTGGGTCAGACTAGTACTGGTGGACTGCAAGGAGGTCCCTTTTTAAAGGACAAATTCCCTCACCCACCCGCAGGTGTCATGCTTCATCATCGGGAATTTACTCACACTGCGAACCTGGCCGCAGAGCGGGCTACAACCCCCTCACTGTGAGGGAGGAGCTCAGGGATGTTTTTGTTTGTGGTGGTAAGGAGGTATACTAAAACCTTCAGATGAGCTGGGCGGGGAGGGAGTGTGTGAAGAGTGACAGTGCAAATAAAACTGACTCCCTGGTGTGTTAAATATTACTTTTAATTGGGCACCCAGGGGTCAGGATTAAAAACTGAGAATGTGGGCCATGGCAGGAAAATTCAACCTAACATGGTCAATCGGTCGACATGTTTCAGCCTCAATGCCCTCCGCTGAGGTGCCGTGGCTTTCTTCAGGACCAGGTGAGATGTGAGACAGTGTAAGTGTGTAAATCTAGCCCCCAATCCAAGTGTGGTGATGAAAAAAGGATACAGCCAACTAATGGGTTGGTGCATTAATCGAAGGATACTGCTGTTCAGCGTCGTCCCTGTGAAGAGACAAGTGTAATAAACTATGATTTAGTACACGTATCTAAATGCACTATTTAAAAATTATGCCACATGGAATTTTTATGCTGAAACACTGTGGTGCAGCAATATATAATGACAAACAACTCATCATTAAGGTGCTTACCCATATTGTCGGGAGCGCAATTGGCTAACTCACCCTCGGCGCATGCACTCGAGGTGGCTTCCAAAACCTAAATAAAAAACAGGGGGGGAAAAGGGGAAATAGAAAGGGGGAAGTAGACTATGATGTACAGTCTTACAAGAGCAAATCACACAGTTGGCTTAAAATGTTAAGGGTTAGTGGTAACCAATATGGAAGTGTTTAACCAAGTGTCAGTCATGCCAAGGTTAACTGGCTAGTACGTGAACTGCACACTATTGCGCACAACCATAAAGTACAGTATACATTACTGATCATGTCAATAGTGATGACTTAAAAATAGACCATGTGGTCACTTTTACTGAAGGTATGTGAATGCCCTAGGGCAATGAGTGATATAATGTCGAGTGTCATGGACTCTCCCGCGGGATGAGTGAAGAGACAATCGAGAAGCAGTGAGTTAAAAAAAATATAGCAGTATGCTTTCAAATGGCAGAGATTGTACACATGTCCCCAGGTAATACATGATGAGTGGGTACTCAGCATCCAAAGTTAAAATGGAAATGGGCAATCGACGGGTGCCAAGATAGCATCTCCGTCCATAAACAAGAGCATCAAAGGAATGGCTAGGCAATGCGCCTGGAGCCAGGGGGTCAAAACCTAAGGAGGAAGCATGGGCAGGGGCATTTAACCCCCGACCAGAGAAAGGCCAAGTGCCGTTCGAGTACCTTCAGGGAGAATGGGACCCCTATGGGGAGCAAACCCTGAAAAGAGTGCGGCCGGTCTGCCGAAGACTAGCCGCACCCAGAGCTCACACGGGAGATCCGCCACGGGCTTGGATGTTGAAAAGGACAGAGGAACCCCTTTGGGGCAAAGGCACAGCATGGGGCGGTCAAGTGCTGAGCGAGAGCCTTGGGGGGGTTTACGTACCTTTCAGAGAGGTCCTCGTGACTGGTTCGTGCAACCGGGGCAGGGAGGAGAAAGTCGGGGAAAACGCGAAGATATCGCGTATGGGGAGCGTGTTGCTCCACCTCCCGGAAATGGAAAGAGTCTGAGCAAAGCTCAGTGAAATAAAGGAAATAGATGAAGGGCTCCAAGTGCGACTGGGAGTGGTGCGAACTTGGAGTCTGGTTTTGGAAAATACATGGTGGAGGAACCAAAATGAAACCTACCCACCGTGGAAGAGGTCCAAAAATGGGGGTGGGGGGGCATGTGGAGCAATTACAAAGCAGGGACGCTTTGTGAAAACCGCAATAGCACAGTGTTTGTTTAAAATTAACAAACACTTCATACTGAAAAATTACAATGTTCCTGTGATACAACCATGGATGAAGGCAGTTGGTTTGACATCACAAGTGTAACAAGTGGTCATCATCTGGACGACCCCCCACCAACAAGTTTGAGGACGAACTTCACTTTCCTACTAAACAGATGTGACTGCTTTAAAAATTTATATATTTGGTGTGCGGCACAGATAATCAATAAAGGACATTTTTTGCCAGAATTGACTGAGCTGTGAGAGGTGAGATAGACTAATTCAACCTTTTTTTCAAGCGTAGACTTTGAAATGATGCATTGTGTCAGTCTGCAATGGAAACCTCAACTTCATAAAAACAAGATGCCTCCTATCTCTATCCTTAATTTCATTCCCATGCCGGGCTGCTAGTGAAGATTAAAAAGACTGCTCTATATTTAGGCCTGAGTGGAACTTGCAGTTTTTCTCCACGGAGTTCCGCAGAGTGCCAAAAAAACTTCACAAGATTCTGTGGAACTCTGCAAGCGAGTGGGAGTGCTCGTCCCCACTGCTTTATTACAGGTAAGTAGTAAGATCCATGCTTTTGCGCTGCAAAATCTGTGTAAACAGCACCATGCAGTCTGCATGGGTGGGGCCATTTAGTCCTGCCTGCTTTCTGTTCTTTGCATGGTGCTGTGCATGATTTTTGGATCTATTTCAATACTCCCCCATCCCACTCATTCACCCCTCATTTGCTTTTTTTTATCAGTGTGTGTCTTTGTGTATTTTATGTTTTTGTCTTTTTTTTTACTTTTCTGTGACTATTTTTACTTTTTTTGTTTTTGCTTTCTACTTCCTTTAGTTTTCCCTAGCGTTTTCTTTTCCATATTTGTTATTTTTCCACCCTAGCACCGTGTCTGAGGAGAACCAGGGAGCAAACGGTGATGCTAATGCATCAGCCCCGTCCCATTTTTTGTGAGGTGGAGGTGCCCACCCTTGTGTTTTCTGATGTGTAGTGCCACATCCCCTCCATGCTGGCAACAGAAGGCAGGCCTGGGAGGGGGGTTCGCCCTGCGGGAGGTTTGGCTGCTGTTGGGGAGAGTGCGCTAGTGTGTGTGCCAGAACACCAGGGTACAGTACACGGTGCAGCAGCTGACGCACCACTGGCAGACATCATCGACCGCAAACAGGACCTGCTCGACTTACTGAGTGTCAAGGTTGTGGTGTTTGTGAGTGACTATTTATTGTTTGTTTTCTAAAATACTATTATTTTATTTTTAAAAACCGTGCTGCTCACAATCAGAGGTAAGTTAAGTTTACGTAACATTACAAATATTATGTGATCCAGCTTGAGCAAGGCAGCTGCTCAGTGGTACCTAATTGTACTCATCAATGCTCACTTGGGCTGATCATTTAAGAAGTCATGCAGAATTGTCTGTCCTGTCACCAGGATAGTGGTAGTAATCAGTGAGTTAGCATTATCTCTGCCTGTCCTTATGTAGCTCATACAGTCCTAATCTCCCAATGGTGTGTAGTATGCATCTATGCATTGAAAAGGGAGACGAGTTGGCCCATCAAAGTGGGTGAGAAGCAAAGATCTTTTTGGAAATGCATTAGTAGTTCAAAATGTAGTTTAGGAAATTAGAAATAAGGTTTAGGTATAGGCTATTAGGAACAGATCAGCTCAATACTAGTATTATAGGCGACCTGATAATTTGAAAAGTTCAATGTTACTGTGTTTTTCCTTTGCCTGTCAAAATATTGTTGGGGAGATTAACTCTACCACTAATCTATTTTTTTATCTTCTTTATTTCTTACCTCAGCACCCAAGGGCAAGAAGAGGGCACCATTGAAGGTGGGTCAGGGTGAAGGGGCTGCCACCACCAGTGCCACCACCAGTGCTGCAGCGGGTGAAAGTACCACCACCACCAGCGCCATGGCCAATGTATCATATGCTGGCCCCCGTACGTCCTGTTATTATTAATATTTCCCTAAGTTTTACCTCACCCCATTTAGAATAATTTTGCCTTTTTTTTATACTGTTTTCTTTTTTTAACTCCTTTTATCTAATGTTTGTTAAATTATTGTTATCCATACATTATCTTTTTTCTATATTTTAGTAGCTGACTTCTTCCTGTTTGTACTAGTCTGTAGCTTTCTTTTGCTTTGTTACTAAGCTTTCCCTCTCCACATATATCTTGTGGAATGGTACTGTACAACTAAGAGAACAAATTTTAGGTACTGTACTGTGAAGATTGCAGGTTCAAGTAAGCTATTTTTCTCTATGCATGTTTGTTAAGAAGGCTTTTTCTTCTTGCTACTTGATTTTATTTATTTTATTTTTATTTGAAAAGTTTTATATAGCGCTGGCTAGACCCGAAGGTATCAGAGCGCTTCACATAAGGATATTGGTTACAAAAAGTACAGTGTTACATTAGTTTCCAGAGCATAACATAGCATAAAGAAAGACATTTTTAAATAAGTACATCCGTTGGTAGAGCAAAGAGTAAAATAGAAAAACAAGTCCTGAGAAGCACAGATGTTGGAGGGGGAAAAGCAAGGTGGTAGAAATACTTATCAAGTCTAGGTAGTCCAGTCATGGCGTAGAGAACTTCCGTGGATGTAAAAAAGTTAGAGAAGGTAAGTCAAACAGACCGGAGGCTCAGAGGGGGTCAAAAAAGGGCAAATGGTCGGTCTGGCTGAAAAGGGCGCTGACCTGTGGAAGACATTTTTAAATAAGTACATCCGTTGGAAGAGCAAAAAGTAAAAGTCGAAAAACAAGTCCTAAAAAGCACAGATGGTAGAGGGGGAAAAGCAAGGGGGTAGAAATACGTATCAAGTCTAGGTAGTCCAGTCATGGCGTAGAGAATTTCCATGGATACAAAAAAGTTAGAGAAAGTAAGTCGAACAGACCGGAGGCTCAGAGGGGGTCAAAAAAGGGCGAATGGTCAATCTGGCGGAAAAGGGCGCTGACCTGTGGCAAGGATCCGCAAGATGGAGGACCGAGAACAAAGACCCCATAGACAAGATGGCGGGAATGTGGGTAGAACTAAAAAACCGAAAAAAAAGCCAGCAATGAAAAACCTACCCCAAAAGCAGAGCTGAATGGGGAAGGCGGCAGTCGGTTCAGGAGGGAGGAAAAGGTAGAGGGTCGCAGGTCGCTCTCAGGGTCTTCCAAGTCCGGGGAAGTCAGTGCGGGCATCAAGGCAGTCGTCCCGGAAGAGGAAGGCAGTAGCTGAGCCAGGAGGGCGAGCAACTCGGGAAAAAAGGAAAGCGGGCTCAAAGGAGCAATAAAGCAGCGTCGTGAAGTGGTCTATTGCTGCTTTCACATCGATTTTACATTCCTGTGCAGCGGGACGCCAGTAAACCGCGTCTCAGGTCCGTAAGAGTCAGGGCGACGGCCGGAAGAGAGAGAGATCCTCCGCCATGTCCCAGCAGCCATCCGGGGGGAAAGACGATCCACTTTTCCCTGGTGTCTCTTCAGGGAGGCGGGGGAAGGAAAGCGACACAGCGGAGAGACGAGGAGAACTGTGCCCGAAGTCCAGCCGGGTAGGTGACGGCTGAGGCAATGAAGCCGGAGTCAATCTCCCCTATAGCCGATCTAGCAGCTCCACCGGGCATCGGCCAAGATAGCTCGGTCTCCGCGGTCCGGACACCAATCACGCCTTACTCCGAAGATCTTGAGCCGAGAAGCGGAAGATTGGAGAGACGAGGACAGCAGTCAAACATGACCCCAGGTGAGAGAAAAGGGTCCCGGTAGGAGGTAGATAACAAGGGATTAGAGGCCAAAAAGGCCAACCCTCTCCGGGAGCTCCCGGCCGGAGCTCTTCACCTGTCGGCCATCTTGTTGATGTCTCGTGAGTGCTACTGCTCAAACAGTAAAACGAGAGAGTGCCCATGGTCATGGTGGACCCTCACAATGATGTGTTGTGCTACCATTCATCTTATACTAGCAGTTTCTATTACAGTGCAGTATGGCAGGAAAGTAGTATAAGGTTTCATTGCATTTGCCAACCAAGATCATATTCCCTTCGTTTACCAATTTATTTAATCCCTTCATTGCATTTCAATGACTCAGAGTCATCATAGCTCTGCCTCTCCGGTACAAAACATGCTTGGTTAGCTTGACTACCTGGCTTTTCTAGTATTGTCAACCAACAAAATGCCCAAAGTGATGTTTTCGATAGAAGATACTACTAACTGAATTGTAGTGATGTATTACGGTTGCATTTTGTTAAAAAAAGTAATAGGGGAGTCATATCTGGCAACTATAATGTGTAATGTTTTTTCTAGCCGCACAGACCACCAGTACTGGGGCCAGCGGCAGCGCCAGTGTGCCAGACACAGCAATGGAGGCAGTTGGAGGGGGAGTAGCAGTGGTGGCAGGGACAGGTGGTGGTAAGTCACATTGCTTGCTTACTGACAAAAAATATTAGTATACTCACTAGATTTTCTAAGTGAGGCACATTAGTATCCCATCTATCATCCTTCATCACCTCCCTGCCCATGGCATTTCACCACTCATGACCTAACTGCAGATTCATTCAATTCAGCACTGCAGTGTTGGCTGTGCAATGTGCATCTGCTTCAGTTAATGCACCATTTACAAAGTTTATAGTGTACTGCAAACCAAAAACAAGGTGTGTTTCCCACCCAGTGCCCATTTAGTCACCTCCTAGTACTTCACTCCTTTATTCTTTCCTAAGTTCTGTCCCAGCCTACTAAATAAATTGAAAAATCCATTCTTGGCAAACGCCACATTTTGTTGGCCAAGTGATTTATGTACATATATTTCAAGGCTTCCATAATGGATTTACACCTGTTCAAATATTTTCCTTTTGAGTTTCAACATTTGTCAACTACAGTGACTTACTAAGCCAAAACTTAACACATGATGATCAGTGACACCCCAATATTCTACCACAAAACATCTACCTTCCTGGCCTAATACTTCTAACTTACTCTGCAGTAGAGTAAGTTAAGTTTCCTTTCCTTACTGCCAAGCGTATGTATTTATTGAAAATAATTTGTGGTAGAGTGCGAGGCCAGGGAGTAAAGTGGAACTAAGGGCCCAGTTACAATGCAGATGGTTGGACCACCGCCTGCCCTTTGGTGGCGTTCTGACCACCGCCAGCCCATCAGTACGACCGCCAAATTAGTATAGTGGTGGTTGGACCAATCGCAGCTGGAGTCCACACCGACACCACTGCCAGGATCCTGGATCCCAACGGTGCCGTGGTCGGAACAGCTTCTGCAAAGAAATGCCTCTCAGACCATAAATTGCTATCAGTTTAGGAGCCAGGATCTGTACACGTCTCCCTGCTCAAGTTCTACTAATGAACGTGTTCTAAATCTTGTGAAAATTTAAACAAAACACAATTTACACACTTTACAGTAACAAAAAATGTTAGAGAAACAAAACTTGTAAATATATGCATGATATGTGTAATGTAAAAAGACATGTCTCTGTGTTTATGAATTGCTTATGTGTAAGAGATGTCTCCACATATCGTTATTTATCTGTTTAATTCTTGAATTTTGACTATCTATTTGTATAGTGTCACAGTGAAGTACGTCTCACAGTTTTTTGTTACTGTAAAGTGTGTAAATTGTGTTTCTATATATGTTAAAATATGATATTGAATATTTGCCCAAAAAAGCAATAAGAAAGATAGTGAATCAGACAATGGCCCAGTATAAGAGTACTCATTGAAAGAGTTGGGTTGTACTTAATGGGGATCCATACGTTTTGTTTAAATTTGCACAAGAGTTAGAACAAGTTAATTAGTAGAACTTGAGCAGGGAGACGTGTACAGATCCTGGCTCCAAAACGGATAGTAATTTATGGTCTGAGAGGCATTTCTTTGCAGAGACTTTATATTGATTCCAGCCTCCACAGTCCGTAACAGAATTACTCCCCATTAGGAGACCCACGTGGTCGGAACAGCGGCAGTGCCGAGGCAGGCACCACCATCGGAATTACGATGACTCTTTTCAGCAACCTTTTCATGGCAGGGGCCCGCCATGAAAAGGTTGTCAGAAAGGGTAGGAGGGGGCCCCAAACAGGGCCCCGGGGCATTGGAGCCCAGAGAAAAATGTGCCTGGCGCACATATAGGGCCCCCCTACCGTGGCACTATATTGCATGCACTGAGTGGCATGCATAACATGGTGCATGGCACATGGCGCACGGATGCACCAAAGGTGCTGCACAGTGGCAGTATGAGTTTAAGATTTTCCTATGGGCCAAACATTCCACCGCCGTGACACCGCTGCCTCTGCACCACCAGCCATGGATTACGCTCATAATCCGGCGGGCAGGAGAACGCGTGCTTGTCGGTCTTCCTGGGACTGCGTCCGGCGGGAAGACCGACATACTCGTAATCGGGCGCTAAGTGCCTGATTTCAAGTTTTGCAGATTGGATACCCTGTGATGAAGGTGTCAAATAAAATCTATATCCTGTTCCTTTCACTGTAGTGCAGAGCATTGTTTTTCCCAAAGTCTTCTTATGGCAGACAGGATACTGCATTATATATGTAACATAGTATCATTATTATTCATCTGCCTCTTTGAAGTAAGGGTAGAATTGAAAGACATTTGGAGAAGAGCAGCCAGAACCACTACTGCTGCCCCACCTTCTACCCAGACCCCTTTCAGTGCCGTTGTGCTGCATGAGCTGGCACAGCTGCACCAGCAGGTGGCAAGCCTCAAACAGGAAGTGGGAAGGCTCCAGACCCACATTGATGATGCCCTCTTCTGAAGCTCTTTTTTATTTTTTGTTTTGGTGAGAGGGACTTCTGTTGTGGGTGGGGTGGAAATTGGGAAGGGATAGGGGCTTTGGAGTTTGGACCAGTTTTCTTTGGACATTTTGGGGCATATGTACGAGGAAGTGGCGGAGTGAGGCATTAGCCGTCATGGCTTAACGCCTCACTCCGCCACTTCTGAAATGCAAGGCTGCATCATATTTACAACGATATGGTGCAGCCTTGCGTTTCCCCCTGCGCTGGCTCTGCACTTAGCGTGTAGGGCCAACGCAGGCACCCTTGCACCATAGTGCAAGGGTGTCTACGTGCAGGGGAGGATTGTTTATGTGTAGGAAGGTGTCCCTTCCTGCACATAAACAATCCTAAAATGCCATTTTGTCACTTTTATGCTTCATGCAGCACACATGAAAGTCACAAAATGGCATTTTTTTACAGAGTGTTAATGTACAGGAAGAGGGCCCTTCCTGTACATAACCAATCCATGACAGTTTGCTTTTTCCATGTGTGCTGCACAAGGCAGCACACATGGAAAAAGCAAAAATAAGGAGAAATAAAGCATTTCTCCTCATTTCGCCAAGTTAAAAAACAGGTTTTCCCTGGTCTTAATTTTGGTGCTGCCTCCTATGTACGCTGCCCTTGTAATAGGGGGCAGTGTCAAAATCAATGGGTGCTAACCATAGCGTGAAAGGGGGCCTTATTTACAAGGCAGCGTTAAGCCACGTTAAGTGGTTTAATGCTGCCTTCTAAATAAGGCTAAGCCCCTATAGCCACCACAAAGTCAGAAAAAGTGACGTTGTGGTGGCGATAGGGGCTTGTACATATGCCCCTATGTTATTCCACTTTACACCACGCCTATGCCCCTTCACTGTATACTCATACAATCTATGCTGCTCCAATGTACGCTATTCACCTGTACAGAATTCCAGTGCACTCTACTTCACTTAAAGCTTTTACACTGTGTGCCACTCCACTCCACTCCACTCTACACCACTCCACTGTATCCTATGCTACTATACACCACTGCAGTGTGTGCCACTATACTCTACACTATTCTACTGTACACCACTACACTTTACCTCACTACCCTCTATGCCACTCCACTCTATGCCAATCCACTCTATGCCACTCTATGCTATTCCACTCTCTAACACTCCATGCCGCTCTACTCACGGGTATTCCACTGTACACCACTGCACTCTGCCATAATCATCTCTACGCCTCTCCCTCTCTACTTCACTGTACAACACTACACTCTATAACACTACACTCTATGACACTGTCTTCACTATACTCTAGCACACTCTACTTAACAATACTCTGCTGAATGACACTCAACACTACGATTTCAAACACATTTGTATTAAAAAATAAAAACCATTTAAATGTAATGAAAAAACCAGAGGTTAAATCTTATGCAAGGGTATATCAATGCATGGAGAATTGGAAAGTTATAATTAATGTAGTGTGGTGATTGATGCGAGAAGAATGTGTGCGGATGTGCGCGATGCATAGTAAACTGAAGGTGGTGAGTAAATTATAAATGTAAGTTATAAATGGTGAGGCGCAAATTTGAAATTTAAGTTACCACTAGAACTTTAGAATTTCTGAAGTTTGCATAGTAAAATTTGGGCTTGTATGGAAAGAATAAATTACCTTTTTCTAGTTATAACTTAGATTTAACCTTTGGTCTTTTAATTTTTTGATTTTGATTTTTGTCGGAATCGGTGAATTTGATGTCAATGAATGTCATGATATGTGCAGGCCCGACAACGGCAATATAAGTAAATGAAATATGAATGTATGCCATAACTTATCACCAAAATATGATGAGGGAGGTACCCTAGTGCTTAGAAAAGGGACGGGTATGTGTAACACAAAGCAAGCAATACCGAATGGATTGCTAGGTTGTATTGGAATTGGAGGAAGTATAAATCATATCGACGATTGTTACGACATTTATGTGGGCAGCAAACTAATTTATAAATTGTTTTGCTGTTTTAACTATAGACTTCCATTTGTTATGATCTTTTGGACATCAGCAAGAGCTTTCGAATTTTGTACTGATGAGTCTTCCTAGAAAAACATTAGACCATATAGAATCTCGTTCTATGTCTACAAAGCTTTGAAGAACAATTCATAAATACTTTTGTCCAAGTGCTACGCTATCCTATGCGCGAGACTACATTCTGCAGGGTCTCCATATATATACCAATAGATAAATATGCAATTTTTTGTCCTGAAGAAGGTGATGAAATATCTGATTTTCACCGAAACGCTGCATCGACAGTTGTTCTTTTGAATTTTTAATCAATTTGCAAGTATAGTTTTTTAATGATATGTATAAAAAGGATAAAAATGTTGTATTGATGGAATCATGTTGATATGATCTTATTAATCTATGCATTTGCACTTTGTCAAGATTTGAGCAATATCATAAAAAAAGTTTTAAAATAAGTTTTTAATAAAATCATGATATATTTGACTACATATTTTATATTTGAATATGTGTGTGTATTGATTATTATCGGGTCACAATGCAGTAACCTGTAAGTTAACTTTTCTGCCTTTTTTCCTTATGTTGAATTTATTTGGGAGAGGTTGTTTATATCACATAATCCTCATATCTGGTTTGCCTGCACTATTACATTTTTAGACTAGGCTTGTTTTCTGACTAATTGAAAAGGGAATTCTTGCTTTGTGCCATAACTTATGCCCACATAATACCAGTCAATGCAATGTCAATGTATACCATAACTTGTGCCTGCACAGCAACCCTGACATCAGTAATTCCGATATCAATGTACGTCATAATCCATGCTCATACGACAATATTATTGTTGCGAATAAGATCAATATCAATGTACCTTCAGATGAGAGAAAACATAACCTTGTTATTACCAGTACAAACTATATCAATGTACAAAATGACAACTGTATGTACAATGT
The DNA here is from genome assembly GCA_963921515.1 of Calotriton arnoldi. Lineage (NCBI taxonomy): Eukaryota > Metazoa > Chordata > Amphibia > Caudata > Salamandridae > Calotriton > Calotriton arnoldi. Next base: position 330,117 of record CAWUFW010013790.1, on the reverse strand, counting down.
TGGTAATGATGATACAAATTATTCCAGTGGCTGCCATATTATTATTAAGAATTCCAATGAACTCACATCATTACTGTCGGATTCACTCAAGGTGACGTCTCCATCAACCCTGAATCAAACATATGTGGTCAGACAGATCCTGCAGCCCATGCTTATTGAGTAACAAGTCACAGGTGGGGTCCCCCATAAATTACAGGCAAACACGCACCCAGGGAAAACCCTGATCAATTCCAAAGATAGATAGTTTCACCACAAACAAGTCTGAGGTAATTGGCCCCCATAAAACTCATTTGGCCAAAGGCTTGTGTTCCCCAGAAACACTGCATAGCTGGATATCACATGTAGATAGGTACACTCAACCAATCAGGACACGACATGCACACCACATGTAGTGATCACTGGTTCCTCACACCAGACATCTGTACACATACACACTGGCCCACAGTATCTCTCCCTGTGTTGAGAGCCATCTCTGTCCTTATTAGATGCACACATGTGATTGATTTATGACTAAGATGCTCTTTCGGAATGTAGAGACTAGTTTATTGTACCTTATGAACTGTATAAATTAATGGCCAAAACTTTGTACATTGAGAGATTTAAGCAGACACATATGGCCCAATCCACAATGGTAAACTGAGACGTCGGGCCAATTCTTTCCAGGTTCTCCCAGCCATGTTTAATTAAACCTGTGTGTTCCTGTTTTGCTGAAACCTCTTGTTTTTTCATTCATTTAAGGTAAATGCATATCAGAGCAATATTGTTATAGATATAACACATGCACGTCTCCAGTGGTAACACCATACAGCCTCCTCCATCATGTGGCATCGGTGCTGAAGATGTGCGTCCTACCCGACTAATTTCTTAAAAGCTGGTAAATGAATTCTAAAAATCAGCACTGCCTTTCAGACATAAAAGGGTCTACCAATGAGACTGTAGTGTCATGGTCCATTAACTGTTAAGGGCATCCCTAACAAGATTTATACTACCCCAAATTTGATATTCATTTCATTTTCTATCTTAGAAAATCATACATCATTTAGTTAAATCTTTAGTATAAGCTACATCTATGCATTGTGGATTGTAAGTAGAAGGATGCCATTATGGCATGATTCATGTTATTGAATCCTCCTCATCATAGATCTCACATATGTTACTCGGTGTTATCTCCTTTAATTTATGGTATCAATTTACTCATGTTCTATTGTCTGTGATGGCTTTGGCTTTGGAACCCCCAGTATCGGTATTTTATCCATAGCCACCACAATTTTATTATTGAATCATGCCCACTTATACATTATATATACAGAGAACTATGTTGCCTATTGTGGGTGAATCTGCTATATGGAGTCTCCACTGATGTTATAATTCAGGGTGTCTATATGGCCGCTGGGGCTTTACTTGAATTGAGATCACTGCTGCATATTTAGGAAACCCTTCATACATACTATCCCACTAGCATGTGCTACTAATATCACCTTCATTTCTCCTTTTGGATTTCAGTGCAATATCACCTTCTCTCCAATGTTACCTGTAATATGTAATCCTTTACTTCCCCCATTAATAGAAACTAGGGCGGAGACCTATTTAAGCACAGTGCAAGTGAGAGTTAGGGGAGACCTGTCCCCAGTGGTGAATTTCTGTTTTTTCAGATATACAGTTAGAGAGGTAAACACTCCCCTCTGTCCATATTATGTTATCACCAACTAAGGTCAGCAGCAAAAACTGCCTTCCTGAGCTTTCAACTTCCTCAGAAGGAGTTCATACTATCAAATATATACAACAGGCTGACAATGACAAATCCTTTTCCTTCCTTTACTGAGATATCAAGGCAAGCAGGCCTATTGACCAGTTCCCTGTCCATCAAGAATGGGAGAAGGAGATTGGATCCCCATTATCGGATAAAGTATGGTCATACTGCTGTGCACAAGTAAAACAAGCCCTGTTTAACTGTAGACATAAGTTACTACAGTTTAAATACCTAAACCGTTATTATTACACCCCACAGCTAAATATACCCCTAATACAACTGTTGCTTGTAAGAAATGCAGACAGTTAAATGTGAACTTTACACACATGGCATGGTCTTGCCCTATGTTGAGTGGCTATTGGGCTTAGGTGTTTGTACTGTTGCATACCATAACTAGAATCCTGATGGCACAGGACCCGCAACTGCCACACATAGGAGCTATGACAGCTACCACCACTGTGGCTAGATGATTTGTTAGCATGGCCCTGCTGCTTGCTAAAAGATGGCTGTCGAAGTTTTGGATGAGTGGTTCCATCCCAAAAGGTGATTTTATGTATGTATATATATATATATAAATATATTATCTACTGGCGGTCGCCAGTAGATAGTTATAGTTACAACCTATTATCCATAGGAAATCCGCGACATTCTATTTGAAATAACTCTCTTGCCGGTTGACGTATCTTCGCAAAATTTTCAAACTTTGTGGGGCGCTCCGGTCCGCTCCTACCCTGAAAGTCTCGGGGGATTCGTCAAGCGGGGGCCGAGAAAAAGGGGGTCCCAAAACGCGTTTCCCCATGCAATTTTCCATAGGAAACTTTAGACACGGCTACAGCCCGAACTGCTGAACGGAATTACACCAAATTTGGCAAAGAGGTAGTTCTTGGTTCAGAAAGAACCCTTTTTGTTAAATGGTGTAAATCCGTTCAGTAGTTGCTGAGAAAATCAAAAGTAAAAAGATAGATATATCTAGGGCCGCGGATCCTCCCGAGCACGAGCTTTATGTTAATTGGCTGTCAACACTCCAAATCAGGAAGTGTTGGCAGCCATTTTGTCCCTCGGTAGAACCGAGGGACAGAAACAAGTGCGCAAAGCGCACAAAGGGGGCAGGGTAGAAACACCCTGACCCCCTAGGTCTGCTCAGGGGGTCCCACAAGGATTTTAAAATCGGCAGGATGTGCTCAGGGAGCGCGAATCCTGCCGAAAAAAAAAAAAATCGAAGCGCGTCTCCCGGGCTTCGATGTTAATTGGCCCCCGGGTGGGCCAAGTCCCGGGGGCATGCTGGGGGGGTTAATTTTATGTGTGGGGGGCCTCTAAGGGCCCCCAAGCCCGGGGACCACCACCCCCAGGGCTTTATGTATAATGGTGCGGGAGGGCTCTGAGCCCTCCCGCAGCCCCGAGGACCACCACCTCCCCGGGGCTTCTTTTTTAAATTAAAAACCTGTGTGGGGGGCTCCAGCCCCACACGCCCGAGGACCACCACCTCCCGGGGCACTAAGAAAAATTAAAATGGGGGTCCGTTTTGGACCCCAAGCCCAGGGACCACCACCTCCCGGGGCTTTCAAAATGTAGGGAGGGGGCCGCGCGGCCCCCCTCCTGGAGCCTGTGGTGGCCCTGGGGACCGCCACCCCCAGGGGCCGGCTCCTGCAGTGTCCCGGGTGCCTACCCCGGGACACTGCTGTTTGCAATGACAGGACGGGAGCCTCGCGGCTCCCGTCCTGTCATTGCAAACTTGCTTTGGATATTGGAAGAGAGAGCAGGGAAACCTGCTCTCTCTTCCAATATCCAAAGCCGATTGCTTTCCACATGGGGAGCTGCATCTTAGCAGCTCCCCATGTGTCAGCTGCTGCCGGCTCCCGTAGGACACGGGGAGCCGGCGGGACTGTGAGGGGCTTGGGGACCCCCCACAGTCCCCAATGAGAGGCCAGGCCCCGGGGGATGGGGTCCCCGGGGCCATAAGTGGCCACGGAGGGGGGCCACGCAGCCCCCCTCCCCAAAGTAAAAAAATGGGAAAATGTATTTAAAAAGTGCAAGGCCGGCCCGGGGGATGGGGTCCCCGGGGCCTTAAATGGCCTGAGGAGGGGGGCCACGCAGCCCCCCTCCAAATAAAAAAAAAAGAGGCCATGCCCCGGGGATGGGGTCCCCGGGGCCAATACAGGCCCAGGGAAGGGGGGCCACGCGGCCCCCTTCCCGTTTTTTTTTTTAATTTGAATTTTAAAAAAAGGGTAAGGCCCTGGGGGATGGGGTCCCCAGGGCCTAAAAATAGGAAAAGGAAGGGGGCCACACAGCCCCCTTCAGGGAAAAAAAAAAACAAAACGATCGGGCCCGTAGGCCCCGCCCCTTCCTTCACCACTCTGCAAACGCGCCCCCTGGCGCGTTTGCAGAGGGGAACAATTCCCCTTGAATACTGGGGGTCCCTGGGGGCCAACTAGCCCACCAGGAACCTCCAGTATGCGCCAGGGAGCTGCCTTGCAGAGAGGTGTACAGAGGCCACGCCCTTTTTACACCTCTCTGCAACGCAGCTCTATGGCGCTTTTGGAGGTATATGGTGGGCTAGTTGCACCCCAGGGACCCTCAGGATTCAAGAAGAGTTAATCCCCCGACTTAAAACGCGCCACGGGGCGCGTTTGCACAGTGGTGAAGGGAGGGGGCGGGGCTTCAGGTGACATGTGTGCAAACAGGCCCCATGGCGCGTTTTAAGATGGGGAATTAAATCCTCTTCAATCCTGAGGGTCCCTGGGGGCCAACTAGCCCAACAGGTACGTCCAGAAAGCGCCACAGAGCTGCGTTGCAGAGAGGTGTAAAAAGGGGTGTGGCCTCTGTACATGTCTCTGCAACGCAGCCCCCTGGCGCATACTGGAGGTTCCTCGTGGGCTAGTTGGCCCGTAGGGACCCTCATGATTCAAGGGGACTTAATCCCCCAACTTAAAATGCGCCACGGGGCGCGTTTGCACAGATGTCACCTCAGGCCCCGCCCCCTCCCTTCACCATTGTGCAAATATTCCTCTAAAATCAGCCGAAATACGAATTCTGATTTACTCACCTGTTATCAGGAGAGACCTCAGTGCTGCATCTTTCAGCCCAGTACTGGTCCTGAAAAGTAATTTTAACCGTACTTACCAGTAACTTGAATTTCCTTCCATAGGCTAACATTGACTGGTTTCACTTGGAAATTCTTCTAAGTGTGGAGTTTTGGAACTTTAAAATATTCCTCTAAAATCAGCCGAAATACGAATTCCGATTTACTCACCTGTTATCAGGAGAGACCTCAGTGCTGCATCTTTCAGCCCAGTACTGATCCTCAAAAGTAATTTTAACCGTACTTACCGGTAACTTGAATTTCCTTCATAGGCTAACATTGACTGGTTTCACTTGGAAATTCTTCTAAGTGTGGAGTTTTGGAACTTTAAAATATTCCTCTAAAATCAGCCGAAATACGAATTCCGATTTACTCACCTGTTATCAGGAGAGACCTCAGTGCTGCATCTTTCAGCCCAGTACTGATCCTCAAAAGTAATTTTAACCGTACTTACCAGTAACTTGAATTTCCTTCCATAGGATATCATTGCCTGCTTTTGCTGAAAAAGTTTCTAAGTGTTGATTTTTGAAACATACAAATATTCCTCTAAAATCAGCCGAAATCCGAATTCTGATTTACTCACCTGTTATCAGGAGAGACCTCAGTGCTGCATCTTTCAGCCCAGTACTGGTCCTGAAAAGTAATTTTAACTGTACTTACCAGTAACTTGAATACCCTTCCATAGGCTAACATTGACTGGTTTCACTTGGAAATTCTTCTAAGTGTGGAGTTTTGGAACTTTAAAATATTCCTCTAAAATCAGCCAAAATACGAATTCCGATTTACTCACCTGTTATCAGGAGAGACCTCAGTCCTGCATCTTTCAGCCCAGTACTGATCCTCAAAAGTAATTTTAACCGTACTTACCGGTAACTTGAATTTCCTTCATAGGCTAACATTGACTGGTTTCACTTGGAAATTCTTCTAAGTGTGGAGTTTTGGAACTTTAAAATATTCCTCTAAAATCAGCCGAAATACGAATACCGATTTACTCATCTGTTATCAGGAGAGACCTCAGTGCTGTATCTTTCAGCCCAGTACTGGTCCTGAAAAGTAATTTGAACCGTACTTACCGGTAACTTGAATTTCCTTCCATAGGCTAACATTGACTGGTTTCACTTGGAAATTCTTCTAAGTGTGGAGTTTTGGAACTTTAAAATATTCATCTAAAATCAGCCGAAATACGAATTCCGATTTACTTATCTGTTATCAGTAGAGACCTCAGTGCTGCATCTTTCAGCCCAGTACTGGTCCTGAAAAGTAATTTTAACCGTACTTACCAGTAACTTGAATTTCCTTCCATAGGATATCATTGCCTGCTTTTTGCTGAAAAAGTTTCTAAGTGTTGATTTTTGAAACATACAAATATTCCTCTAAAATCAGCCGAAATACGAATTCCGATTTACTCACCTGTTATAAGGAGAGACCTCATTGCTGTATCTTTCAGCCCAGTACTGGTCCTGAAAAGTAATTTTAACCGTACTTACCAGTAACTTATATTTTCTTCCATAGGAATCCATTGTCTGGTTTTCAGCAGAAAAGTTTCAAAGTGTCGATTTTCACAAACTACAAATATTCCTTAAAAATCGCCTGTATGACTTAAATGCATTCTTTCAACTGTTTACAGGAGATGCACCAGTGCTGGATCCAGGATCCAACACTGAGTAAGAAAAAGTAACGATAACAGTTTTTACCTGCTAAGTGAATTTCCTTCCATAGGATAACATTGGTGATTCTATGAGAAAAAGTTTCTAAGTGTCAACTTTTAAAATACAATAATATTCCTTAAAAATCACGACTGTAACCAAAACGCTTTTACTCAACTGTTTACAGGAGATGTACCAGGACTGAATCTAGGATCCAGTCCTGTGGTTAGAAAAGTAATCCATAAAGTAACTAATTGCATTTAACTAGAAATTCACATTGAGCTGAATGTTGCATTGTGTTTGAAAATGTGTTGCCCATTGCAACAACTGTAACTACTGTACTTAAAAGTCTATTGCCTATGTGCAAAGTATTTAAACTAAAGTAATTCATTCTGAGAAAGTATTTTTTGTAATGTAATGTATAATGTAATTACAATGTAATTTAAAAAATAAAATATGTAAAAGAAATTGTTTCTAAAAATGTAGTAAATCAGTATGAAAAAAATTAATATAAAAATTAATACATTTAAAAATTGTCATTTAAAAAACCTTTGAAATTTACTGAAAAAACCGTAGGTTTCAGGCACGTTATAGTTACAAATTAGCATTTTAAAAACCTTTGAAATTCACTGAAAAAACCATAGGTTTCAGACACGTTATAGTTAGAAATTAGCATTTAAAAAACCTTTGAAATTCACTGAAAAAACCATAGGTTTTAGGGACAGTTATAGTTAGTTGGACATTGCACTCGTACAAAACCCGTGAAATTCCCCCGTTATAGTTAGTTCAGCTAACTATAACTCGCGCCCCGCAATGCACTGCTGATGACGTCACATATTACATCACTCATGACATGGTCAGTGACATCACTGATGACATCACTGATGACATCTCAAATGACATCACTGATGACATCATCCACGTGATAATCTGATGCAGCTCCTCACACCCTAATATAACCTTTGATACACCCAATCTAAATTACAGAGTGCCATTCGCAAAACCATAGACACTCCAACACCAATAACTACATACCCACTCACTGATTCTTAGGTCTACACACACACACATCCACTCACTCACCCGTACAGTCACTCATACTTATGGTCACTCAGTACAGGACTATCATATGCACTCTTACTCCTATATAGACACTCAAACACCGCCACTCATCCATAGAGGTACTCACACACCTAGTCAGTCATGAAATAATTAAACACACTGCCATTTACTCACCTATACAGTTATACACACACCAGCTCACTTAATCATACAAATACTAGCACATTGTTACGCTCTTATACAATCACTGATACAAGCACACACTCATCCATACAGCCACTATCACAATCACTCACTCTCGCTTATAGCTATTTATATACTCCAATACACATATATACTGCCTTTCACATATGTAGTTACTCACACATGTACCACTGGGACATACATTCACTCACTAACACACTCTTACACACACTTACCCACCCATACAGTCTATCACAGAGGCACTCTTGAAACCATCCACCCAGTGAATCACCCACTCACACATCTATGCACAGTCGCACACACCCCATCCACACAAACACTCAGGCACCCATACAGATACTCATAGAACCAATCAATAACCCATATAGACACTCATGTAGCTATTCGCAAATCCATGCATCCACTTACACACCAACAGACGGATACAGACATTCACACAGTTTAGTCACTAACCCATGCATTCAGTAAGATACGTTTAATCACTCACTTGTAGAGTCAGTCACGCACGTACTAAATCATCCATTCAGACACTTATACACCCACTCATTCTTCAATACGCCTTTCCCTATATATATTAAACATATTTAAACTTTACAGAAACACACAGTCACTGGATGATGTCATCAGTGATGTCATTTGAGATGTCATCAGTGATGTCACTGACCATGTCATGAGTGATGTAATATGTGACGTCATCAGCAGTGCATTGCGGGGGTGCGAGTTATAGTTAGCTGAACTAACTATAACGGGGGAATTTCACGGGTTTTATACGAGTGCAATGTCCAACTAACTATAACTGTCCCTAAAACCTATGGTTTTTTCAGTGAATTTCAAAGGTTTTTTAAATGCTAATTTCTAACTATAACGTGTCTGAAACCTATGGTTTTTTCAGTGAATATATATATATATACATATATCTGTGGAGTAAAGCACACTTGCTGTATCTTATTGGGAAGTAGCATGTTCCTTCTAGAATGTGCTATGAACGTGTGACCTACTGGTTCCACTGTGTTTTAGGTACACTGAGCTAGGAGTGTATTGGGCGGAAGATTGTTAAAGAGACAGAACATTTTTCTTAAAAGTTGAGGAGTGATGAAACAATTTAAGTAATGGCAAGCTTTAATTTCAAACTCAGGACTATGTAATAAACTATTGTGTAGTATTTAAATTTTTTTTAAATGAAGCTAGATATATGTTTGATCTCCCATTTTTTTCACGATTTATCCACGGCCATCGCAAATACATCGCGAACACACATAGATAGGAATCTCTTTTTGAAAGCGACGGAAAGGATTAACAGATACTAACCATTCACAAGTTGAGATAGTGTAGTCTAAAATGAAAGACAGAATTTCATTTGCTGCCTTTCTCATGATCACAAAGTGCAAAGTTGAAGAGGTTGCCATTTCATGGTTCCTTTGCATGAGAGTGGTGTACCATCCTTGTACTTAGTTTTTACAAATCCTAACAGTGTCAAAACCATCCACAAAGAGCAAAAACAACAATATCATCTACAAACTGAATTCACTGGTATGTATATAACTTTTTAATCCTTTATAAAAAATGACATTAGAAATGAAAACGTACATGGGTGTTTGTTAAAAAAAGAGTATCACAGGGATATGAAAAAATATATCAAATGAACAGAATTTATTAGAGGGTATGTGTTTAAGAAGTTAGTGGTGAATGTTTTGGTAAGTAAGAGAAAAGTGAATTTGTGCCTCTTTATTACATTGTGTACTTTATTGAAAAATAATAATACAGTATTAAGGAAAGTTGCAATGAGGAACTAAAAATGTTTTAAATGTCTAAACATCATGTGCAGAACAGTTACACCTGTTATTTGCATTCTGGGAGTTGTAGTACTTTTAGTAACATTATTAAAACAGGAGTAGTGTAGTCACAAATAAAAGATTAGAACATGTTGTCTGCCTGTATGTGAATTAGAAAGAAGTAATACTTGTTAGGTATGTATTGGGAAGTGTATGTCAATGTAATATTTAACTTATATGACTGCTTTGCATATGCTTATATGGTGAGATATGGTTATTGTGGTTGCACATAGCTCTATATACAGTGGGACTTTTGAGTTTACGGCTTGAAGGTGTACATCTATTAAGAAATTGCATATATGTTTACATGGTGATCTATGTTCAGTAAGGGTGATGAAAATGTCATGTATATTGTGAGGTGGTGTTTTTTCTTTAAACATGGTTTGTTTAAAATTGAGGAGGATTAATAGTGCAGAATGCCTCAAGAGTTCTTGTGCTACCTTCATTTGGAGAGTAACTTTTGTTTGGGAAATGCTGAATATATGTTTTAAAAGCAGAAGTAGGATTTGAGAAATGATGTAGGTATATCATTCACCAAAGGTTTTGTGCTTTAAACATTTTTTAAATGTTGTTTTCCATTTTAGAAACTTATTGATGCATGTGTGCGCTCAGTAACCAAGCAATGTATGCTCCTAGAGAGCCATGTATGCAATTATATACCAAATGTGATAGCTAGACTTCACTCACACAGTTGAAAAGCATATCTACAGTGAAACAGGTAGTTTTTAACTGACTGAAGGAGATAACCAATGTCAGAGATATAGTCGCAACTCTTATGTATCTAACAGCAATGAAGATACTTTCACAGTCAGTCAGGCAGTATTCAGGCACTCATGTAATCACCCAACCACTAGTGAGGCAGTCATCAAATCAGTGATTCAGTATTCATGGAGTTATTCAATTACCAAGACACTACACATGTACTCTTCGAATCAGGCAGGCAGAAATTATGTAGTCATTTAACTATGGAGGCACTACCTATACATTCATCTAATCACCCAGACACTAACCATTTACTTATGCAATTAACAAGGCTGTAACTATGCAGTCATTGAACACTTGCACAGAAGCTATGCAGTGATCAAACCCCCACTTACAACTCATGCAGTGATTGAAATGCCGAGGCACACGCATGAGCTCATGCAAACACTCAGGTACTACTCATGCACTCATCTAATTATGTAGAGAGCACCATTGTAGTAAAGCTGTTACCTATCCAGTAGCTATGCACTCATTTAATTACTGAGGGAATAGCCTTGCACTAATACAATCACCCCAGCAGTACACTTACTTTCATCCGATCTCTCAAGCTTTAACAATGGACTCTGCAATCACTCAGACACTATAATAAGGGGTAGGAAGAAAGCTAAGCACAAGATCTATTTTGTTTAAATACTACTAGTTATCAGGCCTAAATCCATATACAAAGAGAGGTGCATGTGAAATAGACATGTACATATGACTGGAAACAATTCTATTTATTACATAATATAATTTTTTATTTTTTCCATTTTACATTATATTTTTCTCTCTTGTTTCTTTATCTTTTTGAATTACTTGCCAACATACCAACTCCTTCTCTTATTTCTATATAAAAACATTTTTGATTTTATTGTATAGCACTGTTATTTATTGTCTTTTGAAAAATAGTTTTGTGTTTTTGTACATATGCATTTGTGTCTATGTAATGTAAATATTGTATTATTTGTGTGAAACAACAATCACTAAAAATATCAAAAGTACAAAAAGATAAAGAAACAAGAGAGAAAAATATAATGTTAAAAGGAAAAGATCAAAAATTATATTTTGTAATACATAGAATTGTTTCCAGTCATGTGTACATGTCTATTTCACATGCACCTCTCTTTGTATATAGATTTAGGCCTGATAACTAGTAGTATTTAAACAAAATAGATCTTGTGCTTAGCTTTCTTCTTACCCCTTATGGTATTTTTCCCTACAGCTAGCAAGATTCAATGTTTTCAGTAGGGGTCCATTTCTTTCTAAAATTGTAATTCTCGCAGCTTGTCTGTGAGGGGAAAGCCAGTCTAGGCGTGTCCAGTATTTTAAAAAACATTCTGTCTGTGCCTTTGTTCCCAGTGAACCACACTATTAATAGCACTTGGTGGAGCTAGCCAACTAACTATTATTACCCTTGCACTTCATATTGCTTTCTTAAGTTCCCTTTTCTTCTGTCTCTCATGTTATAGTGCACTTATATTCTTATTGACATCCCATTATAACTAAAACGTTGTTTACCATCTAACATTTAGTACCATATATTGGGCTAATAAAACGTTATGGCCAATCTTATGACATTTGGCTTTACTGATGATGACTTTGCATCGATGGTATGGAGTACAGGATCATTTGGCCAACAATCTACGGCCAATCCTGATAAAAATGAGGATTTCAACAAACTCCTGGCGTTAAAGAAAAAGACCAAAAGGATAGAACTACATGGTCAATACATGCTGGAATATTTAAGGGCAGGTGTAATCCCCCAAGGATTGAGAGTTAAAAACATCCCGGGACTATTTGTCCAACTAAAAGCATTTCTTGAAAAATGGTCGATGATTGAGAACCGATGTTTGCGTGATTTAATTATGTTGATCGTTGAAACGGCCAAAGAAATGCTACAAGTATTAATCTCTGAAATCCTAGAACTAGAAAACAAAATCAAAAACAGCACAGCTGTAGATGAAGCCAAAAAAACATTAGAAGAGTTAGATCAAGAAATAAACTCATATACGGAATATCTTCACAAAAGGAAAACCAACAAACTAAAAAAAGACATCCGTTTCTCTAATAGAGAAAATACGTACCCATATTTATCAGAATATTATTACACACAACAGGAAGGTGGCCAACAAGAACAACAAGATTACAGACGATATAATAGAAAAGTAACAACATTTTCAGAGACGTCTAATTCAGATAATGACAGTGCACCTAATCAGTTTGAAAATAGAAATAGTCGGTATACATCTAGACCCTACCAAGCGCCCCAGTCTTTTTAGGGAGGCGCAATCAAAGGAGAGGCAACTGGCGGCCTCAATATCAACCCCGTTACCGGGGAAATCATCAGACAAATCAGAACCAATTTCTGGTAACGCGCAACGCCCAATACTGGAGAGAGTAAAAGAAATCCCAGTATTCAATTTAAGCACCTCTGATTTGACACCAGCCACCCATTCCTTGTTCCACATTCTGGGTTGAAAAAATTTGAACTGTTCAGTGACTTAACAGCATTTTTTAGAAAAATTCGATTGAAAATGTTCTTTGCAGAGCACAATACATCTACGACACAAATCAACAAATCGGGCCTAATGCCTAAATCAAATTTTACGCCCACTGTTGATCAAGTACCCCCAGAGGCTATTGTATTTGAACAGGTGGTATATCAAAAAATGACTGCGGCCACCAAATATGTACAAAGAACTCCCTACAATATCCAACCAGAGGAACATCAGGCTCTACTAAATTTGAAAAACAACTCTGCTATTACCATCAAAAGCTGTGATAAAGGTGGGGGTATCGCAATTATGAACACCATCAGTTATATGTCGAAAATAGAGGACATGTTAAAAGATACCAATTTCTCTGCTAAAATCACTAGAAATCCAACAGACAAAATAAAATCAAAAATTCAGCGCATTACGAGCAAAGCACTCAGAAATGGTGACATTTGCGATAAGGAATTTGCCTATCTTAATGTACAGAATCCAAGGATGGCATGCATGTATGGTGTACCCAAAATATAAAAAAATGAGATGGATCCACCATACAGACCCATTGTTACAACGATAGGCTCTGTCACAGAGCCATTGTCTAAATACCTGGATGCCATCCTACGCCCTCACATCAACAAAACTCCGGCATATGTCCAAGATACACGACATATCATAAACCTTATTGAGGAGGTTCCCTTTAATCCAGAACAACAATGGCTAGTTACCCTTGATATGGAAAGTCTTTATAGCAACATCCCCATTCAAGGGGCATTGCAAGCAGTGGAATGGTTTATTCAAACTATGACCATCGACTGCAATGAAAGCTTCATCATCAAGTGCCTCAAAGTAGTTCTTGAGGACAATATCTTTGAGTTCAACGGCCAGCTATTCCAACAAATAAAGGGTGTAAGCATGGGCGCATCCTGTGCACCAACAGTGGCGAATATTTATATGGCCAAATTTGAATATATACATATCTACAATGAAGTGGCACCATTTTTCGAATCCATCTGGAAATGGTCGCGCTTCATAGACAATATCTTTTTCATTTGGTCAGATACTGAGGAGAATCTAAATGAGTTTTTGACATGGTTAAATCTGTGTGATAAAAATTTACATTTTACTTCTGTGGTAAGTAATAACCAGATAGAATTTCTGGATATTATTATCAAACATGTTGCAGGAAAACTGGCTGTTGACCTGTTTACTAAACCCACGGCGCGTAACACGCTCTTACACTATGACAGTTTCCACCCTAGGTCACAAAAAAATAGTATCCCCTTTGGTCAGTTTCTGCGTTTACGCAGAAACTGTACCACTATTACTGGTTTTGATTTGCGAGCTTCAGACATGAAAGAAAAATTTCTAGCTCGAGGATACCCGCGAAAACTGGTGAAAGACTCATATAAGAGAGCGAGGTTTTATGACAGACAGCACTTACTGACCAATACCAACAAACAGAATACCACTGCACTAGTATTTGTCACTAGACATTCGATGATGAATGAACAAATAAGACAAATCATCTCTTCAAATTGGCACATTCTTAATGTCGACAAAGAAACCAAAGAGAAAATACCAAAGCCTTTATTTGCCTACCGTAAGAATAAAAATCTTAAAGATCTAATTGTAAGATCACAGCTACCCCAAATAAAACAACCAGTACAGAGAAGTATTGTGGGGACTTCACCAGTGGTAGGAAATTTTAGATGCGGTACTTGTAAAATCTGCCCCCTGGCAATAGAAAGTGACACAATACAACTGAATCGTCAAACTGTAAAGCTGAAAAACATGACCAATTGTAAAACCAAAAATGTGATTTACCTTTTACTCTGCCCATGTGGATTGGGATATATAGGTGAAACAGCACGCAGCCTTAACATACGACTCACTGAGCATCGCTCAGCGATTCGCACAAAAAAGATGTCAGCGTCGATAGTGGATCACTATGTAACATTAAACCATACTGAAGATGATATTAAATGGTTTATCCTTGAAACAATCTCTTCCAAACATAATCAAAATAGTGAACCTATTAGGAAAACACGCGAGGTATATTGGATATTTATGTTAGATACCTTAAAGAAAGGATTGAATCAGGATATACCGTGGGCTCAAGTAATCGAATATAATCAGTAATACACCATATACTTAGTGAACCTGCTAAATAATATTCCACTCTTACTGTTTTCCTGACATGTATTACCCCTAATGGACCAATGTGCCAGGGGTTAGTTCAATCGAAAAGCTTCTTCATTAGACCTTGAAAACAACACTCTCCTAAGTAATGCTCTGTGAGCAGACAATATTTATAAATAAAAGTGACCGTAGCATACATAGGCCACAATCACGATACCGATTCATTAAAAGTAACACAGACGTGAATTATCCACTTTAAAATGGATGCCGTTGTTAAGTTGCACTTTAGTCCTCTTTCTATCTCGATGTGCAGGCTCCAGCAGGGCAGTTTCTGGATCTAGTATCGGCCCATTTTTGATGACGTCAGATGCCATCCAGATACGGTAACCGGCTATAAAAAGTCTTAAGTCTTATGGGCATATCTCGCTGCCATTTACCCAGAGGATCACCATTCATGCCGGTTTTTCGCCAAAATTACGGTGAGTGATGATGTGATCTCCATACCAAAATCAGAGACTTATATCTCACACTAAGAAAATGCGGGGGAGGCTGCCTATATTTTATAATGTGTCTTAAGTTCTGCCTAGATGGTACATGAACAAAACCAGAAAAACCTATAGGTTCATATTTGTGAGGACTAAAAATGTTGCCCATTTTATGTCTGATTAATAGAAGCTCCGTGCAATCTGTAGTCGACCGATACGGGTAACCCATACCACCATCAGCACTTATGCATAACCAATAGTTTTTGCTGACATCACGATCGTATTCTTTCGAAATAGAACTATGAGCACAGAAAATGAGCTGCCTTTTCGTTACAGAATTAACATAAGTCCCTGGCATTCCTTAGTCCATCTATATAAGGGATAATCATATTGATATCGGCATGTATACACACCTGGTAGATTCTGTCTATATTACAGCTATATCATTCTAAATATATGACAAATAATGATGGGCACCGAATTTTTCTAATACCAATACCATCATGTTCTGTCATCCCAATCGAATAGCAATATAAGATTGGGTTGCCGACACAATTGGAGAATATTAGGGCATTCAATGTGGTTTATTTTACATCTACATGTATCTGTACTTTCAGATAAAGACCCGTGGAAGGGGCATAAAAATTATTGACCTAATTCTAAAAATCTACACTGACGGTGTGGCTACACCCAATAAACACCAAGTAAGTAAAACTGTAGTAGATATAGAATAAAGTAAACAAGGGACATCATTTGCAAATATCTGATTAAAAACCTACAAATATATCCTTTACTCTTTGCAGTACTCTACGTCAGTCGCCTCTTCTGTGAGAAACATTTTTTCATATCTTAATCAAGTTTTAAATATGGATGAACATCATTATCTACATTCATTGTAAGTATCACAACTCTGCACCACAACCTTCTTCTCTGTATGGTTGGCTAGAACAGAATTACTTTCTTTTAATCAACTAAAAATCAAGAATAAAATAGGAAGAAATAAGTGGTTCTCCTGTTTTATCTAAAGAATAAAACATTGATTAAATAAAGAAATTTGTTTTCACAGATTGTGAATTCTCTATGAGGCTTAAACCATTTTAATTTTAATAGCCAATTTGGACATCCAGTAGTAGTCCCCTGCAAGAAGGTACATACCAAGTAATTCATGTCATATGTCTTTTTAACATATCGCTATCTGAACCAAACAAGGGATGGACATAACCAGTACCTTGTCCTCTTGCTACATATCATTACAGAAAACACAGAATTGGTGTGACGTTTTCACAAGCAAAGATTGATAATCTTTGTTGACTTAAAGCGGATATCATTGCCTTGGCCCAGGATCATTGGTATATACCATGTCCATGAAGTACCTTTTAACTAACAACAATCTTGGCATACTGGGTCCAAATAATCATGAAAAGACTAAAGAGAGTCGCTATACAAAAAACTTGCTCTCCTCTCTCTCTTTTTAACTAACAAAAGAATCCCTAAAGCACACTTATTTCTCTTGAGCACTATCTCTCTGCATGGGCAACTTTATCTATTCTCCATCTTCTTTTCTATTCAAGGAGTCACAAGGTCATGTATCCCTTTCTTCTCTTTGAGGATTTTGTGGGTGTTAGCTTCACGGAACAAAGAAAGTGCGTTCTTACACTCCATTTTACTATGGATTAATTAAGAAGAATATGTGCTCTTTTATCAACATCGGCATAGACATCAAAGTAAATGAAGCACTTAGTGCTCATTATTGTATCATAATTAAAGTTCCAGGCCTAGAGTGCTTTTGTATGTTTTACACTGTGTTCATTCTGCACTTTATTATAGAGAAAGTTGAGACGGTTCTCCTGACGAAGGCTTATACGCCGAAACGCGTGTCGTGTCCCCATCGACCGCCAGCCTTTGAATTGCTTGCCAACATACCAACTCCTTCTCCTATTTTTATATAAAAACATTTTTGATTTTGTTGTATAGCACTGTTATTTATTGTCTTTTGAAAAATTGTTTTGTGTTTTGTACATATGCGTTTGTGTCTATGTAATGTAAATATTGTATTATTTGTGTGAAACAACAATCACTAAAAATATCAAAAGTACAAAAAGATAAAGAAACAAGAGAGAAAAATATAATGTAAAAAGGAAAAATAAACAAAATTAAAATGATATTTTGTAATAAATAGGATTGTTTCCAGTCATATGTACATGTCTATTTCACATGCACCTCTCTTTGTATATAGATTTAGGCCTGATAACTAGTAGTATTTAAACAAAATAGATCTTGTGCTTAGCTTTCTTCTTACTTCTTATGATATTTTTCCCTACAGCTAGCAAGATTCATTGTTTTCAGTAGGGGTCCCTTTCTTTCTAAAATTATCACTCAGACACTAGCAATGCACTAATCTAATCAGCCAGGGTCTACTGATGCACTTATTCAATTATTGAGGCCCTACCATGTAGTTATCTAAACTACCTGGCACTACCTGTTCACTGAACCGAAAACACATGGGCAACAGCCATGCAGTCATGCAATCACTGAAGAACTACTCATGCACTCATCCAATCTGCTAGGTGCTATGCATGTACCTAAACAATCATGTATGCACTATCCATGCACTCTATAAATCACCTATATACTATCTATGTACTCCTGCAATTATCCAGGCACTAAAGGTACACTCATTTAAATCATCCAACCACTATCTATGCATGTATTGAATTATTGAGCCATTAGTCATGCACTTATCTAATCATTCAGGTACTACTCATGCACTCATTCAAACACCCAGATAGAAGTGATATACTTATGCAAATAAGCAGGCAGTAGCTAAGCAGATATGGAATGACCCATGGAGTTCTGATATACTCAGGGACTCATCCAGGCACTACCTGTATACTCAAAGAATCACCTAGGTACTACCTATGCAACAATTCAATAATTCAGGGAGTATTCAACCACAAACACGTTTTTACAAGTTTTACTGAGGAATATGTAGTCTTTTAGAACCATCTGGTGAATTATATATGCAAGCTGTGACACACTCCTCTCATGTACTTGGAAGAATTAGTGAGCTATATGCTTTGAAAGAGTTTAACGTGCAGTTTGTTATGTGCACAGTTTCCCAAAATTTTAATCTAATACATTTAAGTAGAACAGTACTGAGATACTAAATACACCAGTAACACAGTGGTAGGGAGGCATCATATAGCTCTTATGTTTTGTTTTTGTATTTACAGTGTTGAGACACAGTATATACTTGTACACTTGGTCCTAAATTTTCAAGAAAGTTATACAGTGCGGAGCCACAAGCCGTTGGCTGCGCATGCTGAATTACTTTCAAAGCACAGGGATGCTTCATATTGACAACAATATGATGGATCCCTATGCTCTCCCCTGGGCTAGCGCACAACTGACTGCCATGCGCTAACGGAGACACCCTTGCACCATGGTGCAAGGGTGCCTGTGTCGTGGGGGTGATTGTTTTTGTGCAGGAAGGGACACCTTCCTGTACAAAAACAATCACAAGAGGTTTATTCCTCTTTCTATGTGTGCTGCAGAATGCAGCATGTATAGAAACAGGAAATAATGAGGACAAAGAAAAGTATTTCTCCTTGTAACATCTCCCTACACCTCCCCTGGGGAGGTGCAGGATTCTGACGCATTCCCAGGTTTACGAATTGTTGTAAATTGGGGTATGTGGCAGAATCCATGGGTGTTGGGTGGGAACACCCACAGCAACACCCATGGCATGCTCCTTTCACGCAAAGTGCTGCCTGAAAAGGGCCTCTATTCATAAGGCCATGAAAGCTACACAGAGTGGCTTTATGTGGCCTTGTAAATTTGGAGCACCACATTACGGCACTGGTGTGTCAAAAAAAGTGACTCACCCGAAAGTACATGGGGCTTGTAAATACGCCTCCTTGACTTGGTGTTCATTTTAAAATTAACTACAGAAGGGATAAACTGTTACTTTTACCATGTATAAATGAGAAGTGAGATATGCTGTAAATGTGTTGTACAAAAGGTTGCTAAAATGTTAAAAGGTAACTAATAAATAAAGTTTTGTGTTTTGCTCTGGGTATGTTATATTGAAGTGCGTGCATGTAGTAATATATGTAGGTTCATCTGTAGATTTAAAACTGCAATATAACATGAAAACTGTTTTTGTATTATGTGTAAGTCAGTAGTAAAGTAGTTGGTAGATTGACTGGGGTAAAATTTCAAATATGCTTGTTTGTTTACAGAAAAATATCTACATAATTACACACAGAATGACTACAAAAGCTGGGATAAAAAAGCAACAGAAGCAACTACAGTATGTTTGCAGAAATGAGTTACAAAAGGGGCAAAATGCAGAAAAAGTGGTGAAAGAAAAAAGAGCTACTGGTAAGAGGACAAAGTCATTTCTTAAAAATATATGTGCGCATTTGCAAAGGTTACAAAATAAAGAAAATGAAACTATGACTATGAAAAACAATAAGAGTGGACAAAGTGTACATTGCAAGAACAGAAAATATTGTACAAAACATGGATGCACCTTAACCAGGAGGCAGAAGCAGTTCAAGGAAATCAGAGCCAGGATGTTTCATAGTAGAGTTGTTGTAAATCTACTGAGAAATTTGAAAAAGTATAGAAGAAGGAGAGATGCACTGAAACAGAAAGAATGATTTGAGAGAGGAGTTGATAAGGCCTAAAATTGTGTTATGCATGAGGATACAAAACCAGAAGAAAAGATTAGTGAATAGAAATAACTTTTGTACAGTTTTTAGTGGAGAATGGATACATACTACCAGTATAGAACCTTTCCTTAATGAAGAAAGCTATCTCCAGGATAACAGATTAGTTCATGCTATTGATGAAAGAGGACGATGTTATGAAATGAAGAATGGCAGTCCTATAGCAAAACAGGTGATGGTACCTAAAAATGTAGAAGAAGTTATTGCCGAAGAGGTACAAGGAAGGCTTAGTCAGGCCCCTCTATACAAATGGAATTATAGTAGGGTTTGTAGTATTAGACAGCAATCCATTGATATATTAAGAAAAGTCCTACATATATTTCCAAGGCAAAGTTTAAAACACAAAATAAGTACTTTACAAGGTTTGGATCTTTGCAAGCTGAGATAGCATACAAATGTGCAGGGACACTCACTAGCTTGTTTATCAAAGAAAGTGTGCCAAAGCACCTTTCATCATTTTAGGATGTTAGCTCTACACCACTC
Source organism: Calotriton arnoldi (assembly GCA_963921515.1). Classification (NCBI taxonomy): domain Eukaryota; kingdom Metazoa; phylum Chordata; class Amphibia; order Caudata; family Salamandridae; genus Calotriton; species Calotriton arnoldi. The sequence continues at coordinate 309,471 of CAWUFW010013790.1, read as the reverse complement.
AACAATAAGAACTTTAGTTAGGAGGCTGTACTATGTGAAAACTCTTGCTTTATATTTAGGAGAAATGAATAGGGCACTTTTGCAAGGTACTGTGGCAGAGGTAGAAAAGGCTTGTGATGATGTGCAGTTTCGTTTCTTTGATCCAGAACAGGACTGTAGGGAAATAGAAGAGTTGATAACAGGAGGAGTTGCAGAACAGTACACAGGTACTACAGTTGATAGTTTTGAAGAAAAGATTACAAAATTTAAGAGAGTATGTTCTGAAAACCCAGAGTATGTTGGTATATGCTGTTGACGTACTCACTTCAAGAATCAAACATTGACTGTTGACTTATATTTTAAAAGTGAAAAAGAGTATAATGATAACTGGCAAAAGTTTGCACTGTACTTATTTGTAGAAGAACGATTTCACTTGTCCACATGGCAAGTTATATGTAAGTACTGCTACAATAAATTAGAGGATAATAAAATGCCTGCTAGAACTGTGCATAACAAGTTAGAACTGGTTCCCATTCCAGAAGCACTTCAAGGTTTAAATATTTATGAGTCAATTCTTATCCAAACTATACATATATTTCAGGCTATAGTACGTTTAGAGCAAAAGAAAGGCAAGTTACCCCCAACAGAGCTGCAGAAATATCTAAAAGGTAGAGTAGTGTATTTGGCATTAGTTGTCAAGAAAAACATTGAAACGGTAGGGGTAGATAGAGATTTAGAAGAAGGACTAGTAATTCTTGTAAATGGTGGTGTGCCTACCAAGAACAAGAAGATGTTACCAAAGTTAAAAAAGCAACTTTATATCTGGTACAAAACAATGTTTACTATAGAAATGTTGAAAACCTGCAAGATATCACACATATGGAGGATCAGACATTTCCATCAACAGGTCAAATTGAGAAGGTGGATCAGTCCAGAACAGAAGAAATGTGTTAACATTATAGCACTCACCCGTTGAATTCTAAAGATGTTATTGGTGATGCCATTGAGCTGTTTCAAATGATGGAAGCAAAAGGAGCTCCATTAAGTTTGTGGGAAAAAAGTTTAGAAGCTCGTTGTTTCCCACATCTTTTTCCTACTGGAGTAGGTGGCAGGTATGGCGAGCATTGTGCAAATACCTACAACTAAGTATAAATGTAGTAGACTTTATTCAGAAGACCCTAGATTTCGTCAGTGCATTCCATATATATTTCACCTATTATTTGAGAGTGACTTGTGTGGCCTCTCATATGCCGTGAATCATATTCTAAAAACAGAAGTTAATTTGCATAATATATCAGCAAGAGAACTTTTGGAGAAAGTTAAAAGAAAAGGTGAGCACTTGAAATACAATTTAATAAACCTAATGGCATGTCAGGGTAGGACTAATTAATATTGGTATCGGAGTCATGGTGAACTAAAGCGCATGTTGAGGAACCTTGGAGCACCTACTTGGTTCCTAGTGCTGAGTTGTGCTGAATATGCATGAGATGACCTGCTAGAATTCTTGCAGGAGGCAAATTCAAATATAAAAGACATTCATCTAAAGGCGCCACAAGAACTGTGCTCGCTAGACCCTGCAAATGTTTGCAGATATTTTAATCACAGATTTCATGCAATGATATCTCTCATCTTGAACAAAACAAAATCTCCTCTTGGTGAAGTGATTGATTTCTTTTGGCGTAAAGAGTACCAAGCCAGAGGTGCTCCCCATATTCACATGCTGTTGTGGGTAAAAGATGCCCCAAAGTTTTGAACAAACAGTGACGAGCCTCTGTTGTCTTTTATTGAGCAGTATGTAACTTGCTCCATCCCAAAGGACAGGAATGGCAACATATTAAGACAACAAGTTCTACGATTCCAAAATCATAGAAGCGGAAAATACTGTCAGCGAAAATATAGAGGGAAAGGAAAAGGGAAATTGTATACCAGATGTCGTTTCAGATTCCATTCCCACGACCTGTCATCTCACATTTTTTTGTTTGCAGTCAGACATACACTTACAATGAAATCACCAAAAATACATACAACCTAAGAAAAACAGAGGTCTCCAAGTACATTAATGACTACAACCCTGTGATTCTGAAGATGTGGAATGCAAACATGGATGTACAGTTTGTTGCAGACAACTCAATTGCTGTTGCTCAGTATGTTACATCTTATATAACAAAATCAGAGAAAACTGAGATGGAGGAGATGTGGGAGGAGATTTCAGCAGAAAAGTGTCTTGCGAAGAAATTGTACAGTTTTAGTTTGAAAACGCTTTCTCACAGAGAGATAGGCACCTATGAATGTGTAGACCTGTTAAGCTCAGCTAGTTTGTTTTCTTAATATAGAGTAGTTCTACATGTGAGTTGAGGGCTTGCTAATACTTGTAACAGAGTACTGAAGTATTTCCCTAAAATTCAATATCTTGCCGAATGAAAGCCACACGGTACAGATATTCTGAAGAGTAACATGCTGGATACCTACTATCCAAGAAGAAGTCCTTATCTGGAAAGGATGTGTCTCTATGAAATACTCAACATTATACTTTCAGAAGTAATGTCAGTGAAAACATTGATGAAGGAAAACTTCCTGTGGCTAAATGTAAATGATGTTTGGTGAGACATAACAAAGGGAATTTAATCAACTATTGAAAGCTAAGTTGCCAAACTCCAGACAAAAGAGAGTTTTTCTATTTAGCCTTGTTACAGTTGTTTAAGCCATGGCGAACTGAAAGTGAGCTACATGGAGAATTTGACTGTTACGAAGACTCATTCAACGTTATGAAAGACAGCATTGAGTGCTCTGTGTTTCCAATGTGTCTTCAAATGCTGAGAGAAGAGATTGAACAAGAAGAAAAAATTACTGCTGAGATAGCAAAAGAGAGTTCTCAGAGCAGTCAATGTTCAGCACCTGGAAGTCAAGATCCTCTTGGACAGCCAATCATTGAAAATGAAGCTGCAATAGCTTTGAATGGAGTGGAGAATGCAATGCAGCAAGTAAGACGGGAAACTGTGTATCTAGAACTACTAATACAGCAACTGAATGCAGATCAGAAAGAAGTTTTTGAAGAGGTAAAAGGTAAAGTAGAACATGGATTTCTCCATGAGAATAAAGTGTGCCTATTGTACATACATACTAGTTCTATTGAACATAAGTGGTCAAGCTGGAAATGGAAAAAGCTTCTTGATTAAAGTACAACAAGTTACCAACAGAAGACAACCGATTCCAATTTGTCGTGTGTAATCACTGCACCAACAGGCTTAGCTGCTCATAATGTTAAAGGAGTTACCCTTCATCGATTATTAATGCTGCCTGTTGAACATGACAACAAATTACAATACAACAAATTATCTGGTGATGCTTGTAATGAAGTGGCAAGAGTATTAAAGAAATTAAATTTATTGATGAAATCAGCATGTTGTCTAACCTAATGCTAGTTTTTATACATTTAAGAATGCAGCAAATATTAAAAACTGGCTACGATGCACTTTTTGAAGAAAAACACTTAGGACCTGATTACAATTTCAGTCGGAAACCAAACCGCCTGACTCCTTGTCAGATTCGGTTCCGACTGACTCGCTGTCGGCGGTTCCGCCCGACCAATTATGATGCTTCCGAACACCGTTCAGAAGGACTCCCATTGACTTCAATGGGAGCCTGTGTTCCGACCGACAACACAGGCTCCTATGGGGAAAATGGGTGTCTGCGGAAGACTGTGCACCCTGTGGCGGGCACCCCATGGTGCCTGCCACACTGTGCATGGCTTTACAGGGGGGGTCCCCTGGGTACCCCTCGATCCCAAACCGAAGGACTCAGGATGAAGGGGGGCCTGCTAGGAGCCCCCAAAGTCAGTTTCCGACAGCCTTTTCATGTCAGACAGACCAAGTCGGAAAGGCTGTTGGAATCCGATATCGCAATCAGTCGGTCGGAAATGCTGTCTGTGGAGCTGTGCGAATAGGCCTCGACCGACTTGGATTCTCTGAATGCCAGTCGGAACCGATTTGGAATGACTATACGGTTCCTCTTCCGACCGCGTGCATCATAATCGGTCGGTTGAAATTTTTACCGACCGAGTCGGGCGGATGGGTTCCGACATGGTCTAGGGGAATCCGACTGTCAGTCCAAATCTTTTTTGACTGACATCGTAATCAGGTCCTAAATAGACTTTGGAGACCTGCTATGACTAACTCTCAAAAATGGACAACCTGTATTCAAGAAACTACTACATCACGAAACAAGGAATTCAGTAGGAAGTATTGGAAATGTAAACATTTGGGAAAACATTCAATACAAGGAGTTAATCCAAAATATGTGCCAAGCATCAGATATGCATTATGCAGATCTACTAAAGGATATGAGAGTGGGAGTCCTCACAAAAGAGGAAAAGACAGTATTGCACACCCGTCTCATCAAACATTTGATTCCAAGTAATGTTTTAGCTGCTGAAGTACTCTATCATTTTGATAAGGAAGAGAAGTCCATTGTTTGTTTGATGCCCACTTTTGAGGAGTGTAGTAAATTCAATGAACAATTATTGCAGCTGGAAAGAGAAGAGATTGTTGAAATTAGAGGAAATGATAAAATGAAACATCAAGGACTTACAGTGCTACTAACAGAAAACCTCAATCGAAATTGGATAGTTTAGAAAAGTCTGTATCAAAAACTGCAGGATTAGAAAAACAGTTACGTATCTGTAAAAATTGTTGTGTAATCTTACGTCATAATTTAAATTTTGAAGAAGGGCTAGTGAATGGTGCAATGGGTAAAGTTATGAAATGTATTAATTATCCAAACAGAAATGGTGTGGAATACTTAGCCATACAATTTGATGATATTGCTGAAGTTAAGCAGATTGGTAGATGCATTCTACATCTCCTACTTTTGAAAGACTTGTGGGTCAAGCAAAAGCAGTTCCCAGTGTCTTTAGCATATGCAGTAACTATTCACAAATTGCAAGGTTTAAATGTAGATACAGGTCTTGTTAATATTGGTAGTAGTATATTCAAAGAAGGAATGTCATATATTGCTTTGTTGTGAATTAGAGCATTGTCTGGTTTATTTCTGATTGATTTGGATGAGAAGAAAGTAAGTGCTGTTGTGAGCTGTGCAATGCAGTATAATGGTTAAGAGCTCAATATGCTCCACATTTAGGTCAGTATCCTGTAATTCAAAAAGCAATACTGTGTCCAAAGTGGAAAATATCAAAGCAGTCTATCAGAGTTGAACAGAAATATGAACAAAAAGAAAATCAACAATGAGGAAAGAAAAGAAAACTACATCACAATGAGAAAATACAAGGCTATCACTTTGATAATAAATCTGGAGTGAACTGTTATGCAAATGTAGTGTTGAATGGACTGTATCATTTGCCTCATTTTACAAATTCTATTAAAGAAAAGGTAGATAAAAGAATGTCTTCACAACTATGTAGTTTACTTGATGAATTAAGAAGTGACAGAAGTATTATATATTCTGCTACTGTAATAAGAAAACTCAACGATGACTGTACTGGATCAGTAGTGTTCTCTCAAAATCTTCAGCAGGATGCTCAAGAATTTCTAATGGTAATGCTATTAGATGAAGAAGATGTGAATATCAATGAATTATTTGGTTTAACTTATAAATGGACCCATAACTGTGAACATTGTGAATTTATGTCTAGCACTGAAATCGATTCAGAAAGATTCCTCTACTTGACATTACCAGATTGTAAAGCTGCGCCCTTTGAAGATTTAACTACAAACGCCCATCACCTTCCCAAACTGCAGATCAGAACTTAGGTCAACGTTGTTTCTACAAAGGTATGGAAAATATGTCATAGTCATGATACAATGATGCAGAGGGGATGGTCCTAAATTAGGGACTGAAAATACAAACTTTAAAGATGCACAAATTTCCATCTTAAAAAGAACTTTCACAACTATAACAATCATATTTCATGAAAGGGTTAACCGCGGCGCAAATTAAAGAGTGGGCGGGGCTGCGTCGGCCAACGGATGTGCGCAGCACCAGCGAGGTGGTGCTTGCGTCGGCCGTTGGCCGACGCAAGCACGGAACGGGTTAATATAATCTCTGGACACTACACAATATATTTAAGGTGTCAAACAGGATGGACAGAGTGAAATGACATACAAGTGACATTCAAATCAAGACTACCTAAAAAGTTACCAAACTCATATCTGATATTTCTAGAACCAAAGTTCTAAGAAGAATCTAGGATAGGAAAATGTGGTATTGTGTTGACATATATATGGATTATGTGTTTCTGAGACATTATTCGGCCTATTAGGGGTATTGTCCAAAGTAACTGTTAGAAATGAAGGACTCTTTTTAACTGCCGGGAAAGAAATTTATAAAACATTTGAGTACAACATTGTGTTACTACAGATAAAAAGTCAATGGAGGTTTTATAATACCAGTAGCCTTAAGTTGCACGCGAAAAGTCTCTTCACCACTAGAAAAAAAATGTCCCCTTTTGTTTCTGCTCCGCAACTTCTACGCAGTACTATGTGTTATGTTTTTCATACATGGGCTAAGAATATTTTACACATCACTTGGCCTAACAGGGATGATGTTTACAAAAAGATATGCAAAAATGAAGACTGCTTTATAATTGTTGGACATTTTGTACCAGATTTAAAAATATCGGAAACAGTTTTAACATTTAGTTGCTTTCATTAAGGTAGTAACCTATCAGCAAGCCAGTATTAAAAAACGTGGAGTGAGTGCAGTGAACAGTATGACATAGATGTAATGATCTACTGTGCACATTTGTTTTTTTTTACAATCCATTGATTGTTTTTTCCCACTGTTTAATGATGATGCTTCATACAAAGCACTGTTAAAAGTGAACCAGCATGAAAGCTGAAAACAGAAAAAAACTGTAAAACATTTGTCTATGTTGAATTAAAGTTTTGGTTAAAAAATATTGTATGTTGTTTGGTTGCCTAATGTTTAAAATGGAATTCTAATACATTTTTGTCTGTTTCTATTTTTTCACAGTGGTTGAAAGTAGAGATATGTTACGTGTGTCAAATCAATAATCAAGTGATGAATAACCCTGGGCGTAGTTCGCGTAGTCGCGCTACGTGTAGCTACGCAAAGTGCAGTTCGCACTACGCGAGCTACGCGTAGCACTACGCGAACTGCGTAGTTTGCTGTTCGCACTGTGCAATGCGAGAGAACGGCATCTTGCACAGTGCGAGCAGTCGTTTTCTGCTGCTCGAGTAGATTTTTACTCGAGCAGCAGTTTTCTCAACGCGGACTGGTAGTTTCTCATCGCGAGCGGTCGCGAGCATACGCGACCACTCGCAATGAGAAACCTGACCTCCCCGCGTTGAGATCCTCGCCAGGAGGTTTATTTTCCTCGCTCGCGATCGGCAACTTGATGTTGCTGATCGCGAACGAGGAAAAAGTCTCGCCGGGATGTCATTTTGCTTGCTCGCGGTTGCCAACTTGACGTTGAGGACCGCGAGCAAGCAAAAAATGACTGCTGCACTACGCTTCGCTGCGCTACGCGTGTTCGCACTGTGCTACGTGCAAATCGTGTAGTGCAAAGTTGCGAAAACTACGCAAACTTCGCGAGTGTAGCGTAGTGCTTTGCCCAGGCCTAGTGATGAACTCATCGAGTTACTACTCATGCACTCATTCCATCTCCCAGGCACAACAGTTACACTTGTCCAATCACCCAGCCACTAGCTAAGCAGTCATCCAATCACTCAGGTACTGCACTTGAATTTATCTAATCTCCCAGCCAATCCTCAGGCACTCATCCAATCACCCAGGCGCTACCCATGGAGTCATGGCTTCACTTAGTCACTACTAATGTAGTTATGGAATCACCCGGTCACTACTCTTGCACTCTTTCAGTTCATCCAGGCACACTACTTGCAGTTATCCATTTATCCAGGCACTACACTTGCAGTCATCTAATCACACAGGCAGTACCCTTGCACTCATGCATTCTCTGATATACTACCCATATACTCATCCATTCACTCATGCACTACTCATGCAGTGATCCATTCACTCAGGCACTACTCATGCAGTGATCCATTCACTCAGGCATTACACATGCACTCATCCAATCACCCAGGCACAACCCAAGCACTCATGCAATCACCCAGGCACTACCCATGCACTCATGCAATTAACTAGGTACTACCCATACATACATCCAATCACCCAGGCACTATCCTTGCACTCATCTATTCACTGAGGCACTACCCATGCACTGTGCAATTACCCAGACACTATGCATGCACTCATCCATTCACCTGGTACTACCTCTGCACTCATGCAATCACCCTTGCACTACTCTTGCACTCATCAAGTCACCCAGGCACTACGTATGCACTCATCCAATAACTCAGGCACTACCCTTGCACTCATCCATTCACTGAGGCACTGCCCATGTACTCATCCAATCACCCAGGCACTACCCATGCACTCATCCAATCACCCAGGCAATATCCATGCACTCACTCAATCACCCAGGCACTATCCATGTATTCTCCCAATCAACCAGGCACTATCCATGCACTCACCCAATTACCCAGGCCTTACCCTGGCACTCATCCAATTACCCAGGCACTCCCTTGCACTAATCCAATCACTCAGGCATTACTCTTCAACTCATTCATTCATTCCGGCACTACTCTTGCACTCATCTATTCACTCAGGCACTACCCATGCAGTCATCCATTCACCCAGGCACTACCCATGCAGACATCCAATCAGCCAGGCCCTACCCTTGCACTCATTCATTCATTCAGGCACTACGTATCCGCTCATTAAATTAACCAGGCACTACCCATGCACTAATCCAATCATCCAAGCAGTACCCATGCACTCATCCATTTACTAGGCACTATCCATACACTCTCCCAATCACCTAGGCACTATCCATGCACTCATTTGATCACCCCGGCACTACCCTTGCACTCATCCATTCACTCAGGCACTACCAATACAGTCATGCAATCAACCAGGCACTACCCAGACACTCATCCAATCAACCAAGCAGTACCCATGCACTCATCCAATCACCCAGGAACTACCCTTGCACTCATCCTTTCAGTTAGACACTACTCATGCACTCTTCCAATCACTCAGGCACTACCCATGTACTCATCCAATCACCCCAGCACTACCCATGCACTCAACCAATCACCCAGGCACTAGCCTTGCGCTCATCCATGCACTGAGGCACTACCCACAAACTCATCCACTCACGCAGGCACTACTCATGCACTCATCCAGTCACCCAGGCAGTACCTATGCACTCATCCAATCACCAGGCACTACCCTTGCACTCATCCATTCAATGAGGCGGTAGCCATGCACTTATCCAATCACCCTGGCGCTACCCTTGCACTCATCCAGTCACACAGAAATTACACATGCACTCATCCAATCACCCAGGCACAACCCAAGCACTCAGTCAATCACCCAGGCACTACCCATGCACTCATGCAATTAACCAGGCACTACCCATACATACATCAAATCACTCAGGCACTACCCTTGCACTCATATATTGACTGAGGCACTACCCAAGAACTGTGCAATTACCCAGACACTATGCAGGCACTCATCCAATCACCTAGGCACTACCTATGCACTCATGCAATCACCCTTGGACTACCTTGCACTCATACAGTCACACAGGCACTATGTATGCACTCTTCCAATCACTCAGGCGCTAACCTTGCACTCATCCATTCACTGAGGCACTACCCATGCACTCATCTAATCAACCATGCAATATCCGTGCACTCACTCAATCACCCAGGCATTATCCATGTATTCACCCAATCAACCAGGCACTATCCATGCACTCGCCCAATCACCCAGGCCTTATCCTGGCACTCATCCAATTACCCAAGCACTACCTTGCACTCATCCAATCACTCAGGCATTACCTTTAACTCATTCATTCACTCAGGCACTACTCTTGCACTCATCAATTCACTCAGGCACTACCCATGCAGTCATCCATTCACCCAGGCACTGCCCATGCAGACATCCAATCGGCCAGGTACTACCCTTGCACTCATGCATTCACTCAGGCACTACGTATGCGCTCATTAAATCAACCAGGCACTAATCATCCAAGCAGTACCCATGCACTCATCCATTCACTAGGCACGATCCATGTACTCTCCCAATCACCTAGGCACTATCCATGCACTCATTTAATAACCCAGGCACTACCCTTGCACTCATCCATTCAATCAGGTGCTACCCACACACTCATGCAATCAACCAGGCACTACCCATGCACTAATCCAATCACCAAGCAGTACCCATGCACTCATCCATTCACTCTGGCAATACCAATGCAGTCATGCAATCAACCAGGCACTACCCATACACTCATCCAATCAACCAAGCAGTACCCATGCTCTCATCCAATAACCCAGGCACTACCCTTGCACTCACCCTTTCTCTTAGACACTACTCATGCACTCATTCAATCACTCAGTACTACCCATGTACTCATCCAATCACCCCAGCACTACCCATGCACTCATCCAATCAACCAGGCACTAGCCTTGCACTCATCCATGCACTGAGGCACTACCAATTAACTCATCCACTCATGCAGGCACTACTCATGCACTCATCCAATCACCCAGGCAGTACCCATGCACTCATTCAATGAGGCTGTAGCCATGCACTCATCCAATCACCCAGGTGCTACCTTTGCACTCATCCAGTCACACAGGCAGTACCCATGCACTCATCCAATTACTCAGGCACTACCCATATACTTATCCAATCGCCCAGGCACTATCCATGCACTCACACAATCACCCAGGCACTACCCTTGCACTCATCCATTCACTCAGGTACTACCCATGCACTCAGCCATTCACTCAGGTGCCGCCCATGAATTCATCCATTCCCCCAGGTACTACCCATGCACATATCCAATCCCCCAAGCACTAACCTTGCACTCATTGATTCACTCAGGCACTACGCATGCGCTGATCCATTCATTCAGGCACTACCCATGCACTCATCCATTCACCCAGGCACTAACCATGCACATATTCAATAACCCAGGCACTAACTTTGAACTCATCCATTCACCCAACCACTGCCCATGCACTATCCATGCACTCACCCAATCAGCCTCACACTATCCATGCAGTCATCCAATCACCCAGGTGCTACTCTTGCCCTCATCCAGTCACCCAGGCGCTACCCATGCACTCATACAATTAACTAGGCAATACCCATGCACTAATTCAATCACGCAAGCAGTACCCATACACTCATCCTTTCACTCAGGCACTACCCATGCAGACATGCAATCAACCAGGCACTACCCATGCACTCATCCATTTAATGAGGTGCTACCCATGCACTCATCCAATCACCCAGGGGCTACTCTTGCACTCATCCAGTCACCCAGGCAGTACCCATGCATTCATCCAATCAATCAGGCACCACCCATACACTCATCCAATCGCCCAAGCACTATCCATGCACTCACCCAATCACCCAGGCACCACCCTTGTACATATCCATTCACTCAGTCACTACCCATGCAGTCATCCATTCACCCAGGCACTACCCTTGCACTCATCCAATTCACTGAGGCACTACCCATGCACTCATCCACTCACCCAGGCACAACTCATCCAATCACTCAGGCAGTACCCATGCACTCATCCAATCACCCAGGCACTAACTTTGAACTCATCCATTCACCCAACCACTACCAAGGCACTATGCATGCACTCACCCAATCAGCCACGCACTATCCATGCAGTCATCCAATCACCCAGGCACTATCCTTGCACTCATCCATTCAATGAGGCACTACCTATGCACTCATCCAATCACCCAGGTGCTACTCTTGCCCTCATCCAGTCACCCAGGCACTACCCATGCACTCATATAATTAACTAGGCAATACCCATGCACTAATTTAATCACACAAGCAGTACCCATACACTCATCCTTTCACTCAGGCACTACCCATGCAGACATGCAATCAACCAGGCACTACCCATGCACTCATCCAATTAATGAGGCGGTACCCATACTTTCATCCAATCACCAGGTGCTACTCTTGCACTCATCCAGTCACCCAGGCAGTACCCATGCACTCATTCAATCACCCAGGCAGTACCCATGCACTCATCCAATCACTCACACACTACCCATACACTCATCCAATCACCCAGGCACTATCCATGCACTCACACAATCACCCAGGCACAACCCTTGCACTTATTCATTCACTCAGGCACTATCCATGCACTCATCCATTCACTCAGGCACTATCTATGCACTCATCCATTCACCAATGCACTACCCATGCACACATCCAATTACCCACGCACTAGCCTTGCACTCATCCATTCACTCAGGCACCACACATGCACTCATCCATTCACTCAGGCACTACCCATGCATGCATCCAATGACCCAGGTACTACCCTTGCACTCATCCATTCACTCACGCACTACCCATGCACTCATCCATTCACCCAGGCACTAACCATGCACATATCCAATCACCCAGGCACTAACTTTGAATACATCCATTCACCCAACCACTACCCAGGCACTTTCCATGCAGTCACCCAATCAGCCACGCACTATCCATGCATTAATCCAATCACCCAGGCACTATCCTTGCACTCGTCCATTCAATGAGGCACTACCTATGCACTCATCCAATCACCCAGGTGCTACTCTTGACCTCATCCAGTCACCCAGGCACTACCCATCCACTCATACAATTAACTAGGCTGTCATGTAGCTCCTATAGTAACCCTGCAGGACCTGCATGTTTGGATAACATATACAGTGGGCTTGGTGGCAGACTGACTCCGTGCACCCCCACCGTATATGTTAGCCTGGTTTGCATTAGCTAGCTCGCAGTGCCACTAGTGTCTCCTCTTATCGGGGAGAGATTAGTTTCTGGCAACCTTAGACCATGACAACCCTGGTCCCTCAGAATCGTGGAAACAATGTACTACCTTTCGCTCAGTCACTCATGCTCACTTATTCGCAGGAGAAGGCCATGCTTTTCTCAAGCGAATGTGTCAATGTAAGAAAATGTTCCAAATTTAGATAGTTTATTTTGAAACGAGTGGAAAAGCCGAATTCTTTCCCAGGACACAATGAGCCGATTCAAGATTACGCATCCTGGCTGGGAAGCTCAATATTATCGGTGTCAGCTGCTGTAGATGACAAATCCAACGCCTCACAGAGAACGTCAATCGCACATAGATGGAATGTAGTACTGCCAACAGTCGGTGCTGCGGCAGCTTATGCGGCAGTTGTAACCTGGGTGCCTGTGGAGGAGTCACCTAACCCAGCAGGAGCGAACGGCACCTGTGGATTCTCCAGGAATGCATTCATCAGAATCGGAAGCCGTTGAGGACAATGCAGAGCGTGGGCCTTTATGGGGTCCAGCATTGCATCCGTGTCCGGAGGCGCATCTGATGGAAATGTTAGACAAAGATCCAACGTGCATTCTTCTCCGCAGAACAGGCATCGAAGCACAGGTAAGATGCAGTCTATCCAGACTGGTCTAAATGATAGAAACCAGGAGGCATTGAGTTCTCGCAGGCAAGAAATGCCCAGAAGTTGTACCACGCGTTCACGGTATTTCCGCTCCAGGAGCGTGTTCACCATTCCCTCGGGAAGTAGGCAGTCCATTGCGTAGCAGCAATATTACAATCAGGATTCCTGCGATTAGGAACAGGATGAGCGGGAATCCTCCAAAGACGCTTCCCAATACGGAGTGTATAAAATTTGGGATTACTCCGAGGACTGTCTGAAAGGTGCTTAACAGTCCAGACCCTATGGTCTTAAATAGGTGTACAATTCCGCTCGTATCAGACATATTGAAGATACGTCCCACCATTTCTGGGAAAGGAATGGGGCAGTTTGTACGTATGAGTGCCTGTATCTCGGTCGAGGTCCTTGCAACTTGAAGTTCATAGGTTTCTCGAGCGGAGGTTAAGGGCACGGTTTGCTGTAAAAGCATGGCTTTCAATCTGCTCAGAGTATCAAACTGTATAGAAGAAACATTCAGCGAAGGACATAACGGCACCTCCCTGACTGTGTTTAGTGGCGGAAACAATACTTGCATACAGCAAGTAACCCTGGAGTTAACAGTTACTAGATATGTGACGCCCGGAAGCATCCCACAACAACCTTGATCATTTAGCATTAAGTAACTCCCATTCGAGAGCAGCTGGAAAACCGGCGTGATCATGGCCGCTGGGGTCCCTGACATGTGACAAGATAAGTTCGCCACTGAACCACTGCAGGCTCTGTGTAGAGAAATATCCTGACACATGAGAGAACCGCTCAAATCGCTCTTGCAGTTTGTACCACTCAGATACACTTCTCGATCCCCATTCCGGCATCGGTATCTATATGGTAACTCCCAAGTTTCCTTGATGTATCCCTTACCCATTTTTACATATTTGCCTGCCTGCCTTTGCTCAAGGCAATATTGAAACTGAAACGTAGTGACCGGCAGAGTGATTTGGCCATGTATTAGCCATTCTGTTGATTCGGCTACAGTGAATGGTAACCTTTCCAGTTTCTCAATACGCAGCATTGTATATTTGGCTCCCCTCTGTGCCATTTCTGTCTGTTTATCAGTTAGATTGTACTCTGAGAACAGAGATGTGGTGTTTATAAAACACCATGGCACATAGGCTGCACGCAAAGATTGCAGCGTCCAGCTTAACATCATAATAGAACGTAGCTGAGATTGCCCGTGTTGTAACAAGGCCAGATCTTGTTCTAATATGTCGATTGCTGAAGACACAATGTTGCCTAAGGAGTAAATCCTGGAGGTCAAAGTTGTTAACCCATTATCCACCACGGCCAATGCCTTTTCTAAGTTAATACGGTCTATTTCTCGTATCCTTTCTGCGGCCTCTCGGGATATTTTCCAGTTTTCATTATAGTAGGCATAAAGGCCTGCATATATGAAACGTTTCTGACGTTGTTTCCTAGGTCCTAGTAGAAAATCTCTAAGATCCATGTCAGGTGTGAGTAAGGTCAAGTGGTGCTTCACTTCTGTCAGTGTTGAAGTCTCTAGCCAATGAAGGCACAACTTCCCAATAATATACAATGTCACTACCCCTTGGTGTTGTCTTTGTACATAGCGTGGATCTGGCCTATGGATACTAAACCCTTTGGTTGTATTCATAAATCTCTGTTGACATTTGTTTGTGTCAATGGGCCAAACCAGCCATTCTATCCAATTAGGATCTGATCTGTTGTACTGGAGAATGTCATCTAATCCTACCCCTTGTGCAGTTGAATTCTGCCCCCCACCCATCTGCGATGGTGTTGGAAACCCTGGTGTGTTCATTTCCTTGCCTTTGGCTAATCCAAGACAGGATGTCTGTTGCACAGTTTCATTCAGAAATAAAATCTGCTGCGGAATGATGCATGCTCTAAAAAGTGCTTCTATTCCCTTGACTTGCCAGTCCCTTGAACCCCAGATCGATTTTGAATCTATTTTGTCTTTCCATAGATCGAAACCCTGTTTAGACAACTGGTTCAGAAAGAATGCAGAGTAAATATGTTTGGTGTTTGTTAACATAATTTTCTGAGCTGAAATTTTCGCCACTTTATAATAAAGTGACTTCGGGTCGGATGTGTTAAACCCTGAGAAGTATGTGAATTTCTGTGCAAATGCTTGCAAACTACCTTTTGGAGGTGTTGGGCAGTGTTCCCACTGGTGGTACTCAAATACATTTCTAGGTGTTATAGATTTGTGCAAGAAATGATGACCATATTGCTGGTAACAGTACAATGTATCATAGTCTGAAGTACCTTCTAACATTTCATTGTACGGAAATGCAGCAGTTTTTTCTAAATCAGACATCATAGCATTTACAGTTTCAGTGTCCCAATCATCAGAAAATGTACTGGAGGTAATGATATCACTTAA
The DNA here is from genome assembly GCA_963921515.1 of Calotriton arnoldi. NCBI lineage: Eukaryota > Metazoa > Chordata > Amphibia > Caudata > Salamandridae > Calotriton > Calotriton arnoldi. The sequence goes on along the minus strand of CAWUFW010013790.1, from coordinate 293,558 downwards.
ATACATTTTAAATATATGTTTTAGCTTTAAACGTTCAGTCGGACCGAATACATCATAATCAATCTTGTCCCATACTATACCGTCCGGTATAGGAACTGCTGTAATGTTCACTGAGGACAAGTCTCTTGGTTCACGATGTGAAGACTGATGTGGTTTTAACATCAAATTGACTCTTTGGGCTGTAGAGCTTGGTTGGAGGTATCGTCCATTAATAAGCATACTAAAAGTTATTATTAAACCTAGCCAGAAAATGAAAAATAAAATCCCAGTGATATACCATAGTTCTATCCAAGGTGACACCAGGTAAGTCTTTCTAAAAAAGTTCAAAAAGTCAATGAGTTTCTGTCGGAGTGATTTTTTGGCTGGCGTCGTTTCCGGTTCGCTTGGATCCAGTGAAAACGTATCAAAGTTCATGAAATAGCCAGAAGCAGTTCGATCAATTGTTGGAATTGCATAGGGATTTGTTGAAATAGGTGTGTTCTCTTGTCGAGGCACATTGACGTAGATGTCTGTATTAGGTCTGATTGCAACTTGATTGTTAAGTTGATTTTCATTTTGAAGATGAATTTCTTGTTGAAGTGGAACGAGTTCCATAGCATTGCTGCTTAGTCCTTCATTCCGTGCAGGTGGCTCTTCAAACATGATGAGTCTTTCTGTTTGGACTTTTTGGATTGTAGCGAGAGGAGGGTGTCTGCTACTGTGGAGTCCACGAGGCCTACTGTTTAGTATCAGCCACATAGTTTGGTTTGATTAAGTCAATTGAGACGAATCTTTTCTCCTTTTTTCTGGCAAGAGGCGGCAGAAGTACAGTTCTTGTGCCGTGGATTGCAAGGACCGGTACAGACTTTCTGTATGATAGCCCAAATTCTTTCTTGTCAGCAATCTTCTCTCTGACTAGATCCCCGATTTTTGGGATCCAGATAGGTCTTGCCATTACTGCCTTGACTTCCTCAGTGGCGGCCTGTTTCTGGAGCACGTTACTTTGTTGTGTCCTGGATTCATTTAGATCCTGTAAAACAGCCAAACGATCATGGATATCAAATGGTTTTTCATCCGCCACTGTGCCTTCACAATCAAGATCAGGTACCCACATTCTTGTCCCAAATAGGACCTCGTAAGGAGTGACACCTCCTAGAGAGCTTCTTGGCTGATTATTGAGCGTGCGCTGTACCCCATAAAGGTGATCGACCCATCTACCGCCCTTGCCTAATACCCTAGCTGGTAAAGATTGCTTTAAGTCTTGGTTTTTCCTCTCTACAACAGAATTTCCCTCGGGATGGTATGGAGAGGAGTACTGCAATGCTACGCCCATTCCTTCCATGGCCTCTTTGTAAGCCCGAGAGCTAAACGCCGGACCACAGTCAGAATGTAACGTGCCAACTGCGTATGTGCCGATAACGACTCGCAAATCTTTTATAACAGTTCGAGCGTCAGCCGAGCGCTGAGGCCAAACCTTGAGGAAATATGAGCTGGACGCGCACGAACCGACAACCTAATGCTGTCTAACAATGGTATCTGTACTGGACGTGTTGTGGTGGACCCATTCATCTGCTTGCAGATGTCGCAGTTCCAGACGTAGTCTCTAATCAGCCTTCTCATCACGGGCCACCATTAGCGTTCTTTTAACAAAGCAACAGTCTCCCTAAGTCCGTTATGTACAGAACCTATTCCTTCGTGTGCTGCCACAATTAAGCCTAGCCTACGGTCCATATTTGGTATTACTCTATCCCCCACTCCAGGAATCTGAGCATATGGAATGTTTTGTGCATCTAACTTGTAGGAGTACTTGAGTGGAAATTTTTTAGGTACTGCAGTGCTGCCTTTGCGTGAAGCATTGACAGCTACCATAATCTCGCCGTCTACCCTCGTCTTTGAATGAGTAACTGCAGCTACGGCGACTGTGCGAACAGCCCCTTTTGTGGCTTCATCAGCCAATGAATTCCCTTCAACGTGAACGCCATCACGCTGATGACTCAGTGTATGTATCACGTGAGCCCTTGGTAGTTTGTTTCTCAACTCCAATCAATCAATCAATCACAGAATTTGTAGAGCGCACTACTTACCCGCGAGGGTCTCAAGGCGCTGGGGAGAGGGAAGGGGGGGATGCTGCTACTGGTCGAACAGTCAGGTCTTGAGTAGCCTCCTGAAGGTCAGCAGGTCTTGGGTCTGTCGTAGGCTTAGTGGAAGGGTGTTCCAGGTCTTGTCGGCGAGGTGTGAGAAGGATCTGCCGCCGGTGGTTGTTCTTCGAATGTGGGGGACGGTGGCGAGGGAGAGGTCGGCGGAGCGGAGCTGGCGGTTGGGGACGTAGAAGAAGAGTTGTCTGTTGAGGTAGGCTGGGCCAGTTTTGTGGAGTGCCTTGTGTGCGTGGATGAGGAGTTTGAAGGTGATCCTCCTGTCGACGGGGAGCCAGTGCAGTTTCCTCAAGTGGGGGGTGATGTGGCTGTGGCGTGGTACGTCGAGGATCAGTCGTGCGGAGGCGTTTTGTATGCGTTGCAGTCGCTTGATGAGCTTGGCCGGGGCTCCCGCGTAGAGGGCGTTCCCATAGTCCAGTCTGCTACTGACGAGGGCCTGGGTGACTGTTCTTCTTGTGTCTGTCGGGATCCACCTGTAGATCTTGCGAAGCATGCGGAGGGTGTTGAAGCAGGAGGAGGAGACTGCGTTGACTTGCTTGGACATGGAGAGCGTTGAGTCAAGGATGACTCCCAGGTTGCGTGCGTGGTCGGTGGGTGTCGGGGCTGCTCCCAGCGTCGTTGGCTACCAGGAGTCGTCCCAGGCTGAGGGGTTGGAGCCGAGGATGTGGACCTCCGTTTTGTCCGTGTTCAGCTTTAGTCGGCTGATCTTCATCCAATCGGCGACGGCCTTCATTCCTTCATGGAGTTTGGCTTTGGTGGCGAGGGGTCCTTGGTGAGGGAGAGGATCAGTTGAGTGTCGTCGGCGTAGGGAGATAATGTTGAGGTCGTGTTGTCTGGCGATGCGTGCGAGCGGGGCCATGTAGATGTTGAACAGTGTTGGGCTGAGGGACGATCCCTGGGGTACGCCGCAGATGATCTCGGAGGCTTCGGATCGGAAAGGTGGGAGGCGGACTCTCTTGGTTCTGCCGTCGAGTAAGGAGGTGGTCCATTCCAGGGCCTTGTCTCGGATCCCTGCGTCGTGGAGGCGTGCGCGTAGAGTGCGGTGGCAGACAGTGTCGAAGGCGGCGGAGAGGTCCAGCAGGATGAGGGCTGCGGTCTCACCATTGTCCAGCAGGATCCTGATGTCGTCGGTGGCGGCGATGAGGGAAGTCTCAGTGCTGTGGTTGCTGCGGAACCCTGATTGGGATGGGTCCAGGATGCTGTTTTCTTCGAGGTATCGGGTTAGCTGTTTGTTGACGATCTTCTCGATGACCTTGGCTGGGAACGGAAGCAGGGAGATGGGCCGGAAGTTCTTGAGGTCTCTCGGGTCCGCCTTGGGTTTTTTGAGTAGAGCGTTGATCTCTGCGTGTTTCCAGCTTTCTGGGAAGGTCGCGGTCTCGAAGGAGAGGTTGATGATGTTGCACAGGTGGGGTGCGATGGAGCTGCTGGCTTTGTTGAAGATGTGGTGCGGGAAAGGGTCTGACGGGGAGCCGGAGTGTATTGTGCTCATGGTCTTGATGGTGTCCTCGATGTTCACGCTGGCCCAGGATGGCAGGGGGTCGTGGTCGATGGTGTGTGGCGGGTCTGGTGTATCGATCTTAGTTGGGGTTGTCTGGGTGTTGAAGCTGTCGTGGATGTCGGCGATCTTGCGGTGAAAGAAGGTGGCGAGGGAATCGCACAGGGGTTGCGACGGCGGGATGTCGTTGGTGTTGGAGCTGGGATTGGAGAGTTCCTTCACGATGTTGAAAAGCTCCTTGCTGTTGTGTGCGTTGTTGTCGAGGCGGTCTTTGAGGGAGATTCTCTTGGCGGACCTGATGAGGTGGTGGTGGTTACGGATGGCGTCTTTGTGGGCTGTGTGGCTGTCCGGTGTCTTATCGCTGTGCCATTTCTTCTCTAGTTTCCGGCAGGTACGCTTGGAAGCTAGGAGTTCCGAGGTGAACCAGCTGGCTCTTTTGGTGGTGTCGCTGTAGGTGAGCCTTTTCAGCGGGGCGAGGGTGTTGGCACAGTCGTCCATCCATCGTCTGAGGTTGCAGGCAGCGTCGTCGGTGTTGGATGGGTCAGAGGGAGGGCTGAGAGCGAGGGTTGCCCGGAGTTGGTCTTCGGTGACTTTGCTCCAGCAGCGGCGTGGGATCTGTTGGGTGCGGTGGTGTGTGGTGGGTTTCTGGAAGGTGAAATGGATGCAGCGGTGGTCGGTCCAGAGGAGTTCCGTGGTGTGGCTGAAGGAGACGTGGGAGCTTGAGGAGAAGATGGGGTCAAGCGTGTGGCCGGCGCAGTGGGTCGGTGTTGTGACGAGCTGGGTCAGGCCGAGGTTGGCGAGGCTGTCGATCAGGGTGGTGGAGTTGCTGTCGTTGTTGTTCTCCAGGTGAAAGTTCAGGTCTCCGAGGAGGATGTAGTCGGTAGAGGTCAGGGCGTGCGTGCTGATGAAGTCGGCGATGGAGTCGCTGAACTGGGGTCGGGGCCCAGGGGGTCTGTAGACAAGGGTGCCTCTAAGGGTGGTGTTGGGGTCCGTGTGTATCTGGAAGTGCATGTGTTCGGCGGTGCTGAGAGTGTCGTCGGTGCTGGTCGAGACCCTGATGGTGTTCTTGTGGACGATGGCGATTCCTCCTCCTACTGCGTTGATGCGGTCTCTGCGGGTGATCTTATAGCCGTCTGGGATGGCTATGGCGATGTCGGGGGCGGAGGAGTCGTTCATCCAGGTCTCTGTCAGGAAGGCAACGTCTGGTGATGATGTGTCGAGCAGGTCCCAGAGCTCGACGGCGTGTTTGCGTGCGGAGCGGGTGTTCAGTAGGATGCACCGGAGGTGGTTGAGGTCCTTCTTGGCGGGCGCCTCGGTGGCTCTGAGGCTGGTGTAGCTGCAGTTCCGGCAGGTGAAGGGACCATGGGTGCGTTTCGGGGCGGCCTTGAAGCAGTTGTGCGTCCGTCCGGGGTTGAGAGCGTGGAGTGTGGTGGCATCGTATCGATGTCGGTCCTCGAGGCTGGAGCGGGGGGCGCGCGGCCCAGGGGTTCTGGCGCTGGGCGCGGTCCAGTCGCGGACGGGCGCAGACGGGCTTGCCTTAGGCGTGCCTTCGGCGTGCCAGCGGCCCGCCCGCTGCGTACGTCCGCTGCCCGGCCGCGCAGCGGCCGCCATATATGGGGAGGTGAGAGGGAGGAGCAGCGAATGGGCAGTCAGGGGGGCGGGGCCGCAGGGGACGCAGCGGCAGGAATGGAGAGAGGCAGCGGGGGCACAGAAGGCAAAATGGAGAGAAAACAAGCAGAGAAATACGGGCACAATACAATGGGGCAGCGAGGGCACAGAAGGAAAAATGGAGAGAAAACAAGCAGAGAAATACGGGCACAATACAATGGGGCAGCGAGGGGCACAGAAGGAAAAATGGAGAGAAAACAAGCAGAGAAATACGGGCACAATACAATGGGGCAGCGGGGGCACAGAAGGAAAAATGGAGAGAAAACAAGCAGAGAAATACGGGCACAATACAATGGGGCAGCGAGGGGCACAGAAGGAAAAATGGAGAGAAAACAAGCAGAGAAATACGGGCACAATACAATGGGGCAGCGAGGGGCACAGAAGGAAAAAAGGAGAGAAAACAAGCAGAGAAATACGGGCACAATACAATGGGGCAGCGAGGGGCACAGAAGGAAAAATGGAGAGAAAACAAGCAGAGAAATACGGGCACAATGCAATGGGGCAGCGGGGGCACAGAAGGAGAAAAGGGGAGACAAAAGCAAAGAAATACGGGCACCGAGGCCACAAGCGGAGGGGCGAGCTTACCAGCAGCAGCAGCGGGCGGACAGCACAGGCGGAGCTGTATGGTGGGGGAGCGACCTACCTGGCAAGGTCAAGGGTCGCTCTCCTCACCGCGCAGCGGCCGCCATATATGGGGAGGTGGGAGGGAGGAGCAGCTGGGAGGCAGGGGCAGCGAATGGGCAGTCAGGGGGGCGGGGCCGCAGGGGACGCAGCGGCGGGAATGGAGAGAGGCAGCAGGGGCACAGAAGGCAAAATGGAGAGAAAACAAGCAGAGAAATACGGGCACAATACAATGGGGCAGCGAGGGGCACAGAAGGAAAAATGGAGAGAAAACAAGCAGAGAAATACGGGCACAATACAATGGGGCAGCGAGGGGCACAGAAGGAAAAATGGAGAGAAAACAAGCAGAGAAATACGGGCACAATACAATGGGGCAGCGGGGGCACAGAAGGAAAAATGGAGAGAAAACAAGCAGAGAAATACGGGCACAATACAATGGGGCAGCGAGGGGCACAGAAGGAAAAATGGAGAGAAAACAAGCAGAGAAATACGGGCACAATACAATGGGGCAGCGAGGGGCACAGAAGGAAAAAGGAGAGAAAACAAGCAGAGAAATACGGGCACAATACAATGGGGCAGCGAGGGGCACAGAAGGAAAAATGGAGAGAAAACAAGCAGAGAAATACGGGCACAATGCAATGGGGCAGCGGGGGCACAGAAGGAAAAAAGGAGAGACAAAAGCAAAGAAATACGGGCACCGAGGCCACAAGCGGAGGGGCGAGCTTACCAGCAGCAGCAGCGGGCGGACAGCACAGGCGGAGCTGTGTGGTGGGGGAGCAACCTACCTGGCAAGGTCAAGGGTCGCTCCACTACCTGTTCCCATAGCATTTTATGCTTAATTGTGCCACCTTTTGCATCTTTGAACCCGTTTTGTTCCCAATGATGTAGATATTCATTGTACGACTGTACACAGTAAAAGGAATCACACACAATAGGTGTGGGGAATTCATGATCCGTATTTATAAGTGCCAGTATAAGTGCTTTGAGTTCTGCCAACTGAGCCGTGCAGTCTCCTAGAGATTGCGTTTTAGTGCAGCTTGGATGGAACTTGCCATCACGCATGCGACCTTTAACGATTGCACACGCTGCGCTGTAAGCTTGCTTGCTCCCTGTGGCTGGTTGAGCAGAACCGTCAGTGTAAATAATGTATTCATACTGATCGAGAGGCAAAATTTCATTTGGTAGAGGATATTCTTGTTCGTATTGCAGGAATGCCTGTGTTTGTAAATTTGGATCAAATCTGTATTCAACATCTGTTGCAGTAAGAGAATTAGCCCATTGTATCCATCTTGGATGTAAGGCTTTCGCACTTGGAATGCTAGCTTTTGTAACAGCTTCTAAAGCTGGTACTGCGGTCACGACAATTATGCATTTTCCCTGAACCAGAGCTCTTTCTCTTGCTACAGCGGTCTGAACTGCTGTCAGGTATTTTTTCTGTTGAAGTGAAACGCATTTCTGCGTTTGTATACAGGTGTGATTTGTATGCGATTGGTACTGTTTCACCTTCATTAAAAGTTAAATATGTGTACCCGCATTGACCCGCTATGACTCGGATCACTAAGTTCTGCACGTTTACGCGTGTCTGTAAATGTTTAGAAGCTATCATGTCTTCCTGTAGGGAACGCAGGATATTTGTGTGTTCCTGTGTCCATTGTCTAACTGAAAAGTCAGGTTTTATTAAGTCATAGAAAGGTTTTACTCTTTCTGCATAATCCAAAATATATGTTCGACCATGTTTAGGAATCCCAGAATTGATTGTAAATTCTTTAATGATTTTGGAGGTTGCAGCAGCGCACACTTTTCTAAAAAGTTAGCTGCTAGGCTTTTTCCGTCACTTGACAGCTCGTATCCTAAAAATAGGACACTGAGGTGGGCAATTTTTGATTTTTTGAAGTTAAACTTATAGCCCTCAGAGGCGAATCCCATAATAATGGTGCTCACCCTGGTCAAGTGCCTCGGTAAGTCATCGTCCGTCAGATAAATATCATCCACATAGGACAATGCTTCTTCATCCAAATTTTGGAGTAACTCTGTTACCCTTGCTGAAAACAACCCCGGGCTATTCTTGTACCCTTGGGGGAGTCGGCAAAATTGCCGTTAAGACCCTAATGCACTGAATGCGGTTAGATACTAGGCCTGGGTGGTAAATTCCGTTCCGCTCGCGGAATTTGCGGAATTTGGGTAATTTCGCGTTCCGCGGAGAACCCGAAATTGCCCAAAATTCCGCGATCCGCGACTTCGCGGAATTTTTTGCTTGTTCGAGCTTTCAAAATGCGTGTTCGCGAGATATTTCTCCCCGAGCACGCAAACAGCGTTCGCGAACAGGAAAAAAGCATCGCGAACTGGCGGAACAAGCAATTCCGCATGTTCGCGGAACTTTTGCGTGCTCGCTGAGATTTTTTACTGTTTCGCGGAGCTTTGCGTAGCAAGACTACGCAAATTCCACCCACCCCTAGATACCTGCTTTCAGGTGCTATATTTGGGCAGAAAAATCCATTCGAGATATCAAGTGTTGTTTTGTATTTTTTGCGCACAATGTTATTCATTAATGCGGCACTGTGTGCATTTTGAACTGCAAATGTCTTTGTGCAAGTGTTTAAATGTCTGTCATCTAAAACTAGATGATATGTGTTGTCAGGTTTCATTACGGGAAACAAAGGATTGTTCATGGGTGAAGTGCAATTTTCTATCACCCCCTGGTATTCTAGTTGGTCTAGAATTTCCCTGACTTGTTTTTTAGCTTCCTGCTTTATAGGGTATTGCCTTTGAGCATTTGGGAAAAATTTTAACGGGATCACATGGTGGGTTGACTCCTCATCCCAACAAGCATGATTTTTATACAATGCTGGAGCTAGGGCAACCGCCCACTCTTGCGCATATGCATGTTTTAGGTTAATGGAAACGAGGTCGGAAAAGGCTGTAAAAATTATAGTTTCTCCCCTAGGGCACTCCATGATGAATGCTGGTGGCCAGTCTTGTTCTGCTAATAGAATGTCATAACCAGATGACAGATTTTTCCAAAAGAGACCTTTAACTTTTGTGGGTTTGTCCCCGTCCATCCGGAATGTTATCTCATGTAACTTATGTGGGACACTTACCCGAGTATCAGGTGTTTCCACCGTGATATACTCACTCAACTCCGCTGTCACCAGAAATTCCTTCAGGTTCTGGTGAGCTATTGTTTCTTCTGCCTCGCTGTCTAGCATCGTCAGAGCCCATTCCCCGTTCAGAAGCTGTGTCCTCAGAATTCTGGGCATGTCTGATCTTGAGACCTGCTACCTTCTTCTTTTTGAACTGAGGTTTTGATTTTTGTTTATCTTCTTTTTTAGGTGCGTAGTCCGCAGCGTGTTGCATGTCTCTGGACTTTGTATGCTCCTTTGACCGTCCTTCCCTCTCGGAGTTTCGTGATGAACCCTGAAAGGAACGAGAGGAACGAGTATCAGTATCCTGATACCTGTCAGGTTTTTTAATGTTATCCCTATTCCTGAGGTTATACCTCTTTTCAGAGGGCTCCTGTTGAGGAGACCTACCTCTGGACTGAGATCTGGTGTCTTTAGACTTTTGTTGTTTTTTATTTTCCCACTTCTTTTTAGAAGAAGTAGGTGTCTGCTTTGTAGTGTCCTTTTCAGGACTGCCCACCAGTTGTGGTTTTAATGCTTTCCCACCCAAACTGTCTCTGCCTAGTTCTGCATATGCAGTTTCAATTATTTTGGGTAGTTCGTGTTGTTGGTCATCTGGACCGAACTCCCTCAGGCATTGGCGGATCGCCACAGAAGCTGCTTCCCCCTTAATGTTAGCTAGTATTATGGCTGAGACCTGTTCAAAGTTGTTTAGCAACTTCATCCCTAAGTTAAGGGCAGGCTCTGCTCCGTACTCATTCTGTATCTGTTTTAATACTTCAGATACTACTGCTATTGATGGGATACCATGTGTTCTGGTATATATGGCAGCAAAGACTGAACCCCAAGAGGTGCAGCCCTCTACTTGTGGTGTGAGACCCATGGGCAAGCAGATTGTTAGAATTCTGTGTTTATCACTGGTTGTAGTATTCGGGAATACTGCTTCAAGCTGAGTTATTTTCTGAGCTATCCAGAATGGGATTTGTTCGCGTTTTGCTGGCATTTTGCCCATTATTGCGTGTAATGTTTGTGGAGTTATTTTATTAACTGTACCTTGGACTGGAGTGTCTTGTGCTGCAGCTGGTGCAGGTTGAACTGTTAAAGTCCTCATCATAAATTGTGTGAGGTTTCTGTAGATTTTAATTAAATCTCTGTGTTGTATGAGTAAGTCTGGTTGTGTCATTGTGTTAATGTCAGGATGCGGTGTATATGCCGCTAATATGGGCCATGTGGCTCCTGCTCCTCCGAGCGGGCCTAATCTTGCTCTTCCTTGTATGTGGGGTAGGGCGCCTTTAAACCAGTAATTATGCTCCTGGTAAGTGAGCGGGACCTCTAACTCCTCAAAGGGAGTATAGTCTGTCGGTGTTTCACCTTCTTGGTAGTAGTGAAATACATTTGTAATTGCATTTATTGCTGGGAAAATAACCCATGAATAAAACACCTCTGTTTTATTGGATTCGTGTGCCTCAATCACGAAAATTACTGTACCACCCCTGGCTCTTAAGACATGTTCTAGAAGTTTTATAGTGACTGCCCTTCTGAAGTTTGGTGCAATTTGTATTGCATCTTCAGGGTCTTCTTCTAAACCAAAGAGGTTTGTTGTAACTCTCCCTGTTGTGTTTGTTTCTTCCATCATTTCTAATTGGAAGAAGGGAGATTAAAGTGTTCTTAAAATAAGGTGTAAGTGCACAATTGTAGGAACTAAATATCCTTCAAGCTTGAGTAACCAACAGCCAATAAATAGTATTCTCGTACTACTCAGCTGCGGTGGATTTTGTGCCCACCCACTCCAGACGTCTCTGGGGTTTGTGAGTAGGTTCTCTGAGAATAGTACGACTGAACTACTCAGATTCTACTGTTAAATAAGTACCCAACCAACATTGGCGGCGCCATGTTGTGTAGCTCCTATAGTAACCTGCAGGACCTGCGCATTTGGATAACGTATACTGTGGGCTTGGTGGCAGACTGACTCCGTGCACCCCCACCGTATACGTTAGCCTGGTTTGCATTAGCTAGCTAGCAGTGCCACTAGTGTCTCCTCTTATCGGGGAGAGATTAGTTTCTGGCAACCTTAGACCATGATAACCCTGATCCCTCAGAATCGTGGAAACAATGTTCTACCTTTCGCTCAGTCACTCGTGCTCGCTTATTCGGTTTGTCTCAGAGAGTTACACAGAATAAACAGTCGGGCGTTTCAATAATATTTATTGAACAGTTGTTATTCTACTGTAAAATATATGTGCTGCGGTAATCAGCAGACAATAGCAGAGATATATTATCAGCAGTACGATAAAAGCAAAGGGATAGAACAGTTCTACCATATTGAGATAATCATAAGTACATACATGAATATAAAAGCATTATGCAAGGCGTGCATACTCCTATGGTGCCGAACTAGATGTACCTGAGTGTACTTAGCATATGTGTGTAGGTCTTAGAAGCTAAGAGCCAAGAAGGCTCCTAGGATTTAGTCCAACCCCCATACCTGAATAGAGAGAGTGTGGGACCCCGTCCTGGTCTCGAGTTGGACACCCCGTCCGGGTTGTGTCAGACCACTGTCAGCTGGAGCGACTGCATGCAGGAGACTCAGCGTCTCTGGTCAGTGTGTCAGCATGGAAGTCTCAGTTCCCTCTCCTTTACCGGGGCAAGATGTGGTATATTTATACCCTAAAGAGTCTCGGTCCTCAGTATGGTTTGTATTGGACATGAGGAAGACGTCAGGGGTGAACTTTGTACATACATATTATGCCGGAGGTGTATTCTTAGAAAGCCATACATAATTAATGAGTACATTGTGGGCCTGTGTTTGGAAGAACCCTGCTGCATTCAAAACCCAGGATAGATAACGTTCAGCCCTCAGAGCTCGTTGTGTGCTAGCTGGGACCAATGTAGGTGAAAGATCATGCCTATATAAGGAATCATACTATAATAGGACATGTACAGTTGTGACCATAATTGGGCATATGCGGCCATGACCATAAATAAAGTACAAATATGACCATATTAGGGTAAATATGATTTCGTCCATTTTAGGGCATATACGAAGGGGTCTACATTAGGGCATTTATGCGGGATATAACAAGGCCCTACCCATGCACTAATTCAATCACGCAAGCAGTACCCATACACTCATCCTTTCACTCAGGCACTACCCATGCAGACATGCAATAAACAATGAACTACCCATGCACTCATCCATTTAATGAGGTGCTACTCATGGACTCATCCAAACACCCAGGGGCTATTCTTGCACTCATCCAGTTACCCAAGCAGTACACATGCACTCATCCAATCAATCAGGCACCACCCATACACTCATCCAATCACCCAAGCACTATCCATGCACTCACCCAATCACCCAGGCACTACCCTTGTACTTATTCATTCACTCAGTCACTACCCAAGCACTACCCATACACACATATCCAATCACCAAGGCAGTACCCATACACTCATTCAATCACCCAAGCACTACCCATGCACTCATCCAATTACCTGGGCACTACCCATGCACTCATCCAATCACCCAAGTACTACCCTTGCACTCATCCAATTCACTGAGGCACTACCAATGCACTCATCCACTCACCCAGGCACTACTCATCCAATTACTCAGGCAGTACCCATGCACTCATTCAATCACCCAGGCACTAACTTTGAACTCATCCATTCACCCAACCACTACCCAGGCGCTACCCATGCACTCATATAATTAACTAAGCAATACCCATGCACTAATTTAATCATGCAAGCAGTACCCATACACTCATCCTTTCACTCAGGCACTACCCATGCAGACATGCATTCAATCAGGTACTACATATGCACTCATCCATTTAATGAGGCGGTACCCATGCTTTCATCCAATCACCAGGTGCTACTCTTGCACTCATCCAGTCACCCAGGCAGTACCCATGCACTCATCCAATCACTCACACACTACCCATATACTCGTCCAATCACCCAGGCACTAGCCATGCACTCACACAATCACCCAGGCACAACCCTTGTACTTATCCATTCACTCAGGCACTATCTATGCACTCATCCATTCACCAAGGCACGACCCATGCACACATTCAATTACCCAGGCACTAGACTTGCACTCATCCATTCACTCAGGCACTATCTATGCACTCATCCATTCACCAAGGCACTACCCATGCACACATTCAATTACCCAGGCACTAGACTTGCACTCATACATTCACTCAGGCACCACGCATGCACTCATCCATTCACTCAGGCACTACCCATGCACACATTCAATTACCCAGGCATAACCCTTGCACTTATCCATTCACTCAGATACTACCCATGCACTCATCCATTCACTCAGTCACTATCTATGCACTCATCCATTCACCAAGGCACTACCCATGAACACATTCAATTACCCAGGCACTAGACTTGCACTCATCCATTCACTCAGGCACTATCTATGCACTCATCCATTCACTCAGGCACTACCCATGCACACATTCAATTACCCAGGCACTAGACTTCCACTCATACATTCACTCAAGCACCACGCATGCACTCACCCATTCACTCAGGCACTACCCATGCACTCATCCAATGACCCAGGCACTACCCTTGCACTCATCCATTCACCCACACACTACCCATGCACTCATTCATTCACCCAGTCACTAACCATGCACATATCCAATCACACAGGCACTAACCTTGAACTCATCCATTCACCCAACCACTACCTAGGCACTTTCCATGCAGTCACCCAATCAGGCACGCACTATCCATGCAGTCATCCAATCACCCAGGCACTATCCTTGCACTCATCCATTCAATGAGGCACTACCTATGCACTCATCCAATCACCCAGGTGCTACTCTTGCCCTCATCCAGTCACCCAGGCACTACCCATGCACTCATACAATTAACTAGGCCCTACCCATGCAGTAATTCACTTACGCAAGCAGTACCCATACACTCATCCTTTCACTCAGGCACTACCCATGCAGACATGAAATCAACCAGGAACTACCCATGCACTCATCCATTTAATGAGGTGCTACCCATGCGCTCATCCAATCACCCAGGGGCTATTCTTGCACTTATCCAGATACCCAAGCAGTACACATGCACTCATCCAATCAATCAGGCACCCCCCATACACTCATCCAATCACCCAGGCACTATCCATGCACTCACCCAGTCACCCAGGCACTACCCTTGTACTTATCCATTCACTCAGTCACTACCCATGCAGTCATCCATTCACCCAGGCACTACCCATACATATATCCAATCAACAAGGCAGTACCCATGCACTCATCCAATCACCAGGCACTACCCATGCACTCATCCAATTACCAGAGCACTACCCATGCACTCATCCAATGACCCAGGCACTACCCTTGCACTCATCCAATTCACTGAGGCACTAACCATGCACTCATCCACTCACCCAGGCACTACTCATCCAATCACTCAGGCAGTACCCATGCACACATCCAATCACCCAGGCACTATCCACGCACTCATCCAATCATCCAGGCACTATCCATGTACTCACCAAATCACCCAGGCACTATCCATGCACTCATCCAATCACTTAGGCACCACACTTGCACTCATCCATTCAAAGAGGCGGTACCCATGCACACATTCAATCACCCAGGCACTACACTTGCACTCATCCAGTCACCCAGGCAGTGCCCATGCACTCATCCAATCACTCACGCACTACCCATACACTCATCCAATCACCCAGGCACTAGACTTGCACTCATCCATGCACTGAGGCACTACCAATGAACTCATCCCCTCATGCAGGCACTTCTCATGCACTCATCCAATCACCAGGCACTACCCTTGCACTCATCCATTCAATGAGGCTGTAGCCATGCACTCATCGAATAACCCAGGTGCTACCTTTGCACTCAACCAGTCACACAGACAGTACCCATGCACTCATCCAATCACTAAGGCACTACCCATATACTTATCCAATCGCCCAGGCACTATCCATGCACTCACACAATCACCCAGGCACTACCTTTGCACTCATCCATTCACTCGGGTACTATCCATGCACTCATTCATTCACTCAGGTGCTGCCCATGCATTCATCCATTCCTCCTGGTACAACCCATGCACATATCCAATCCCCAAAGCACTAAACTTGCACTCATTGATTCACTCAGGTACTACGCATGTGCTCATCCATTCATTCAGGCACTACCCATGCACTCATCTAATGACCCAGGCACTGCCCTTTCACTCATCCATTCACTCACACACTACCCATGCACTCATCCATTCACCCAGGCACTAACCATGCACATATTCAATCACCCAGGCACTAACTTTGAACTCATCCATTCACCCAACCACTGCCCATGTACTATCCATGCACTGACCCAATCAGCCTCGCACTATCCATGCAGACATCCAATCACCCAGGCACTATCCTTGCACTCATCCATTCAATCAGGCACTACCTACGCACTCATCCAATCACCCAGGTGCTACTCTTACCCTCATCCAGTCACTCAAGCGCTACCCATGCACTCATACAATTAACTAGGCAATACCCATGCACTAATTCAATCACACAAGCAGTATCCATACACTCAACCTTTCACTCAGGCACTACCCATGCAGACATGCAGTCAACCAGGCACTAGCCATGCACTCATCGATTTAATGAGGTGCTACCCATGCACTGATCCAATCACACAGGGGCTACTCTTGCACTCATCCAGTCACCCAGGCAGTACCCATGAACTCATCCAATCAATCAGGCACCACCCATACACTCATCCAATCACCCAGGCACTATCCATGCACTCACCCAATCACCCAGGCACTACCCTTGTACTTATCCATTCACTAAGTCACTACCCATGCAGTCATCCATTCACCCAGGCACTACCCACACACATGTCCAATCACCAAGGCAGTACCCATGCACTCATTCAATCACCCAGGCACTACCCATGCACTCATCCAATTACCTGGGCACTACCCATGCACTCATCCAATCACCCAAGTACTACCCTTGCACTCATCCAATTCACTGAGGCACTACCAATGCACTCATCCACTCACCCAGGCACTACTCATCCAATCACTCAGGCAGTACCCATGCACTCATTCAATCACCCAAGCACTAACTTTGAACTCATCCATTCACCCAACCACTACCCAGGCGCTACCCATGCACTCATATAATTAACTAAGCAATACCCATGCACTAATTTAATCATGTAAGCAGTACCCATACACTCATCCTTTCACTCAGGCACTACCCATGCAGACATGCAATCAATCAGGCACTACATATGCACTCATCCATTTTATGAGGCGGTACCCATGCTTTCATCCAATCACCAGGTGCTACTCTTGCACTCATCCAGGCAGTACCCATGCACTCATCCAATCACTCACACGCTACCCATATACTCGTCCAATCACCCAGGCACTAGCCATGCACTCACACAATCACCCAGGCACAATCATTGCACTTATCCATTCACTCAGGTACTACCCATGCACTCATCCATTCACTCAGGCACTATCTATGCACTCATCCATTCACCAAGGCACTACCCAGGTACACATTCAATTACCCAGTCACTAGACTTGCACTCATACATTCACTCAGGCACCATACATGCACTCATCCATTCACTCAGGCACTACCCATGCACACATTCAATTACCCAGGCATAACCCTTGAACTTATCCATTCACTCAGGTACTACTCTTACACACATCCATTCACTCAGACACTATCTATGCACTCATCCATTCACCAAGGCACTACCCATGCACACATTCAATTACCCAGGCACTAGACTTGCACTCATCCATTCACTCAGGCACTATCTATGCACTCATCCATTCACCAAGGCACTACCCATGCACACATTCAATTACCCAGGTGCTAGACTTGCACTCATACATTCACTGAGGCACCACGCATGCACTCATCCATTCACTCAGGCACTACCCATGCACTCATCCAATGACCCAGGCACTACCCTTGCACTCATCCATTCACCCACACACTACCCATGCACTCATTCGTTCACCCAGGCACTAACCATGCACCTATCCAATCACCCAGGCACTAACCTTGAACTCATCCATTCACCCAACCACTACCTAGGCACTTTCCATGCAGTCACCCAATCAGGCACGCACTATCCATGCAGTCATCCAATCACCCAGGCACTATCCTTCCACTCATCCATTCAATGAGGCACTACCTATGCACTCATCCAATCACCCAGGTGCCACTCTTGCCCTCATCCAGTCACCCAGGCACTACCCATGCACTCATACAATTCACTAGGCCCTACCCATGCAGTAATTCACTTACGCAAGCAGTACCCATACACTCATCCTTTAACTCAGGCACTACCCATGTAGACATCAAATGAACCAGGAACTACCCATGCACTCATCCATTTAATGAGGTGCTACCCATGCACTCATCCAATCACCCAGGGGCTATTCTTGCACTTATCCAGATACCCAAGCAGTACACATGCACTCATCCAATCAATCAGGCACCCCCCATACACTCATCCAATCACCCAGGCACTATCCATGCACTCACCCAGTCACCCAGGCACTACCCTTGTACTTATCCATTCACTCAGTCACTACCCATGCAGTCATCCATTCACCCAGGCACTACCCATACATATATCCAATCACCAAGGCAGTACCCATGCACTCATCCAATCACCAGGCACAACCCTTGCACTCATCCATTCAATGAGGCTGTAGCCATGCACTCATCGAATAACCCAGGTGCTACCTTTGCACTCAACCAGTCACACAGGCAGTACCCATGCACTCATCCAATCACTAAGGCACTACCCATATACTTATCCAATCGCCCAGGCACTATCCATGCACTCACACACTCACCCAGGCACTACCTTTGCACTCATCCATTCACTTGGGTACTATCCATGCACTTATTCATTCACTCAGGTGCTGCCCATGCATTCATCCATTTCCCCTGGTACAACCCATGCACATATCCAATCCCCAAAGCACTAACCTTGCACTCATTGATTCACTCAGGTACTACGCATGTGCTCATCCATTCATTCAGTCACTATCCATGCACTCATCTAATGACCCAGGCACTGCCCTTTCACTCATCCATTCACTCACGCACTACCCATGCACTCATCCATTCACCCAGGCACTCATCATGCACATATTCAATCACCCAGGCACTAACTTTGAACTCATCCATTCACCCAACCACTGCCCATGTACTATCCATGCACTGACAGAATCAGCCTCGCACTATCCATGCAGTCATCCAATCACCCAGGCACTATCCTTGCACTCATCCATTCAATCAGGCACTACCTACGCACTCATCCAATCACCCAGGTGCTACTCTTGCCCTCATCCAGTCACCCAAGCACTACCCATGCACTCATACAATTAACTAGGCAATACCCATGCACTAATTCAATCACACAAGCAGTATCCATACACTCAACCTTTCACTCAGGCACTACCCATGCAGACATGCAGTCAACCAGGCACTAGCCATGCACTCATCGATTTAATGAGGTGATACCCATGCACTGATCCAATCACACAGGGGCTACTCTTGCACTCATCCAGTCTCCCAGGCAGTACCCATGCACTCATCCAATCAATCAGGCACCACCCATACACTCATCTAATCACCCAGGCACTATCCATGCACTCACCCAATCACCCAGGCACTACCCTTGTACTTATCCATTCACTAAGTTACTACCCATGCAGTCATCCATTCAACCAGGCACTACCCATACACATGTCCAATCACCAAGGCAGTACCCATGCACTCATTCAATCACCCAGGCACTACCCATGCACTCATCCAATTACCTGGGTACTACCCATGCACTCATCCAATCACCCAAGTACTACCATTGCACTCATCCAATTCACTGAGGCACTACCAATGCACTCATCCACTCACCCAGGCACTATTCATCCAATCACTCAGGCAGTACCCATGCACTCATCCAATCAACCAGGCACTAACTTTGAACTCATCCATTCACCCAACCACTACCCAGGCACTACCCAAGCACTCATATAATTAACTAAGCAATACCCATGCACTAATTTAATCATGCAAGCAGTACCCATACACTCATCCTTTCACTCAGGCACTACCCATGCAGACATGCAATCAATCAGGCACTAAATATGCACTCATCCATTTAATGAGGCTGTACCCATGCTTTCATCCAATCACCAGGTGCTACTCTTGCACTCATCCAGTCACCCAGGCAGTACCCATGCACTCATCCATGCACTCACACACTAACCATATACTCATCCAATCACCCAGGCACTAGCCATGCACTCACACAATCACCCATGCTCAACCCTTGCACTTATCCATTCACTCAGGTACTACCCATGCACTCATCCATTCACTCAGGCACTAACTATGCACTCATCCATTCACCAAGGCACTACCCAGGCACACATTCAATTACCCAGGCACTAGACTTGCACTCATCCATTCACTCAGGCACTATCTATGCACTCATCCATTCACCACCCATGCACACATTCAATTACACAGTCACTAGACTTGCACTCATACATTCACTCAGGCACCATGCATGCACTCATCCATTCACTCAGGCACTACCCATGCACACATTCAATTACCCAGGCATAACCCTTGCACTTATCCATTCACTAAGGTACTACCCATGCACTCATCCATTCACTCAGGCACTATCTATGCACTTATCCATTCACCAAGGCTCTACCCATGCACACATTCAATTACCCAGGCGCTAGACTTGCACTCATACATTCACTCAGGCACCACGCATGCACTCATCCATTCACTCAGGCACTACCCAGCACTCATCCAATGACCCAGGCACTACCCTTGCACTCATCCATTCACCCACACACTACCCATGCACTGATTCGTTCACCCAGGCACTAACCATGCACATATCCAATCACCCAGGCACTAACCTTGAACTCATCCATTCAACCAACCACTACCTAGGCACTTTCCATGCAGTCACCCAATCAGGCACGCACTATCCATGCAGTCATCCAATTACCCAGGCACTATCCTTCCACTCATCCATTCAATGAGGCACTACCTATGCACTCATCCAATCACCCAGGTGCTACTCTTGCCCTCATCCAGTCACCCAGGCACTACCCATGCACTCATACAATTCACTAGGCCCTACCCATGCAGTAATTCACTTACGCAAGCAGTACCCATACACTCATCCTTTAACTCAGTCTCTACCCATGCAGACATGCAATCAATCAGGCACTACATATGCACTCATCCATTTAATAAGGCTGTACCCATGCTTTCATCCAATCACCAGGTGCTACTCTTGCACTCATCCAGTCACCCAGGCAGTACCCATGCACTCATCCATGCACTCACACACTACCCATATACTCATCCAATCACCCAGGCACTAGCCATGCACTCACACAATCACCCAGGCACAACGCTTGCACTTATCCATTTACTCAGGTACTACCCATGCACTCATCCATTCACTCAGGCACTATCTATGCACTCATCCATTCACCAAGGCACTACCCAGGCACACATTCAATTACCCAGGCACTAGACTTGCACTCATCCATTCACTCAGGCACTATCTATGCACTCATCCATTCACCAAGGCACTACCCATGCACACATCCAATTACCCAGTCACTAGACTTGCACTCATACATTCACTCAGGCACCATGCATGCACTCATCCATTCACTCAGGCACTACCCATGCACACATTCAATTACCCAGGCATAACCCTTGCACTTATCCATTCACTCAGGTACTACCCATGCACTCATCCATTCACTCAGGCACTATCTAAGCACTTATCCATTCACCAAGGCTCTACCCATGCACACATTCAATTACCCAGGCGCTAGACTTGCACTCATACATTCACTCAGGCACCACGCATGCACTCATCCATTCACTCAGGCACTACCCAGCACTCATCCAATGACCCAGGCACTACCCTTGCACTCATCCATTCACCCACACACTACCCATGCACTCATTCGTTCACCCAGGCACTAATGATGCACATATCCAATCACCCAGGCACTAACCTTGAACTCATCCATTCACCCAACCACTACCTAGGCACTTTCCATGCAGTCACCCAATCAGGCACGCACTATCCATGCAGTCATCCAATCACCCAGGCACTATCCTTCCACTCATCCATTCAATGAGGCACTACCTATGCACTCATCCAATCACCCAGGTGCTACTCTTGCCCTCATCCAGTCACCCAGGCACTACCCATGCACTCATACAATTCACTAGGCCCTACCCATGCAGTAATTCACTTATGCAAGCAGTACCCATACACTCATCCTTTAACTCAGGCACTACCCATGTAGACATCAAATCAACCAGGAACTACCCATGCACTCATCCATTTAATGAGGTGCTACCCATGCACTCATCCAATCACCCAGGGGCTATTCTTGCACTTATCCAGATACCCAAGCAGTACACATGCACTCATCCAATCAATCAGGCACCACCCATACACTCATCCAATCACCCAGGCACTATCCATGCACTCACCCAATCACTCAGGCACTATCCATGCACTCATCCAATCACCCAGGCACTACCCTTGCACTCATCCATTCAATGAGCTGGTACCCATGCACTCATCCAAACACCAGGTGCTACTCTTGCACTTATCCAATCACCCAGGCAGGACCCATGCACTCATCCAATCACTCACACACTACCCATACACTCATCCAATCACCTAGGCACCATCCATGCACTCACACAATCACCCAGGCACTACCCTTGCACTTATCCATTCACTCAGGCACTACCCATGCACTCATCCATTCACTCAGGCACTATCTATGCACTCATCCATTCACCAAGGCACTACCCATGCACATATTCAATTACCCAGGCACTAAACTTGCACTCATCCATTCACTCAGGCACCACGCATGCACTCATCCATTCACTCAGGCACTACCCATGTACTCATCCAATGACCCAGGCACTACCCTTGAACTCATCTATTTACTCACACACTACCCATGCACTCATTCATTCACCCAGGCACTAACCATGCACATATCCAATCACCCAGGCACTAACTTTGAACTCATCCATTCACCCAACCACTACCCAGGCACTTTCTATCCAGTCACCCGATCAGGCACGCACTATCCATGCAGTCATCCAATCACCCAGGCACTATCCTTGCACTCATCCATTCAATGAGGCACTACCTATGCACTCATCCAATCACCCAGGTGCTACTTTTGCCCTCATCCAGTCACCCAGGCACTACTCATGCACTCATACAATTAACTAGGCCCTACCCATGCAGTAATTCACTTACGCAAGCAGTACCCATACACTCATCCTTTCACTCAGGCACTATCCATGCAGACATGAAATCAACCAGGAACTACCCATGCACTCATCCATTTAATGAGGTGCTACCCATGCACTCATCCAATCACCCAGGGGCTATTCTTGCACTCATCCAGTTACCCAAGCAGCACACATGCACTCATCCAATCAATCAGGCACCACCCATACACTCATCCAATTACCCAGGCACTATCTATGCACTCACCCAGTCACCTAGGCACTACCCTTGTACTTATCCATTCACTCAGTCACTACCCCTGCAGTCAACCATTCACCCAGGCACTACCCATACACATATCCAATCACCAAGGCAGTACCCATGCACTCATCCAATCACCAGGCACTACCCATGCACTCATCCAATTACCTGGGCACTACCCATGCACTCATCCAATAACCCAGGCACTACCCTTGCACTCATCCAATTCACTGAGGCACTACCCATGCACTCATCTACTCACCCAGGCACTACTCATCCAATCACTCAGGCAGTACCCATGCACATATACAATTACCCAGGCACTAGTCTTGCATTCATCCATTCACGCAGGCACCATGCATGCAATCATCCATTCACTCAGGCACTACCCATGCACTCATCCAATGACCCAGGCACTACTCTTGCACTCATCCATTCACTCACGTACTACCAAGGTACTCATCCATTCACCCAGGCACTAACCATTCACATATCCAATCACCCAGGCACTACCTTTGTGCTCATCCGTTCACCCAGGCACTACCCATGCAGTCATCCATCCACTCAGTCACTACCCATGCACTATGCAATCAGGAGACACCACACATGCACTCATTCAATCATCCAGGCACTATCCATGCACTGACCAAATCACCCAGGCACTATCCATGTGCTCATCCAATCACTTAGGCACTACACTTGCACTCATCCATGCAAAGAGGTGGTACCCATGACCTCATCCAATCACCCAGGCACTACTCTTGCACTCATCCAGTCACCCAGGCAGTGCCCATGCACTCATCCAATCACTCATGCATTACCCATACACTCATCCAATCACCTAAGCACTATCCATGCACTCATCCAATCACCCAGGCACTACCCTTGCACTCATCCATTCACTTAGACACTACTCATGCATTCATCCAAACACCCATGCACTACCCTTGCACTCATCCAGTCACACAGGCAGTACCCATTCACTCATCCAATCACTCAGGCACTACCCATATATTGATCC
This sequence comes from Calotriton arnoldi, assembly GCA_963921515.1. Lineage (NCBI taxonomy): Eukaryota > Metazoa > Chordata > Amphibia > Caudata > Salamandridae > Calotriton > Calotriton arnoldi. The sequence continues at coordinate 269,859 of CAWUFW010013790.1, read as the reverse complement.
AATCACCCAGGCACTATTCATGCACTCACTCAATCACCCAGGCACTACCCCTGCACTAATGTATTCACTCAGGCACTACCCATGCACTCATTCATTCTCTCAGGTGCTACCCATGCATTCATCCATTCCCCCGGGCACTACTCATGCTCACATCTAATCCCCCAAGCACTACCCTTGCTCTCAACCATTCACTCAGGCACTATGCATGCACTCATCCATTCATTCAGGCACTACCCATGCACTCATCCAAAGACCAGGCACTACCCTTGCACTCATCCATTCACTTACACACTACCCATGCACTCATCCATTCACCCAGGCACTAATCATGTACATATCCAATCACCTAGGCACTAACTTTGAACTGATCCATTCACCCAGCCACTACCCAGGCATTATCCATGTACTCACCCAATCAGCCACGCACTATTCATGCCGTCATCCAATCACCCAGGCACTGTCCTTGCACTCATTCATTCAATGAGGCACTACCTTTGCACTCATTCAATCACCCAAGTGCTATTCCTGCCCTCATCCAGCCACATAGGTGCTACCCATGCACTCATACAATCAACTAGGCACTAGCCATGCACTAATATAATCACGCAAGCAGTACCCATGCACTCATCCGTTCACTCAGGCCTTACCCATACAGACATGTAATCAACCAGCCACTACCCATGCGCTCATCCATTTAATGAGGGGCTGCCCATGCACTCACCCAATCACCCAGGCACTACCCTTGTACGTATCCATTCACTCAGGCACTACCCATTCAGTCATCCATTCACCCAGGCATTACTCATGCACATATCCAATCACCCAGTCACTACCCTTGCAATCATCCAATCAGTCAAGCAGTACCCATGCACTCATCCATTCACTTGGGCAATAACTAAGCAACCATCCAATGACCCAGGCACTAAACTTGCACTCATCCAATAACCCAGGCACTAACCTTGCACTCATCCATTCAATGAGGTGCTACCTATGCACTCATCCAATAACCCAGGAGCTACTCTTGTACTCATCCAGCCACCCAGGTGCTACCCAAACACTCATATAATCAACCAGGCACTACCCATGCTCTAATCCATTCACCCAAGCAGTACCCATGCACTCATCCACTCATTCAGCCACTACTCATGCAGTCATGCAATCAACCAGGAACTACCCATGCACTCATCCATTTAATGAGGTGCTACCCATGCACTCACCCAATCACCCAGGCACTATCCATGCACTCACATTATCACCCATGCACTACCCTTGTACTTATTCATTCACTCAGGCAATACCCATTCAGTCATCCATTCACCCAGGCATTACCCATGCACATATCCAATCACCCAGTTACGACCTTTGCAATCATCCATTCACTGTGACACTGCCCATGCACTCATCCACTCACCCAGGTACTACTCATGTACTCATCCAATCACCCAGGCAGTACCCATCCACTCATCCACTCATCCAATCACCCAGGCACTATCCATGCACTCACCCAGTCACCCAGGAACTACCTATGCACTCATCCAATCACCCAGGCACTACCCTTGCACTCATCCAGTCAAAGAGTATTTTTTATTTGTACCTCTCGACAACTTCTTCTCACAATTTTTGCTACAGTTTTGGATTCTCCAGAAGGAATTTTGAAGAACTCCCATGCAATGCTGCTTTTTTTCTAGGAGGTCCCTCAACTTCAGAGTCTTCAGAATGTAGTTCCTGGACTTCCTGGTCTTCCTGTTGTTGATGGTTTTTCCCCTGTTGTTGTTCTGTTGTTTAAGTTGCCATTTCTTTAATAAAGTTGTTAAAATTTCACCAGAAAATTCCAGACACCTTCTCTTACTGAAGGACTCTCAGAGAATGAACCAGAAAGGTGTACGGGTGTGTTCTACCCAATGTTATAGTTGAAAATGGTATCATCCAATCATATTTCTTTGTTTCCCATCACATGATCTTCACGACGATCGGCGTCATCGTGAAGACCGGAAATAGAACTGAATAATGTTTGAAAATAAGCGGTCAAACATAAATATCAATCGACTGATATTAAAACCCCAAATGAGTATTATACAATGTAATATGTATAAATATGTGTTATGCACTTTACCAAAAACACGCGTTCACCACGGTTACCAACGTCATTGCAATTTCCGGCATCGCCGCAATCAAACAAAACACCAAATAAAGGGCTTTAGTAAAAAAAAAAGAAAATCCAAAAGTTAGGTTTAAAAAGTATATCAATAAACAAATTGTATCAAATATTAATTAAAATATGTCTAAGTATGTGCCCCAAAGTTTTGAAAAAACAATAGCACTTCGCGACGACCGACAACGACGCTGTCTATAGAGTCATCGCGAATATATAAAACATCACATTGAAGAAGTTTTTTCACAAAAGCATCACACAAACTCATTTATAAACTCTACATTAATAAAGAACTAGTGTATGCTATTAGGTAAAGTCTGTCTATATATATGTTTAGGAATTCCTCAAAAAAGATGCATCTTTCAAGATGTCACCGCGGGTATCGCAACATCGTCGTGAATATAAAAAATTTAAAGAAAAAAATTAAAAACAACGCTTATTAACCCACTGAAGAAAATACAAGCTTATAAAAATACCCCTTATTGAGCCATTTTAAATAGAAAATACAGTTTAAAAAACATAAAAATTCAATAAACAAATCATAGGTTACGTGCACGTTATAGTTGGGAAATAAAATTTGAAAAACCTTAGAAATTCACAGAAAAAAACAAAGTTTAGAGGGACGGTATAGTGACGATTTAGCTTTTAAAAAACCTTTGAAATTCGCTGAAAAAAACAAAGGTTACAGGGGCAATATAGTTGGGAAATAGAATTTTAAAAAACTTTTAGAAATTCAGTGAAAAAACCCAAGGTCACAGGGACAATATAGTTAGGCTGATATTTCACTCGTACAACACCAGAGAAATACAGCAGTTATAGTTAGCTGAGATGACTATAACTCGCGCCCCCGCAATGCACTGCTTATGACCGCACTTATTACATCACTCATGACGTGGTCATTGACATCACTCATGACATCTCAAATGACATCACTGATGGCATCATTGATGGCATCAGCCACAGAATCTCTGACACACCCACTAACACCCCCATATAACCTTTCATACACCAACTCCAAATTCCACACTACCATTCTCAAAATCATTGACACATCCATACCAGTACTTACACACCCACTCTGGCTGATATTTCACTTGTGCAAAACCAGAGAAATTCAGCAGTTATTGTTATCTGAGATAACTATATCTCGCGCCCCTGCAATGCACTGCTGATGACCTCACATATGACATCACTCATAAGGTGGTTATTGACATCACTGATGACATCTCAAATGACATCATTGATGGCATCATCCACAGAATCTCTGACACACCCACTTATACCCCCATATAACCTTTTATACACCAACTCCAACTTCCACACTACCATTCTCAAAATCAGTGACATACCCATACCAGTACTTACACACCCCCTCTCTGATTCATAGGTCTACACACACATCCACTCAGTCACCCATAGAGCTACTCATACCTCATACACCAACTCGCTCACTAATACAGCCACTGATATATCTACTCATACACCCATTCAGACAATCACACCCTGTCAGTCACTCATAGAGCTACCCACACACCTACCCACTCACCTAAAGAGTCACTCACACGGCCATTTTTTCACCTTTACAGTTATACACATGCACTCACTTATTCATACAGATACTAACACATACTCACTCACCTATACAGTCACTGCCACAAGCACACAATCACCCATACAGCCACTATCACAACCCCTCTCTCACATATACAGTCACTAATATACTCCAACACTCAACTACACTGCCTTTCACATATCCAGTTACTCACCCATATAGCGCTCTGATACCCCTCGGGTTGTATAAGTGCTATATAAAACTCCTAAAATAAATAAATAAATAAAATATACCACTGACACATTCATTTACTCACTGGCACACCCATACACACACAGTCCTCTTTACAGCCCCTCACTTACAAACTCACTAACCCATACAGCCACTGATTCACCCACTCACTCATCCATGCAAGCAGCCACACAACCTCTCACCCAGCCACACAGACACTCATACACCCATACAGATACTCAAACATCCAATCAATCACCCATACACCTTGTTATGTATATTTAACACTCAATAATATTTGAAAAAATATGGGGAGAGGAGTTGGCCTAACGGCTAGGGCGGTCGACCTTGAATCTGGGGACCTGGGTTCGAGTCTCGGCAATGACGCTGAACATCCTGTGATTCTGGGCTAATCACTTAATCTCCCCGTGCCTAACAAAAATGAATGTGTCCACATGTAATGCAACTTATGCTATGTAAAGCGCTCTGATACCTGATTCGGGTCAAGTTCGCGCTATATACAACTCTGTAAACTCAAAATAAAAAAATAAATAAAAATAATAAAAAACACTCAAAGTCATTGAATGATGTCATCAGCGATGTCATTTGAGATGTCATCAGTGATGTCACTGACCATGTTATGAGTGATGTAATATGTGAGGTCATAAGCAGTGCATTGTGGGGGCATGAGTTATAGTTAGCTCAGCTAAGTATAACTGCTGAATTTCTCTGATTTTGTACGAGTGAAATGTCAGCCTAGCTATAACGTCCCTGTAACATTTGTTTTTTTCTCTGAATTTTTAAGGTTTTTTAAATTCTATTTCTTAACTATAATGCCTCCGTAACCTTTAGTTTTTTTCAGTGAATATATATATATATATATATATATATATATATATATATATATATATATATATGTATATATACCAGTGGCAGTCGCCACTGTGGATTTATAGTGAGGGGCAGGTTTTCATAGAAAATTGATTATTTGGTTTAACCAATCATTACTAAACTTCCCCCCAAAAAGTCTCATCCACCTCAGCTCCTTCCTTGAAAGTTTCAGGGACATTCATGAAGCGTGGGCTGGGGAAAAGGGAGGTCCCAAAACACATTTTCCCCAGAAAAATTGAACTGCAGTACAAAACAAATGGTTGAACAGAATTTCACTGAATTTGGCAGAAAGCTAGGTATTTAGACAGAACAAATCCTTTTTGTGGTTTGGTGTGAATCCATTCAGTAATTTGAGAAATTAAGGTTCAAAATGTAATGTATGTATATTTCCGACTGCAGAGGAACCACAAACCCAACGTGTTGGAAAGTGGATTATTAGTAGGTGGGGATCTTCACTTTTGGCTAGTAGAAATACCACAATCACTAATAGGTCCAGTCAAGTCTCAATAAATTATCCCTGCTCAACCCTTAGTAGCTTGGCAAATGAGAAGTCAGGCTTAATTTAGGAGACAGGTATGTGTAAAGCATTAAACATCACTAAAACAGTAAATAAGTAAATAAGTAAAAGACACAACACAATAGAAATCCAACACCAATTCATACAAATAGAGAACAGTTCTATCTTTAAAAACAACAAAAATCCAATGTAGGGAATTGCAGATATGAATTTTTTTAAGATTAAATCAAGAAGAGTGCATTCTAACACCAAAAAGCTTAAAGCGCCACTCGGGCTATCTGGTTGCACTGGACTGGGACAAAGTCAAAGTTTTGGACTGACCACGATGGCGTGCGGGTCAGATAGGATGAGGCAAAGGTCCCAGTTAAAAGTTTACCTTCAGACTTAGTCTTTTTCTTGGAGCTTTTCTCTTGTCAGCAGACTCGTCGGCGGGTCCTCGGGCTTCATGGAGCCAAAGTTCGATTCAAAAACAGCGGTGTGCTGCAGCGCAATGGCTTGGTGGGCCTAAGGAAGTCTTTATTCCTGACATCGATGGCAAGAAGCTCTGGAGCTTTCAGCGTAACAAACCAGCATGGTCAGGCTGATTTGCAAGTTGACGATGGCGGCTTGACTCTCGTTGTTGAGCCGGTCTCCTTCTGGAGCTTTTCTGCAAAGATTGCCTCTTGGGGGCTAGGACTCAATTTCCCACAATGCACCTGCACAGTTCAGGATAAATACAGTTGCTACTGGTCAGCTGGGGTTGATCCTCTCTTTGGCTGGGCAGGTGACTTTTACAGCTCTGTTGTATTTGTTGCTGATCAGAGAGTCCACTCCTTTTTCTTTGAGTCAGTCACAGTCCTTTCTTTGGGAAGCTGTGAGTGCCGCAGGTGCAGTCTTTTTGAGTGCAAGCCCTCTGTGGTGCAGCCCAAGGGTCCAGAAGGGCCGACTTTCTTCTTCCTTTGTTCCAAGCAGGGTTCCGAGGACCTCCTCCAGCTTTCAAATATGTATCCTCCATTCTGGGATGGCAAGCGGGGACACACCCCAAACCAATAAGGATAAAGTTAACTCCCTCTGCTGTGACCACTTTTGATGTGTGATATATTTTTGACACAGAATGCACTGTTTTCACAAATATCAAAATAGAGAAATTCTCTCCTTGGTGTGTGTGTCTGTGTAACCCAACCCAAAGGTGTGGCTAACAACTGACTACACTCTGTTCCAGCCCTCTCCTAATCTAATTAGCTCCCATCTGTCTGGGGGTCAAGGAAGTGGGGGCTGGCCTGTGTCCTATGACATCTGTTCTCCTGCCATTGAAGTCCAGCTTATCTCGCCAGTTCCCTCTCCCTGACTTTTCCAGGAAAAAAATCTCTTCCCATCAAATGGCTGTATTGTTGCAGCTCTGGGTCTATTCACACCTTCTCAGGGAGCAGCTTGGCTCAGGCTGTCAAAGGTTGACCAAACAGAAGAGGCTAGTAAAGGGCTACTTTAGGCAACTTCAGGATAGTAAGTTATAAAACTACATTCTTACAATAGTTACATTAAATCCAACCTTGGCAAGTTGTTAGATTTAATGTAACCCTTAATTCGATACTTAGAATGATATTGCCTGATGCCTCCAATGCAAAGTTGGACTTTATTAAGTTTAAAAATGCTTACCCATGTTAGCCTATAGGGCTAGCAGCACCACAATAGGGAAAAACAACTTTAGCTGTTTTTTTCTTACCAGGGCATATAAAACATTTTTTATATTGTCCCTGCTTTTTTTATAACAATGCAGCCTACCCTTGGAGCACCTAGGGCAGACCTTAGGGGTGACTTATAAGTGATAAAAAGATAGCTTTACCATGGATACCATCATGGGTTATTAGTAATGCTTTACAAGTCATGATTGATTGATTGATTTATGGTTTCGGGATATTGAAGTACTTCTAAGTCCAGGCCTGCAAGTTAGGCCTGGCATTCAAACGACACCAGCAGTGCACAGTTAAGTGCATTAAGTCAACTGGGGGTCTCTAAACCTACATGCCCTACCATATACTAGGGACTTACCGGCAGGTTGTCCTTGACAATTAGAATTATACTAATTACCATATACCTCATTAGAACAGAGCACTGGCCCTGGCTCTGGTTAGCAGAGCCCAGGACACATTCAGAGCCAGTAACCACCAGCATCTGTCAAAAAAGGGAGTGATCAGGGCAAAAAGTATGACTTTTTCAAAAGATAAGAACTGATTGGCTGCCGTCAACATGAACAAAGATGTTGCAACAACAATTTTAGGTCTCAGGGACTCAGTCCCATGTCCTAAAAAAAAAGTGAATAAAACATATTGGGAGGCAAGGTAGGGATACCTTGACTACCTAGACTTGGCGAGGGCGGAGGGGTCCCAGAAGGAGCCTCCAGGTGACAAAAAAGAAAAAAAGGGAAAAGATTTTCACTCTGTACCAGTTATGTGAAAAATACAGGCAGACCCCATCCACAGGAACACTGTTATTCCCGGCCCCCAGGAGCATGGGCAGGAAGCTCTTCAAGGTAGGAGCAATCTAGTGAAGTCGGCTCCTGCTTAACCCAAGATGGATTTTGGCAGGGTAGTCAGTGGGGTTGTGGGGTCCAAGGACCTCCATCTGGGGCCCCCAACATTTAAAAAAACTATGGGTGCTCCGACTGGGACCAGTGTGGCTGGCTTCAGCGCAGTCCTATTAAAAAGGCAGGGAGTGGGAAGGCCGCTGAGGCCTTGGGGCTCCCCCAGCAGTCATTAACAACAACAAAAAAAGCTGTGGGTGTCCTGGCTGGGACAGTTACACTCACAAAAAAAACACAAAAGAAGCAGGGAAAGAATAATGAATGAGCGTCTGGAGCTGCTCATTCATTATTCACTCTTCCTGGCAAGGAGCACCACATAATGCCCTTCATAAGCTATTTAACATATATGATGGTGGTGCCCCAATCTGGGTGGGGGCACCACCAGAATGTTATTTAAGTATTATGTAGGACTGCAGGGAAAAGTTGATAATACTTTCAAGCATTCCCAGCAATGGAGCTTTTGCTCTTCAGCTCGGGGATGCAGGGACCCCTTGTGGCTGGTCTTATGGTTGCATTATGTGGCCTGAGAAGTTTAAAAGAAAGACTAGAATATATGTTTAAAGGTTTTTTGAACATACATACTTAAATTAATTGTTTATTAACAAACATTGCAATGCTTGTTATTAATGATGAATATCTTTTAGTGTGATTTTGGAGTCGATTGGTTCAATTGTTGATTATTAACATGCCAACGTTGTTTTAATAAAGGGAGATCTTTTGATAAAGCCAATAGGCGTGTCTTTATACATTGATGTCCTGACTGCTTGAGAAAGCCAATAGGCTTGCCTTCATATATTGATGTGGTGGTCCCTTTACAAAGTCAACAGGCTTTTCATGTATATTGATGCAGTCACCCCTTGACAAAGCCAATAGGCCTGCCTCCTATATATTGAGGTGACGTAACATTGAAAAACTTCTTGAAATTCACTAGAAAAACCAAAGGTTAAGGTGACAGATATAGTTAGGTACAGTATATATAAATTAGAAATTCACTGAAAAAACACAGGATATAGAGTCATTATATTTCGGTATGGTAATAGTATATGACTTCACATAAAACAACATCAGAAGTTCACTGAAAAAAACAAAGGTTGAAGTGACGTTATAGCTAGTTGAAAATGCCAGTTAAAATGTAGCATTTTAAGCTAAAAAACTGAAAAAACTGAAAAAAATGAAATTCACCAGTTATAGTTAAGCCAAATAACTATAACTTGTGTCTTCACCATGCACTGCTTATGACCTTACATATTACATGAGATGTTCTAAGACATCATTGATAACATAACTGATGACATTTGAAATGAATGTGCATGTCAAGGGCACGAGTTATAGTTAATTGAGTTAAATATAACTGGTAAATGTTAGTGTTTTTGTTTTTAGTTTAATATGCTATGTTTTAACTGACATCTTCACCTATCAATAATGTTACTTATCCTATGGTTTTTTAGTACCTCTCGTCTTCTGCCAGCATGAAAGGGGGCATGGCACTATGCAAAAAAATGAGTGCTGCCACCTCCTCCTCACTGAAAATGTTGCAGAACATTACACCATCTTGTTACCCTCACCCATAGGGGATGCCGGACTCAGAGACGATGGGCTTCCCTCCTATGGCATAGCTCAAAAGTGAAATGGGGACACCTACAAAAAGGGAGCAAAAAATTTAACTAAACTCACAGTGACAGTGAGAAATTGACTAGAAGTGAAAATAAAGTTTAAAAAAGAGAGAGAAGTAAATGAGAATGAGGTGGATGGTGATGGATGTGGCCTAAGGAGCTGGAAACACCAGGAATAGCTAGGGAGGACCAGGCTGGAGTAAAACAAAAAGGCCACAAGATTGTGCAACACAGACTGCCATGTGCACTATTTGTTGGAGGCAAAATGTCTCTCTGGTGTCAATTTTTTGATGGAAGGCACCACCGATGCATTTTGCATTCTTACATGTAATATCAAGTAATTTTACATTAATTATGGTTAATAACATGAAAGAAAATTACACAAATTTTGCACGCCCTTACTTAGTATAGAATAGATCATAAATGCCATATTTTTCATTAGAAGAAGAAAAATGAATAGCAAATGAATAGCAATAGCATTAGTCTACACCTCTCACCAACACTATGATTTATTGGGAGTTGTTTGTGGGGTGCCTGGAGACTGGCTGCCCTCATCACCTGCTCTGAGTAGGTCTTGAAATTCTTTGCTTCACTCTTGTTATCCTGAGTGAGTCAAGTGCTGCAGCAGGTTACTTGGTTCTCAGTAAACAGAAGGTTGCAGACTAAATATTTGGGAAGGAACTACAACCTTCCCAACTAATAACCCACTTTCTTACATAAACATTAATTCAGAAAGATATAAAAACACTGGTTTTCTACCGGTTGTTAGACCTGTCAGCCCTAGGGTGGTCTTACCCCGCTTTTTTCTCTTTGCGCCTCATTTTTGCCACTACTCTTTTGTTGGACCTAGGTCTCTGGGCGCCTTACCACTGCCAAACAGTGCTGAGGTGCAGGTGCTCTCTCCTATTAAGATGGCTGCCACAGGCCCCTGCTACTGCGGAATGGCCTTTGCATACGCATGCTAGTAGTCAGGATCAGGCTGGGACATAATGATACAGTATCCATGCCGTCCCCGCCTCTGGGCCTCATAGCCAGACATGAGGGAAGCTTCTAGAACCTTCCAGCTTGGGGAGGTTTTATGTTTTGCCGCCTTCAGGAGGGTCACCTGACCTAGGGGTATAAGAGGTTTGGAGGGAAACCTTTTAGTCAGTTGGGGCACCACTGGATCTGGGGGAACCTCCGTTGGAGTATAGGCTGTCGGGCCTAGGGGGGAGGCCTACACTACTGGTACTGACTGGGCTGAGGCACTGCTGTGCTAAGATAGCTGAGGAACACCTTCCACCCACTGACCTTGCCCAGCGTGAGGGGACCCAGGGAACCACCTCCAGTGTACCTGCAGGGAACCATCCTGCTCTTATGCCTACCAACTCAACCCCTTTCCCCTCAAGTAACTGCAACCACCACAGAAGTAACTGCAACAATCCAAGAACTACCGCAAGCAGCCTGAAACTGCAAGCCTGACAAACCAACAAGGTCAGAAACCTGAACTGCCAAACTGGGGATCACCAGGTAAAGCGCTGTGTCCTGAAGCGCTAGACCTTCACCCCAATCCACTCCTAGCTGTCGCAGTGCTGCCCTGCTGCTGGGCTGCCCAAAGCACTGTTATAATTATCCCCCCTGCTAGCCTGTGTCAAGCGCGCTCCCGCGCTGTGCCTCCACGTGGGAGGAATCGCCCCATCAAGCCACTGACCTCGGGCTGGAGAACTGCCATTGCGGCCGTCGCCGCGAGTGAAGAGCTGCGGAGGTGGGCGTGGCCTCCCCGAGGCCTTGGTGGTGAGTCGCGCCGTCCGCGCCCTCACCGAAGATCCCGAGGTGCCCACGCGATCACCGCCGGGCCCGGGAGCCCTCTGAGGCAGAAGTTGCGGACTGGAGATCACCGCCACGGCCCAGGTGAGGGAGAGAGGCCTCCGGCCCCACTGACGCCGTTGCTGAGCGACCGGGGACGCCGACCGCGTCATCGGCCGCGCCCTCGGGAAGGCCGCGCAGTGATTGGCTGCCGACTCCCGCTGCGCCCCCAGCGCCTACGGGAGCCGGAGAGGAGTCCCAATGAGCAGAGGGAGGCGGGAAGCCAGCCGGAGAGGACTGCCTGCTCCCACTCCCATCCCCGCATAATAACGCTGGCTACGGGGACCGGAGAAGAGCATTACGGCCCCCGCGATCACAGCCAGAAGGCCTATCGGCCCCAGTACGGGCCCCGCCCGACAGAACACAGGCCGGCCCGGGGAGAAACCAGCCGCTCAAGCGAGCGACCACCGAGATCACCGCAGGTGAGCCCGGGAGGCCCCTAGGGCAGGTAGAGTCGCCACTGGGGGCCGGGGACCACCTCCTCATTGCCGCACAAGGGGGAAACCAGGATTAACTTTGTCCACAAGAAGAGGCGAGGCCCGGAGAGGAGTGGGCCTGGCCTGAATTAACCCCTAAGTAGCCCTTGAGAGCCACAGAAGCCCAAATCAACAGGGAAGCCCCAGAGAGAGGGACATGTGGAGGGGTTCCCTAAGCTAATTACCAGCTTGATTATTATGCCTGCTTTAATTAATGGTTAGGCCTGATTTATATCCTCAGTAATGAAATGTGTTACCTAGTGTAAAGGTGCTTACCTGAATTGAGCCTGTGTTCGCCTGCCAAGAGTTAAAGTGTTCTTATGTTGTAGGCCTACCTGCTTTGCGACGCCCACTGTACTGAATGTGGTTGCGCCTAGGGTGATATAGGTTCTTCATCACCTACAGTGTAATGTGCATCTGATGTCTAATTAATTGCATATCGCCAACTGTGTTGAAGTCTATGTTTTTGACCTACAGTCTATGACCTACAGTGTTACCTGGTTTTCTAGGAGGTTATTGATACTGCCTTTTTAATGGCGTAACGTTCTCCTGTCCTAATGTGCTAGAATGAGATTTACGCACTAGTTTATGAAGCTATGATGAAATGAAATGTTGCCTAAGATTATCTGCATTATCAACTGCTGATTTCAATGAGATAAAGGATCTTGTTTTTACATCCAAGCCTGGTGTGGTGTCCCCCTTTATTGTTGCGCATTACTGAGTCAGTGTGAGTGTGTGCTGCACAGGTGCTTAACACATTGCCTTCGGGTGCCTTCCTACCTCGCGCCCAGCTACCACGTCGGAATCAGCGACCCCGGTTCTAACACCGGTTCTCAGGCCACTTTTCAGTGGATTTTTTTTTAAGTCCCAGGTTTTGGTTTTTGGCTGTGTGGGCACCTTTAGACAAACTTCCAATGGTCCAGGTCTGGGGTGGAACCACATGGAGGGCAGGACTCACTTCAGGCAGGGGCTAGGTGCGGGTTCATGGTTGTTGGAGCTATTTTCTTGTCCCTGTAGTTCAGAATAGGAGGCCAGCCAACTAGCCCTTGAAGTCACTCTGGTAGTCCTGGAATCAAATAGAAAATCAGGCCTCAAATAGTAGGTCAGTCCTCTGAGGGAACAAGGCAGGCATAAAAATCAGCAGGGCAGTATTTTGGTAGCAGCAGGGCATTCCTCTGAGGTAAAAAACAGGCCTTAAGCACCAGGGCAGGCCTCTGAAGTACAAGGCATCCTTTTTGGGGTCCTCTGCAGGTCCAGGAGTGAACTGAAGAGTTTGTCGGAGGGTCCAATATGTATACATGGTGCCAGCGTTTGAGGTGGGAGAAACATCTAGACTTCTCAGCACATCTAGTTCTCTAAATGTCCTTCCTTCCCTGTCCAGTCTTCAAGAGGTCTAGAGTGATAATAGGTTTGAGTCAAGTTCTTTGTTAGTGAGCTGGAGCTAGCCCCTGGAAGTGGTCAGGAAACCGCTCTGCCTGACCTATCCTGGTAGGATGGGCAATCCTGCGAACACCCAGTCCCCTTTTGTCTCACTGTCTGGGAGGAATACACAAAGGCCAACTGCCCCACTCTTCACAACCATGTAACCCAGGACACAGGCACCAAATGGTTAGTTCAATAAAGTGGCAGTTTCAGAATTGTGACTTAAAATCCAACTTTATCTTTAAAGAGGGTTTTAAATTACAATTCATTTGAGACCTAACATGATGTTTCCATCTCTTACCAATAAAATGTTAGTACTTATTAAATTGTATTGGGTATGCCAAATGTATCCTATGGGAGAGGTAGGACACACAGCAGTAAAAAACGAATTTAAGAGTATATCACTACCATCACATATAAAACTTAAAATTACATATTCACCTTTTTTAGTAATCTGCACCCTGCCCTACGGGCTGTTTAAGGCCTACCTTAAGGTTGGCTTCTATGTATTAAAAAGGATGGTTTAAGCCTGGTAAAAGGTTTCATTTGACAATTCAAATTGGCAGTTTAAAACTGCTACAGGCTGCAAGAGTTGGCTGACACATTTTTTAAAGGGCACCTATGTGTGTGGTACAATGAGTGCTGCAGGCCCACTAGTAGCATTTAATTTGCAGGCCCTGGTTACATATAATACCACTTTAACATGGAGTTAATAATAAATTAAATGTGCCAATTGGGTGTAAACCAGTTTTACCATATTTAAAGGAGTGTTCACAAGCACTTTAACACTGATTAGCCGTGGTAATAGTGTACAGAGTCCTAAAAGCCAACACAAACTGGTTTAGAAAACAGGAAGTGTACAGATAAAATTTGGGGTTGACCCTGCAGAGAGGAACAAGTCGAACAGGTTACTTTGAGAAAATGCCCCTTTTTGGCAATTTTATACATAGTTTTTAGGCTCTGCACACTGGGGTACTGCTGACAAGTGTCTATTATATGTGCTTTAATCCCTAAAACATTTAAAAACTGGCTAATCCTTGATGGACATATCTGACTATAAGGCCATAGCATATGGTGTAGAAATTACACTCATGGCAAGGAATGTTAATTGTCACAAGTGGTCTGGAGTTCTCACTGTGCCTGTTGAACATGGCCCTTTCTGCTGGGTCACCTCCAAACTTTTTTCATTCAGCCTCTTGTTTTCTGAACCCATTTTTGCTGGCTTTAGGACTCTACACACTTTACCACTGCTAACCAGTGCTAAAGAGTTTGTGTCTCTCTTTAAAAGATGGGATAATTGGCTTATAACCAATTGGTATATTCAATTTACCTGAAAGCCTAGGAAAGTGGTACTACATGTGCCCAGAGCATGTAAATTAAATGCTACTAGTGGGCCTGCAGCACTGATTTTGTCACCCACTTAAGAAGCCCTTCGAACATCTCTCAAGCCTGCCATTGCAGCCTGCATGTGCAGTTGTTAAACTGCCATTTTGACCTGGCAAGATAAACTTCAGTTGGATATGTATGTTTTAGTTTTACATGCCCTCGTAGTGAAAAACTCTTATGTTTGTTTTTCACTACTACAAGGCCTGCCTCTCCCACAGGATAACATTGGAGTTAACTTATTACATTAAGTAAGTGCTAATTTCCAAATGGGAGCAAGTAACCAGTTCATGTTTAATGTCTTTGGAATTGTAGTAAAAAATCCTCTCTCATGCTGAAGGTGGATTTAAAAATTTTTAAATAACGTTTTAAGAAAGTTGTCATTTTCCTGCTTTAGCCATTTAGTGCTGCCAGCCTGCCTTGTGACTGGCTGCAGTTGGCAGTTGGGCTTTCTGTATTTCTCCTAGACAGCCACATACAATAGAGAGCTTAGGTGTGTCTGGATGGGCCACCACTGGCAGGATGGGTGGGCAGAGATGGGCACAGCCCTACTTACACTTGAATGGGCTGTGTCCTGCCTTCACATTAAGCACTGCATACCCCCTGAAGTTAGTTGGAAGCCACAATAGGGATGGCAGGATGCCTCTAGACTTCAAATGGAAATCTCTAGAAGCTTCACCAACTTCAAAAGAAGGCCCAGGTATAAATATTGGACCCCTGACACCCACTTTTTGGTACACATCTAGACCCGTGGATACTCTGCCAGGAAGAAGGACTGCTGAGCTGCTGAAAGGACTGCCAGTCTACTGGACTGCTGCTCCGAAGGACTGTTGCCCTGCTGTGCTGATCTGCTGCCCCCTTGCCCTTGCCTGGGTGTGAAGGACTGGACCTGCATCTATTGAACCAAGAACCCCAGATTGACTCCAAGGGTAGTTGGCTGGCCTTCTGACTAGAGCCTCAGGGACAGAAGGCTCCAACCACATTGAACCCAGCACCTGACTCTCCCATCTGTGAGGCCTCCCTGCAAAGTGGTGCCACCCCAGTCCTAGACCCTTAAAAGTGGGCCTGAAAGTGCTATGCCAGCCCATCTGTGGATCCAGCAGAACTGACACATTACCTTTGCTGCGCTGCACAATCCCGAGCAGAACCAATGCATTGCCTCTGCTGTGAGGGTTCTCCCAACGCAAGGACTCCACATCAACCTCGCAGCCTGCCCTCACTTTGCAAATCTTTCATCAGCAGCGTCGACGACGACGCAGGTTCTTGCATTGCAGCTCTTCGGAAGTGACGCATGGCCTCAACGTCGCGACGTATCCTCAACATTGGACTTCACCTGATAAGGCTCGTCAACAGGATCCTCAATGTCGGAGCATGACCATGCATCACAGCTTCTCGGAGCTGAGGCATCGCCTAGGTTGCGAGAAGAATTCTCGATACTGGACCTCGCAACGCTCCGTAACCAGGATTTAAGGTACTCTTGTTCAGCGGGTCTTACTGGGTCCTGTAGCTGGCTCGCGCTCCATCAAGGTCAGCCTGAACTTGTGACTTTCTCCCATTTTGGTGTAACCAGATATCCGCCATTGGCACTCAATGATTTTAGGTGCTGTTTTTATTAAAATCTTTAAACTAGCATTCTACTGACTGGATTTTTGTTGTTTGGGTCTTGATTTATTTATTAAAATCTACTCTATGTTTCTAGTTGGTGTGGGATTTTTCTTGTGTTGTATTTTCACTTTATTTCTGTATGAAGTGATGCATAAATATTTTGGACATTGCCTGTTCTGTACCAAGCTTCGAGGAGGTTGAGCAGAGGTTAATTTGAAGTTTACCTCACCCTGACAAGGATTGTGGTTGCTACATGAGTAGGGTTTCACTCCCCCTTAACCAGTAACCCAATTTCACACACTGCCATCCACAAATTTAAGAAGGAAAATGGATTCAGTGCTACCAATGTAGCTTGACTGCTGTAGTTTAAACCTCCAGTCCAATCTGTCAAAATAACCCTTTTGACAGGAGAAAAACAACCATTTTAAATAATGTATTAATGTCACACATTAGTAGGCCCTGAATGTAGGGTGCCTAGTATTTAAAAGTAGAACATGTAGAAATGCAATGTTGGCATGTCCCAACTGTGACAAACCCCCAAAAGCTATTTTGCTGTGAAGGCTCAGGCTGATCTATGAGGAACACTAGAGTACAGAGTAATCTATTAATTTAGCCATCTCAGGTTTGGAACAAGCCAGAGAAAGGAGCATCCACTATATTTATTATTCATTAAGAAACTATTACAATGGTGAAGCTGTGTTTTAATACGTATCTGGGGAAAGTAACTTTTAGAAACATACCTTTTCTGTGCAAGAAGCTTCTGAAAGCTAATTTGCATTAGCCTGTCAGCGTCTGCCTCTCCAGTGCTTGACCTTAATATTATGTGAAAACTGCTCCCAGAGGAGGAGCAATGGTTTAGACCTGGTGGCCAGGAATGGCTGGTGGTGAGGTATGTGATACCTGTTAAGTCCTGGAAGAATAGATGGGAGGGTTCAGGATTTTAATTTATTTGAAAAAGGTAAAGGTGTGGCCTGCCCATTCACTGTTAAGTGTAAGGCGAGACATGAGGAAGGGAAAACCTTTAATCTTTCGGTCCACTGTAGCCAGTGGAACACCAGCCCTTTGGGGAGTTTAGCTGGTCCCAGAACCACTTTTGTTTAGCTGAGGAGGGATGGGGGTACTCATTTTCCTAAACACACCCCTGGCTGGTACACATGCTCCTTTTAGGGGCAGAAGGCCTGTGCCATAGTGAATTTCTATAAGAATGGTGCACTCTGGGATAGTTTGCTGTAAGGAAAACAGGATGTGCTGTAAATGTGGGCAGGAATGCTTCTGGTAACTTTTTTCCTATTGGTTAGGGAAAGTCCAGGAGTCACCCCCACCAACTGGCTCCAGAATTACACAACAATGGACCTCACCTCTACCTAATCAGAACACTTTCTGGGCCTGCTGATGAAAAGAAGAGCACTGCATCTGCTGTCTGAAACCTGGAAGGGAACATGAACTTGTGTGAGGACCTGAAGTCCTGGACAAGTTCCCACTTGCACCCAGTAAAAAGAAGTGGACTCAAGAATCTGCAAGAGGCCTTTTTATTGAAATTCCGTACCATATAGTAGCAACTGCAGCGGTTCTGAGATCAACAGGACTTATAGGCCCACTAAACCGAATTGTAGCTGCATTTTGCATCCCAACCAGTTGACAGGGTACCTCATCTTCCTTGCTTGCACCAGGGGTCATGGCACTCTTATTGTTTTACTGCAAAGAAGTCACATTTGGTAATGTTTTCTGGCACCACTGCTTTCCCCATTAATTTATCTGAGCAGCAAAATGCATGTGGCGTGCAATGCTGGCAATAGAAATTTCTTCTCCTGTTAGTAATGCATTTTCCCCATGCACTAGCAATGCATCAAGGCATGGCTGGCATAAGCAGAATGGCACGTGTATTGATCCCACACCAAACTGCATCTCTTTACAGATTAAAAATACAGAGAGATTTGCACCTGTCCCACCCTTTGCTCAGCCCCCTTTCCCAGTCTGGGGCATATTTACAAGCCCCTATCACCACAGGAACGCCACTTTTTTAGGCGTTCCTGTAGCGATAGGGGCTTCGCCTTATTCACAAGGCAGTGTTAAGCCACGTAACGTGGCTTAACGTCACCTTGTGAATAAGGCACCAAAGGAGTGGCCAATGGGTGTTGCAGTTGGCGTACCGCCGCAACACCCATTGATTTTGAGGCTGTCCCATATTTACAAGGATGGCGTAAATATGGGGCACCGCCAAAATTAAGACCAAGGAAAACCTGGTCTTAAACAGGTGAAACGAGGAGAAATGCTTCATTTCTCCTCGTTTTTGCTGTTTCTATGTGTGCTGCATTGTGCAGCACACATAGAAACAGCAAGACGCCAAGGTGTCCCTTCTTGCACATAAACAATCATTTTAAAAATGACGAGTTGCAATTTTTATGTGTGCTGCAGCACACATAGAAGTTAGAAATCGCCATTTATGATTGTTATGTGCAATCATTTCCCACAACACAGTCACCCTTGCACCATAGTGCAAGGGTGCCTGTGCAGGCGCTAGGCAGCTAAATCTAGTGCCAGTGCAGGCTGAAATGCTGGGCTGCACCGTATTGTTAAATAATGCAAATATTGCATCCATCGTGCATTTTTCAGATCGGAAACTATATTTCCGAACCTGTGCATTTTGTTCCTCCTCTGTTCTATTGAAGATAAGGAAACATATTTTTATCTTCACTATAGATTAAAATAAAATCAGATGCAATGTTTATTCACAGACATTCCAAAGATTTTTCCAAACACCGAAGTGCAGCCCAAACTCCGCTCGTGTCTCATAGTTAGTTTACATTGCAGGTAAATTGGGTTGTCAATTTCCTGGGTTTATTGTCAAAGCTTTGCCATTCTATTGCTGTTATAAAAGCTTATTTCTCAGGGCTTGTTTTTCAGTACACGTAACAAAATCACACCTGCTAGAGATATAGCAGGGAAAGACATAATCCCCTTCACCACCTAGCAAGAGCCTTTAACACTAAAATCAAAACTAGATGGCCAAGAAGATTCTTTCAGACTGCATTATAAATAACAATATGTAGCACCTGATTTTAATTATGCAATTCAGCCTCTTGAATTTTTATAGTAATTCATAAACTGCTCCAGCAGACTTTGCCTTATTTATGAGAAGAATAGAACTCATCAAATTACATGTTATATTCAATTGCATTCCTTATATACTCCAATGAAACAAAACGCTCCGGTAAGCACTGAGCCCGTAAGATGAACATTAAACATATAATATGGAATCTATTGTGAGTCAAAAGATGAACACTGCATCTTCTAATGAAAGTGACACTTTCGTCAGACCAAGGTTAACCATCAAATTGTATTACAGAATGTAATAGCATACTCCAAAACATGAATGTGATATATTGTATACAACATGATCGTTTGGAAACTTTATCTCAAAGTACAATGTTTCCTGAAACAAATTTAAAACCCTTTATTATACATTAAACAGAACATTAAATTTGTCTCTGATTACAACCTTAGCACCAAAAAGCTTCATAGTTTCTATATGACCTTACAGAATTTGTTTCTGCTCAATTTGAGGCCTTCAAGTTTTGGCAAAATGAAAACTATTTATGAAAGTAGCTATCTTTTTTAGAAGGTCAGAATCATACAAAAATGCCCCTAGAAATTGCAAAAATATATTGTACTTTAAAAAATAAGCAAACTGTATTGACTATTTAAATATTTGCTTCTAGGAAAAATAAATTCATACTGTGGTAAGGAAGCTGTTTTGGAAATGGCCGACATCTCAGAATGGAATGTTTATTTTGTTATGTGAAATAAGCTGAAGATAATTATTTTCTTCAGTAACCAGTCTTTCTGAATGCGTACTTGAGATCTCATGACGGTCACAACATGAAGTCAATTGACAGAGGCATAAATACAGTAAGATATGGACAATTACAGTGGATGGTTGTTTTATGGAACACTGGACAGAACGAAAGGGTGTGAGCTTGTTTTTGGGTGGCCACATTCCCAAGGGAAAATACCTATTCCTGATCATAACAATGTTTGCCTATCCACAGCTGCAATGATGAAAATGCACAGTAACCATCTGTGCAACAAACGTGCTTTAGGCTATATTGCACTTGTTATGTGACGGATGGTATATTTGTCACGTTTGTGATGAAGCACCCATTCTAATTCAAATTCTAAATCAGGCCCTAAATTTGCACTTCTGATGTCACCATGTTGGTTAAGCCTCAAGTTAACTCCTTTTTCTTTGAATAAAGTATCTACTGACTTTATGATGAAGGTTAGTCGTTGATTCAGCCAGCTAACTATAAAACTGATGTAACCAGAGGAGAAAAGAAAGAAAGAACACTGCATATTTGAACACAAATTATTTTTTTGAGGATCATAATGCTTTATTTCAAAGCTCTGAAGGATATTTATTTTAGAAAGTTCAACACCCACTTTAACTCTTATTTTGTAAATAAAAGACAGTTTTTCTTCTGAGATCCTCCAAATGAATTTTTCATTCCAATGCAAGCCACTAGGAAGTGGCTGGTCTAAGGAGTCAGAACTGATAAGCCATAAAATGCAATAGTATGTAACTTTGCGGGTGCTCAAGCAGCAGGAACAATTTAACATATTTTAGTGTTCGTTCAAACACATGACATGGATTTTGCCCATAATCGACCATCATGCAAGATGAACCCATATGACATTAGACCCACTATCCACATATGCTTCTGTAAAATGTGCCCACCCACATAGTGCATGGCTGAGATGGACAGCGTGAATACTAATGGATTATGCTGAATTTATGAAGGCAAAACCCTCTCAAAGGGTTCTTGATTAACCTAGAAAAATGGTATCAAAGGAATATACTTCTACAGTATATTTTGTGTATTAGATCCCTTGTGGTTGCTTCATTTGTATTTTAAAAACCTGACATTCCGTCTCTGTCACCACAGCCCACTCTGAGCTACTGAAGCACTTCCTCCACCAATCATGACAGTGGACCTGCCACATCTCCCAGGGTATCTATACCTGGTTCTTTCACAGCGGAGGTTCCTTCAGACACTGATAGCATTGCCATCAGCAATCCAGGAATGGGTAAACACTTCTACATCCTTTCATCTTCATCCTCCCAAAAGGGATTGATGTCAGAACATATCACAACCTTCTAAGGTTGTAACCAGAGCACAACTCGAATACCTGTTATTGCTTTTTTCCTAATACCAGGTAAAATGGCACTCGGAGCTTCCAAATGAGGGTTTGTTGCGAGCTAGTGCTCACTTGGCTCCTTAGAAGCCCTGCTGATATCTGTTCCCTTGAGTATTCCTGGCTCATGCACTACATTCTTAGTATTTATGTAGCAGTCTATTTTTAAACTTACTAAAGATCATCAGCCTCTGCAAAAAAAATGATTCTCACTAATATAACATACTCCTATTTTCTGCTGCTTTTGTCAGGATTCCCCTATTTTATGACTTGGTCCCATTGTATTTGTACATGCCAAGATGTCGATGTTGTTAGTTGCTCCTGCTTAGAATAATTCAAGACTTAGCCTACCATATTCCTGTTAATCTTTTAATAAGGCATAGGGCAAGGTCATGCAGTACTTGTGTATAGGCCATTGACAGGGTAGTGGGAAGGGGAGCAGGGAGTGACAGAGACAGATGAGTGTTGCTGTAGTTCCAAGGTTAAGGATCACTGTCACTGGGTAATGGGAAAGGTGTAAAGGAGGGATGCAGGTCGAAATAATGACAACAAAAACATCAACGTGCAAAAATATCATGACCCAAATATGAAGTACCAAGTAATCATTAAGGCAATTTTATGAAGGTAAGTATTGATAGACTATTATTAATTCTACATGCTTTAATGGTATGCATATTGTCAAAGTAAATAGAAGTGGAGTTAAGTGAAAGAGATAGACCTTGATGCCCTTCTTTTGGCCCCCAAACAGAAGTCCAGTCCTGCTGTGTTTGCTAGTTCCTTCTTCCACTATGCCCTCTTGTCCTTGATTTCCCTGTGGACTACAGAAGTCCAGTTTTCTGTATCCTTTCAGAATGCTTTCAGATATTTATGCTCAAGAGAAAGCAGGAAGTAATATTTCAGTGCTTCCTCAGTTAGTAAGCAGGTGGAGTTAAGTAAAAGAGACAGACTTCTCTTCCCTCTCCTTTTCATGGCCTTTTAAGTCCAAAGCATCATAGTCTTGTGGGTTCTTTCTTCCATGCTGCCTTCCTAACTTAGATTTACCTTTGGACTGAAGGAGGCCAACTTTCTGATTCCTTTGAAAATACTTCCAGATGTTTATATTCAAATGAAACAGGTTTCAGGCCTCAGTGTTTTAAAGTTAGCAAGCAAATGTCTTCTCCTTAGCTTCTGCAGTTGCATCAGCAGAAATCCAAAAATTTCAGCAGTTATGGTTAACTGAGCTAACTATAACTTACGCCCCGCAATGCACTGCTTATGACCTCACGTATGACATCACTCATGACATGGTCAGTGACATCACTGATGACATCACTGATGGCATCTCAAATGACATCACTGGTGACATCACTGAATACATCATCCACAAAACCACTCACACCCCATGCACCCTCTCATAGGCTCACTCACACACCCACACACCCACTCACATACCTATTCACAGGCCCATACCAGTACTCACACACCCACGTTCTCCTCCGTAGAGCCACTCACACACCAACTCACTCACTCGTACAGCCACTCACACAACCATTCACTCACCCATACAGCTACTCATGCAACCAGACACTCACCCATAGAGCTACTCACACACCCACTTATTCACCTACAAGTCACTCACACACCCACTCACTCAGCAATACAGCATCTCAACACAGCCACTCAGTCACCCAAACAAGCACTCACACACTCACTCACACACCCACACTATCCCTTACATACCCATTCATACATCCATACAAGCACTCACACATCTGCTCACTCACTCATACACACAGCCATTCACACAGACACTACCTCTCCAATACAGCCACTGACACCAACTCACTTAACCAAACACCCACTCAAACAGCCATTCACTCACCCATACAGCCACTTACACACCCAGTCACTCACTCATAGAGCCATTCAGACACCCTCTCGCTCACCCATACAGTAATTACACACCCATTCATCCACCCATGGAGCCACTCACACAGCCACTCACTCACCCATACAGCCACTGATACACCCCCTCACTCACCAATACAGCCACTCACACAGTATCTCACTCACTCACACAACTACTCACACATCCAGTTATATATCCATACTGCCACTTACACACCCATACACACAAGGATACATACAGTAACACAACCACTCACATAATATATGTTGGAAGTGGTATCACTCAGTAGTAGTGTACCTAGTACACTGATTTAACTTTTGTAGTAGGGTAGTATATATGTTTAACACCCATAAACACTTAAAAATACTTACTCTCACTTGATGATGTCATCAGTGATGCCTTTTCAAATGTCATCAGTGATGTCATCAGTGATGTCACTGACCATGTCATGAGTGATGTAATACGTGGTGTCATAAGCAGTGCATTGGGCGGCGTAAGTTATAGTTAGCTCAGACAAATATAACTGCTGAATTTCTATAGTTTTGTACAAGTGAAGTCTGAGCCTAACTATAACACCCCTGTAACTTTAGTTTTTTTCCAGTGGTGAAGTTAATACATATATATATATATCATGTGATCAAGATAACGGCTGTTACTGAAACGCGTTATGACTACTTGAACGTGAAATAAACAACAACAATTGCATACCTAAAAGTGGAGTTCTTGCCCTTCTATTGCGACAGCACTGAGGAGGAGGTGAAGGAGGGGCGCTGTTTGGTGTTTTTGATATATATATATACACACATACATACATACATACATACATACATATATATATATATATTATCTACTGGCAGTCGCCAGTAGATAGTTATAGTTAGGACCACGTTTCCATAGGAAATGCATTTTTTGATGTGCTTATAACTTTGGCGTCATTTGACGAATCTTTACGAAATTTTCCGAAAAGTTCCTCTTTACAGGTGAGCTCCTATCCTGAAAGTTTGGGGGTGATTCGTGACGGGGGGGCTGAGAAAAAAGGGGGGTCCCAAAACGTGTTTTCTCCATGCAATTTCCATAGGAAACTTTAGACAAGGCTACAGGTCAAACTGCTGAACGGAATTACGCCAAATTTGGCAGGGAGAAAGGTCTTGGTCAAGAAAGCATGCTTTTGTTTAAATGGGGTAGTCCGTTCAGTAGTTTTAGAGAAATATCAAAATTTACAGATATCGATATTTGAGAATTCTGACATCTGATTGGCTGAGGCGTTACGAGCACGAGCGTGCGGCTCATTGGTTGCGAACTGTTCAAACTAGGAAGTGTTGGCAGCCATTTTGTGACTGAGTTGAAAGGCATAGGGCGAAACAAAAGAGAAAAATTGTATAAGAGGGTATAGTAGGAACACTGTGGTCTTAGTTTAAGCAGTCTGTACGGTGCAGAGGCAGGGAGTTTGAATGTTGCGTAGGCCGTGGAAATCACGTCCGCAGACGTGGAAATCACGTCCGCAGAACAACGGTGCGCGGTATTGCGGCAAGGTTGCGTAGGCTCTGGAAATCCTGTCGGGAAAATAACAATGCACCGTATTGCAGCCTTCCTTTAATATAATGCGCAGTAATGTTTACTTATAATGCGGTGTTCACTTTTATCACGGACAGTGTCACTTTTTTACACGAAAATTAATATTATGTGGGAGGGCGTGTTCTGTTCGTGTGTCTGGAACAAAATTAACGACAGTGTCACTTTCTTACACGAAAATTAATATTATGTGGGAGGGCGTGTTCTGTTTGTGTGTCTGGAACAAAATTAACGTTTAATTGGCTGAGGTGTTCATTGGCTGCAAACCATTGAAAGTAGAAGTGTTGCCAGCCATTTCCTCCCCGTGCGCGGAGTAGCAGGGACATCTGATTGGCTGACGTGTTCCAAGCAGGACCTTCCCAAGCTTAATGTTCATTGGCTGTGAACCATTGAAAGTAGAAGTGTTGCCAGCCATTTCCTCCCCGTGCGCGGAGTAGCAGGGACATCTGATTGGCTGACGTGTTCCAAGCAGGACCTTCCCAAGCTTAATGTTCATTGGCTGCGAACCATTGAAAGTAGAAGTGTTGCCAGCCATTTCCCCGTCCGCGGAGTAGCAGGCACATGGTATTGGTTGACGTGTTCCAAGCAGGACGTTCCCAAGCTTAATGTTCATTGGCTGTAAACCATTGAAAGTAGAAGTGTTGCCAGCCATTCCCTCCCCCTCCGCGGAGCATCAGGGACATCTGATTGGGTAACGTGTTCCAAGCAGGACCTTCCCAAGCTTAATGTTCATTGGCTGTAAAGCATTGAAAGTAGAAGTGTTGGCAGCTATTCCCTCCCCTCTGCGGAACACCATGGACATTTTATTGGCTAAACTGTTCCTAGTACAAGTTTGCTCATTATTGGCTGGGAACGGTTCACTGTTGTGAACCATTTTGTGACGCACTTCAATGGAGTACGGGAAAAGAAAGTAGTAGTGGGGAGGGTAGGAACACTATTAACTCTGTACAGTGGTCACAAGGTGGTGGAGAGGGATTGTGAAGGTAAAAATAGTTTTTTATATATTTTAAGGGCCATTTATATCATTGGCGTGGGGTGTACAAATCACGGCGGGAAAATAACAAAGTGTGTTGCGGTCTTCTTTTTATTAAGTTTGCGGGTGGGATACTTCCCAGGAGCACTGTTTAGTTATAATGTGGTGTTTACTTTTCTAACGGGGAGCTGTGGTTGCGCAGCAAAATTTAAGTCTAGGTTTGAAATAGTTTTTATTAAGCAATTACAAATATACTTTGTTCGGAAACTGAAGCTGTATATATCAAAGGGGTGACAAATAAAAACGCAATTCATAAAATATCCCTTAAGCGTGGGCACACCCTCCCTTTTTTTCTGCTATAGTTTGTAAAAGTGTTGCCCCATATTCTTGATAATATAAGAGGGCATGAGTTACTTTTAGATAAAGTAGAAAAGAAGTGCTACAAGAAACACTCCCGCACTACATCATCTCAGGTCACAAGAACAATAACAAGTAATAAACAGTTAAACACAAATCACTTTATATTACATAGAAATGTACGCTTTATCATTTTTTATAATTTCTATTATTGTAGAATTCGGGAAAGTTTGGTTGTAGTGCTTAGATCACGTACTCCTTTAAGAATATATAGGATAGTAGTATAATAATATACACTACTGGTCGTATATATTCTATAGGGAGAAGGTGAATAGGAACCGCAACAGACAAAAATAGAAATAGTAAAAAAACATTCAGAAATGTAGGGTTTATCAAAGGTATTCACTAAGAAAGTATCTATGGAAATGAATTTTTTAAAACTGCAATTCCCAAAAATATTGTCACTTTAAAAATATCTGATCAAGTAAGTTATAGAGGTCAGTAAACTGTATTTCAGATGGTTTACTCCTGGCGGCGAGAAATCTCCGATTCCTGTTGTGTGGAAATATCACACTCGTACAATATACACAGTGTCACTGATGACACACAAAAAGGAAAATGAAAATGAAGTCATCAATACAAAACAAGATCAATAACGAAATACTTTCCAGCGATGAGTATGTTGACAGCTTCTTTTCTACGGGACTTCGAAATCTTTCATCTTTGCGCCAACGGGTCATAAAGTGCTCTGAGATCACAATGACTGTTAATATTATAATATACATATTCACAGTATATGATCCCAAGAAAGAAACAGAGTAAGAACGAGAAGGTGCTGACGTTAAATATAAATCTCTAGTCTTCGCGTCGACGGGTCATAAACTCCACTGAGGTCAGTATAAATGTTCATATTACAATATACATACTCACACTATATGATCTCAAGGGAGAAATAGACTAAAAACCAGAAGCTGCTGACGTTACATATAAATCTTTAGTCTTCGCGCCAACGGGTCACAAACTCCTCTGAGATCATAATGTGTGGTTATTATAATATACATACTCACACTATATGATGTCAAGGGGGAAATAGACTACAAACTAGAAGCTGATGACGTTACATATAAATCTTTTGTCTTCGCGCCGACGGGTCACCAACACTTCTGAGGTCAAGTACAGTGTCAATATTATAATATACAAAGTCACACTATATGAGCTCAAAGGAGCCAGAACAGGAACAATGTTTGCTGTATTCTGTCTGTTTCTGAAAACAAGCTGCTGATGTTACATATAAATGGCAAAAACAACCAATAACACTTTTTTCTAAATACAAGTGTTTAAAGATTGACAAAGAGCTACGTATTATAAATATCTAGTATTGCATAATCAAACAACTTACAACTCAGGATTATATTTTGTGGCCGCAAAAGAAGAATCCGACTGTAGAAAAGAGCACCTGCAACACTGAATGGAGTCGCGTAAATAACTCGCAAAAACGAAACTAATCTATCAACGGGTGTGGTTTATATACTTTTTGGTTATTCAGTAGTCTATGGAAGGAAGATGCGGCTCCGGCCATTTATATGTGACGTTTTACAGTTGACACATGCTCACGTTTTAACTGTTTCACTTGTGCACGTGTTGGGAAAAGTTACAAAATGTGAAGCGGAAAAAGTTTCGTTTTCGAACCTAACATGTATAAGGTCCTTAATATGTACATACGTTGTAGAGCTTAAAAACTGTTACCCAGAAAACCGTGTCATTTCCATTCTTATTATAAATACATTTATTGATTTCCGTAATTCTAAATAGAAGACATAAAAAAAAGATCTATCAGAATAGAAGAAAAAAATAACGTGATAATATTTCTCATCACTATGGTTTTAAATAAAATGCGAGCATTTGTAAAGTGTACAGCTAACCCTGGAAAGGTGTGCCGGCGCTCATGGGCATCAGAAAGATTAAGCAAGGTGTTGCCCACAGTGACATAGTGGTGGGCTAACGTGCCGCTGGAGCCGGGAATCGAACTGTGAATGCTGTTGTTCAAAGTCAGGTATCATAGCTGCTCCGTCACACTTTTTCCACACTTATATGTTAATTAGTGCTAATTAAGTTTTAAACATTGTTAAATTATAACTTATAACAGACTACTGTTACAGTTAGTTTTTCACTACAAAAAGTATGCACGTCTTTTTAAATTTAGTTAAAAACAATATAGGTTTGATGGACATTGTAGTTAGAAATTAGCATTTAAAAAACCTTTGAAATTCACTGAAAAAACCATAGGTTTCAGGGACGTTATAGTTAGAAATTAGCATTTAAAAAACCATTGAAATTCACTGAAAAAACCATAGGTTTTACAGACGTTATAGTTAGAAATTAGCATTTAAAAACCTCTGAAATTCACTGAAAAAACCATAGGTTTTAGGGGCGTTATATTTAGCTGAACATTTCACTCGTACAAAACCATAGAAATTCCACTGTTATAGTTAGTTCAGCTAACTATAACTCGCGCCTCGCAATACACTGCTCATGACATCACATATTACATCATTCATGGCATGGTCAGTGACATCACTGATGACATCTGAAATGACATCACTGATGACATCACTGATGACATCATCCACATGAAAATCTGATGCACCTCCTCACAGTCTAATATAACCTTTAATACACCCACTGTAAAATACAGACTACCATTTTTGAAACAATCGAGACACCAATACCAGTTACTGCATACGCACTCTTTGATTCCTAGGTCTACACACACATCCACTCATTCACCCATACATTCACTTATACATGCAGTTACTCATCAATACAACACTATGATATGCACTCATAGACCTATTCAGACACTCACACACCGCCACTCATCCATGGAATTACTCACACACCTAGTCAGTCATGCAAAGAATCAATCACACTCCCATTTACTCACCTATACAGTTATACACACACCACCTCCCTAATTCATACAGATACTAACGCATAATTACTCTCTTATATAATCACTGATACAAGTACACACTCATCCATACAGCCACTCTCACAATCACTCACTGTCACATATACTCATTTATATACAGCATCACTCACATATACTGCCTTTTACATATGTAGTTACTCACACATGTACCACTGAGACATCCATTCACTCACCAACACACCCATACACACACTCACCCACCCATACAGCTGTTTCTACATGCACTCTTGAACCCATACACCCAGTGAATCAACCACTCACACATCAATGCACAGAGTCACATACCTCCAACCCACCCACACACACACTCAGTCTCCCATACAAATACTCAGGCAAACAATCAATAACCCATATAAACACTCATGTAGCTACTGGCCAACCCATGTAGCAGCTTACACAACAACAGACAGACTGATACACACATTCACACAGTTTAGTCATTAACCCATGCACTTAGTAAGACACATTTAATCACTCACTTATACAATCAGTCACACACCTGTAAAATCCCCCATCCAGACACTTATACACCCACTCATTCGTCAATACACCTAAGAATATATGTAAAACATATTTAAAAATTACAGAAACACACAGTCACTGGATGATGTCATCAGTGATGTCATTTGAGATGTCATCAGTGATGTCATCAGTGATGTCACTGACCATGCCATGAATGATGTAATATGTGACGTCATGAGCAGTGCATTGCGGGGGCGTGAGTTATAGTTAGCTGAAATAATTATAACAGTGGAATTTCTATGGTTTTGTACGAGTGAAATGTCCAGCTAACTATATCGCCCCTGAAACCTATGGTTTTTTCACTGAATATATACACATACACATATATATAACAATGGTTAAAGTAATTTTATAGTTAGGTGAATTTCTCAATGACAACATTAATATTCTGAACTAAAAAATACACAGAAGTTCAGTTATAGATCACAGCACTAAATATAACGTATGCACTCGCCATGCACTACTTATGACCTCACATATGACAACAATCATGACATGTTCTAAGACATTATTTATGATGACTCAAATGACATCATTGATGACATTACTGATGACATCACTGGTGACATCATCCAATGAGTGTGCCAGTTTGTTTTATAGTCTGTATAATGGTGGGTAAGTACCATATTACGTGTCTACCTAATTTTGTACAGCCTTGGCCCAGCTAATGGGTGTAAGTGCTTACAAAAAACATGTGCTCCTAATGCACCATAGCTGTGTAGATGTGTTGAACACAGTATAATTGTTTGTATCTAAGAGTAACTCTGTGTATCAGGTGACAATTGACTTGTGTTCATTATGTTCCACACAAGTTTACTGGTTCTGCAGAAAACATGTTCCAAAGCAGTATCATTCTATGTAGATACTAACCTTAGTAAGCAGGCTTTGAGTTATTAGACAGAATCACGTCAGCATGACAATTTCTACATAGCATAGTTACTGGGTGCACCAGGTACTAACCTATGTACACTTGCTTGGTTTGCTTGAGAAGATGGGCTATCTATAACGTTTTAACCATAGTATGAAGGGTGCAGGTAGTATGATGTTTAGCATCTTCAGACCATGGGTATTTTTAGCAAATATTGTCTTTTTTAACAACTATTGCACAGAGTCTACACTGTTCTTAGTAGATACTTTTGAATAATCTGTAGTGTTTTTCTCATGAAGATTTCACTGTTTACAAACAGTGTGGTATAGAGTGAAATCTCTCCAAAGAGTAAACACTGTTTACTGCACCCAGTTCTCTACTGCTATTAACTTAATTTCTCAATGTAGGTTTCTGTAAGTTTCAGGGGTTTGATACAGATAAAATCTGCCCGTAGTAGGTCATTTGCTTTGGAACTGACATTCACTATTTTTAGGAACTTGGCTTTCTCTGAACAGTTGGATACAGACACAACACCGCACTCAATGACGGTTTCTTATATATCTATAGTTGATTGTCAATGTGAACTATACTAGCTGTAAAGTGCATGGTATAGGGTCAATGTTGCACATAATGCATGCTTTCTATATCTTAGGGATTTGTATCTGTGATGGCAGTAATGATCGCTGATATTCATCTGAGCTTTTTTGTACTTGCTGTCATGCCTCTAATGCCATAGCAATTTATTGAGCAATTCAATGGAAAACAAAGCTTGCATGATGTCATCAATGATGTCATCAAAGATGTAAATTGATGTGTCAACAATTATATCATAAATAATGTCATAAAATATGTCATGAGTAACGTCATATGTGAGGTCATAAGCAGTGCATGGCAGGGCGCAAGTTATAGTTAGAGCTGCTAACTAATGAATTTCTGTGGAATTTTTAGTTCAAAACGTTAATGTTGTCATTGACAAATTCACCTAACTATAACATTACTTTAACTTTGTTTTTTTTCAGTGAATTTCAAAGGTTTTAAAAAAAAAAATGAAAACAGATCTTTCTTTATTACACCTAAATATAATGTTCATTAACCTTTGCTTTTTTTCAGTACATTCCTAGGGTTTTTTTTAACCAAAGTGATACTTAATTACCATTCATAAATACAAACCCCAACCGCGCACTGCTTTGCTCGTGTGTGGTGGGGGGTTGGCTGCAGGGCCTGCAGCCAACCTCCACATGCAGCCAACCCCACGCAGTGTACGGCCTTCAGCCGTGCAAAGTGGGGAGGTTGGCCACAGCGCCTGTCCCTGGGAACGCCATTCCCAGGGTCATTTTATTTTAAAGGGAAGGGGCCTCCCTCCTCCCTGATGCTCTTTAGGCCCTGGGGACCCCATCCACTAGGGCTGTAAAAGTAAATGAAAAGGGGATGGGGGCGTGCAGCCCCCCTCTCTTTTCCTCTTTAGGACTGGGGATGCCATTCCCTGGGGTCACTTATTTAAATAAAGTGAAGGGGTGCATGGTCCCCTCCCTGAACCTTGTTAAGCCCAGAGGACCTCATCCACCAGGGCCACGCTTTCAAATAAAGAGGAGGCTGGCATGCTTGGCCCCCTTACCCAGGCCGATTTTGGCCCCACAGTCCCCATCTCCTGGGGCCAGGCATTATTTTGATTTTGGGAGGCGGGCATGTGTGGTCCACTTCTCCAGGTCTATTTGGGCCTCGGGGATCCCATTCCCCGGGACACGCATTATTTTCAGGGGAAAGGGAGAGCACGAGGCCCACCTCCAGAGGCTGATTTTGACTCCAAAGACTCCATCCCTTGGGCCTAGTGTTAATTTGAGGGGAAGGGGGTATGCAGGGCCTACCTGGGCTGATTTTGGCCCCAGGTACCCCATCACCTACGATCCAGCACCATTTTCAAGGTAGAGGGGGCATGTGGCCCCCTCCCTGTGCCGATTTCAGCCCCAGGGACCCCATCCCTGGTGCCTGCCAGCAAATTGAAAGGAAAGGGGGCATGTGGCCCTCCTTCCTGGGTCCATTTTGGCCCTGGGGCCCATCCACTGGGGCAACAAAAGGTGGGTGCCATGGTGCCCACCCATGGCACCAAAAATATTGTCTTTCAGGGTTGCAGAGGGAGCCCCTAGGCCCCCACCAGATCCCTGCATACAGCAGAAGCCAGCATTTCTCCCACCTGCAGGTAGAGGCTAATAATGCTGCTCCCTGGGGGCAAGAAAAATCATTTGATCTGTTTCCCTGCCCGAAGATCAAAAGTCTGCTAATAGTTGGTGGGAGAATTTTTGAAGCTCCCGACCACTGGGAGCAGACTTGGTGTTTGCTCCCACTTGACGGGTGTTTTGAAAATGCTCCAACCAAGCAAGCAAACACAGGTTTCTCTGCCCATGCCCCTTCAGATAGGGAAACAGATATGTCCCAGGGATGTGCTCCATGGAACATAGATTGAGAGCTGGCCCCAGTGGTGGGCATCTTGAGGCTTTGGAAAGGGGGGTGTCAGCCCTAGAGGTGGCTCTATGGGCCTCTTGAGGCACAGGGAAGGGAGCCATGAAGCCCCTCTTTACAAATAGGCAAATTGTGGCCCAGGGGTGACCCCCCAGGCCTCTTGAAGCTCAGAGAGGGTGTCACACATCCCCCTCCCCATAAATATTATATTCGCCCCCAAGGGTGTGCTCCCTGGGGCCTCCAATGGCTCAGAGAGGAGGGGCCATGCATTCCCCTCCCCTTCTTTAACAATTGTGGCCCTGGGGATGGGCTGCCTGGGGCCTCTGATGGTTTGGATGAGGGGGCTGCATGTCCCCTTCCCATAAATAATATATTCGGCTGAGGGGA
The DNA here is from genome assembly GCA_963921515.1 of Calotriton arnoldi. Taxonomy (NCBI): domain Eukaryota; kingdom Metazoa; phylum Chordata; class Amphibia; order Caudata; family Salamandridae; genus Calotriton; species Calotriton arnoldi. Next base: position 236,403 of record CAWUFW010013790.1, on the reverse strand, counting down.
CAGGCTACACAGGGCTGGGGGAAGAGGAGTCCCCCTCCCAATAAACATTGTTTTTAGCTCCATGGGTGAGCACCCTGGGGCCTCTGAAACTTTGGGGAGAGGGGTCACACAGCCCCCATCCCCTTTATGAACATAGACCAGGGGATAGGCTCCCTGGGGCTTCAAATAAGTAAATGCATGAACCCCCTCCCTGGGCCATTCTGTTTACTGATCTATAAAACTTTTGCGGGATCGCAGCATTTGTTACCATTTTTCTCTTTTGGGCCTAGGGGGTACCTCTGGGTCCCCCCGTGAGTCCTAGGGGGGTCAGGGTATTTCTTCCCTGCCCCCATATATCTTCATTTTTTTATAACTTCAGGACAGGGGACAAAGTCCCTGAGTCCCATAATGGCTGCCAGCAACATCTTTCTCATGTTGCTGGCAGCCAATCAGAGCACTCACTCTCGTGGGAGTCTAAGTCCCATGGGAGTGAGATGGCCCAAAGGAAAAAAGCTCCCTGGGCCAATCTGAATGCTCTATTTGTAAATTAACACTCCTGCGAGAGTCTCTCGAGACTCTTGCAGACCCAACAGCCAAAATATGCAATTATTTTTTACCCTAAATATCTCAAAACCTACTGAATGGATTTACGCCAAATCATAAAAAAATGTGTACCTAGCTCTAGCTTCCTACCAAATTGAGTGTAATTCCGTTCAGTAGTTTTTGCTGTAGCCATGTCTAAAGAAGTCTATAGAAAATGCATAGGCATTTTGCATTTTTGGACCACCCTTTTATCTCAGGACCCACTTGACGAATCACCCCAAATCTTCCCAGGAAGGAGCTGAGGCGGATGAACTTTTGTTTTGGAACGCTTTGGGAAGATTCGTAAGACTGGGCCAAAATTATTAGCCACCCAAAAAACACTCTTTCTATGGACAAGCAGACCTAACTAACACTGCCTAGTATATATATATATATATATATATATATATATATATATATATATATATATATATATATATATATATATATATATATATATATATATATAATATATTCACTGAAAAAACCATAGGTTTCAGACACGTTATAGTTAGAAATTAGCATTTAAAAAACCTTTGAAATTCACTGAAAAAACCATAGGTTTTAGGGACAGTTATAGTTAGTTGGACATTTCACTCGTACAAAACCATAGAAATTCCCCGTTATAGTTAGTTCAGCTAACTATATCTCGCGCCTCCGCAATGCACTGCTGATGACGTCACATATTACATCACTCATGACATGGTCAGTGACATCACTGATGACATCACTGATGACATCTCAAATGACATCACTGATGACATCACTGATGACATCATCCAGTGACTGTGTGTTTCTGTAAAGTTTAAATATGTTTAATATATATAGGGAAAGGTGTATTGAAGAATGAGTGGGTGTATAAGTGTCTGAATGGATGATTTAGTACGTGAGTGACTGACTCTACAAGTGAGTGATTAAATGTATCTTACTGAATGCATGGGTTAGTGACTAAACTGTGTGAATGTCTGTATCCGTCTGTCTGTTGGTTTGTAAGCGGCTGCATGGCTTTCTGAATAGCTACATGAGTGTCTACATGGGTTATTGATTGATTGTCTGAGTATCTGTATGGGTGCCTGAGTGTTTGTGTGGGTGGGGTGTGTGTGACTCTGTGCATAGATGTGTGAGTTGGTGATTCACTGGGTGCATGGTTTCAAGAGTGCATCTGTGATGGACTGTATGGGTGGGTGAGTGTGTGTATGGGTGTGTTAGTGATTGAATGTATATCTCAGTGGTACATGTGTGAGTAACTACATATGTGAAAGGCAGTATATATGTGTGTTGGAGTATATAAATGGCTATAAGTGAGAGTGTGTGATTGTGAGAGTGGCTGTATGGATGAGTGTGTACTTGTATCAGTGATTGTATAAGAGCGTAAGAATGTGCTAGTATTTGTATGAGTAAGTGAGCTGGTGTGTGTATAACTGTATAGGTGAGTAAATGGGTGTGTGATTAAGTTTTTTGCATGACTGACTAGGTGTGTGAGTACCTCTATGGATGAGTGGTGGTGTGTGAGTGTTTATATAGGTGTATGAGTGCATATGATAGTCCTGTACTGAGTGACTAAGTATGAGTGACTGTACGGGTGAGTGAGTGGATGTGTGTGTAGACCTAAGAATCAGTGAGTGGGTATGTAGTTTTTGGTGTTGGAGTGTCTATGGTTTTGAGAATGGCAGTCTGTAATTTAGAGTGGGTGTATCAAAAGTTATATTAGGGTGTTAGAAGATGCATGAAATTATCACATGGATGATGTCATCAGTTATGTCATTTGAGATGTCATCAGTGATGTCATCAGTGATGTCACTGACCATGTCATGAGTGATGTAATATGTGACGTCATCAGCAGTGCGTTGTGAGGCGCGAGTTATAGTTAGCTGAACTAACTATAACGGGGGAATTTCTATGGTTTTGTACGAGTGAAATGTCCAACTAACTATAACTGTCCCTAAAACCTATGGTTTTTTCAGTGAATTTCAAAGGTTTTTAAATGCTAATTTCTAACTATAACGTGTCTGAAACCTATGGTTTTTTCAGTGAATTTCAAAGGTTTTTTAAATGCTAATTTCTAAATATAACGTACCTGAAACCTATGATTTTTTAAGTGAATTTCAAAGGTTTTTTTAAATGCTAGTTTCTAACTATGCCTACAGAGGTAGGACATGTGAAGATAGAAGAAAAAACGCACAGAAAGAAGCAAAAGATGTGCAGAAAGAACCAACAGAGGAGCAGAAAGAGGCCTTGTTGCAAAATCATCCAGTGCCCACAACTTTTTCAGACGGGTACTGGTGGTAACTGACTCTGACTAACCAGAGCCAGTGCTATGCTAAAAGACACTTAGAATACAGTGAAAACACCTACATACACTAGGGAACACTATGCGTTGGGGTACCCCTGTGATTAGCATGACCTCCTCTGCAAGTCCCTAGTACATAATAGGGCAGGGGATTAAAACTACCTCTTAAAACGCGCTACAGGGCGCGTTTGCACAGTGGTGAAGGGAGGGGGGCCTGAGGTGATGTGTGCAAACGCACCCGTGGCGCATTTTAAGTTGCGGGATTAAGTCCCCTTGAATTCTGAGGGTCCCTGGGGCCCAACTAGCCCCCAGGTACCTACAGTTAGGACCACAGAGCTGAGTTGCAGAGAGGCGTTCCGAGGCCACGCACCTTTTTCACCTCTCTGCAACGCAACTCTGTTGTGCTTACTGAAGGTACCTGGTGGGCTAGTTGGCCCCCAGGGTCCCTCAGGATTCAAAGGGAATTAATTCCCCAACTTAAAACGCACCACAGGGCGTGTTTACGCACATGTCACCTGAGGCCCCGCCCCTCCCTTCACCACTGTGCAAACGCGCCCGTGGTGCGTTTTAAGTTGGGGGATTAGGTCACCTTGAATCCTGAGGGTCCCTGGGGCCCAACTAGCCCATTAGGTACTTCCAGTAAGCACCACAGGCCTGCGTTGCAACGCCTGTAACAAATTGTGCAGTTGTGTTTAGGTAGTGAAGAGGGTCATGCTGGGGGTAGTGTTTTAGGGTTTAGGGTAGTGCAGTGGTGTTTGTGTAGTGTAGGGGTCATGCTGGAGGTAGATTTAGGGTTTAGGGTAGTGCAGTGGTGTTTGGGTAGTGTAGGGAGTTGTGCTGGGGGGAGTGTTTTAGGGTTTAGGGTAGTGCAGTGGTGTTTGGGTAGTGTAGGGGGTCGTGCTGGGGATGGTGGTTCAGGGTTTAGGGCAGTGCAGTAGTGTTCGGGCAGTGTAGGGGGTCGTGCAGGGGGTGGTGTTTCAGGGTTTAGGGCAGTGCAGTGGTGTTCGGGCAGTGTAGGGGGTCGTGCTGGGGGTGGTGTTTCAGGGTTTAGGGCAGTGCAGTGGTGTTCGGGCAGTGTAGGGGTCGTGCCAGGGCTGGTGTTTCACGGTTTAGGGCAGTGCAGTGGTGTACGGGCAGTGTAGGGGTCTTGCTGGGGGTGGTGTTTCAGGGTTTAGGGCAGTGGTGTTCGGGCAGTGTAGGGGTCTTGCTGGGGGTAGTGTTTCAGGGTTTAGGGCAGTGCAGTGGTGTTCGTGCAGTGTAGGGGTCGTGCTGGGGGTGGTGTTTCAGGGTTTAGGGCAGTGCAGTGGTGTTCGGGCAGTGTAGGCAGTCGTGAAGGGGTGGTGTTTCAGGGTTTAGGGCAGTGCAGTGGGGTTCGGGCAGTGTAGGGGGTCATGCTAGGGTATGTGTTTCAGGGTTTAGGGCAGTGCAGTGGTGTTCAGGCAGTGTAGGGGGTCGTGCAGGGGCTGGTGTTTCAGGGTTTAGGGCAGTGCAGTGGTGTTCGGGCAGTGTAGGGGGTCGTGCTGGAGGTAGTGTTTTAGGGTTTAGGGTAGTGCAGTGGTGCTTGTGTAGTGTAGGGGGTCGTGCTGGGGGTAGTGTTTTAGAGTTTAGGGTAGTGCAGTGGTGTTTGTGTAGTGTAGGGGTCATGTTTTAGGGTAGTGCAGTGGTGTTTGGGTAGTGTAGGGGTCGTGCTGGGGGTAGTGTTTTAGGATTTAGGTTAGTGCAGTGGTGTTTGGGTAGTGTAGGGGTCGTGCTGGGGGTAGTGTTTTAGGGTTTAAGGTAGTGCAGTGGTGTTTGTGTAGTGTAGGGGTCGTGCTGGGGGTAGTGTTTTAGGGTTTAGGGTAGTGCAGTGGTGCTTGTGTAGTGTAGGGGTTGTGCTGGGGGTAGTGTTTTAGGGTTTAGGGTAGTGCAGTGGTGTTTGGGTAGTGTAGGGGTCGTGCTGGGGGTAGTGATTTAGGGTAGTGCAGTGGTGTTTGGGTAGTGTAGGGGGTACTGCTGGGGGTAGTGTTTTAGGGTTTAGGTTAGTGCAGTGGTGTTTGGGTAGTGTAGGGTACTGCTGGGGGTAGTGTTTTAGGGTTTAGGGTAGTGCAGTGGTGTTTGTGTAGTGTAGGGGTAGTGTTTTAGGGTTTAGGGTAGTGCAGTGGTGTTTGTGTAGTGTAGGAGGTCATGTTTTAGGGTTTAGGGTAGTGCAGTGGTCTTTGGGTAGTGTAGGGAGTCGTGCGGGGTAGTGTTTTAGGGTTTAGGGTAGTGTAGGGGGTCATGCGGGGGTAGTGTTTTAGGGATTAGGGTAGTGCATTGGTGTTTGGGTAGTGTAGGGGTCATGCGGGGGGTAGTGTTTTAGTGTTTAGGGCAGTGCAGTGGTGTTTGGGTAGTGTAGGGGTCGTGCTGGGGGAGTGTTTTAGGGTTTAGGGCAGTGCAGTGGTGTTCGGGTAGTGTAGGGGGTCGTGCTGGGGGAGTGTTTTAGGGTTTAGGGCAGTGCAGTGGTGTTCCGGTAGTGTAGGGGGTCGTGCTGGGGGTAGTGTTTGAGGGTTTAGGGCAGTGCAGTCGTGTTCGGGTAGTGTAGGGGGTTGTGCTGGGGGTAGTATTTTAGGGTTTAGGGCAGTGCAGTGGTGTTTGGGCAGTGTAGGGGGTAATGCTGGGGGTGGTGTTTTAGGGTTTAGGGCAGTGCAGTGGTGTTCGGTCAGTGTAGGGGGTCGTGCTGGGGTGGTGTTTCAGGGTTTAGGGCAGTGCAGTGGTGTTCGGGCAGTGTAGGGGGTGGTGTTTCAGGGTTTAGGGCAGTGCAGTGGTGTTCGGGCAGTGTAGGGGGTCGTGCAGGGGGTGGTGTTTCAGGGTTTAGGGCAGTGGTGTTCGGGCAGTGTAGGGGGTCGTGCTGGGGGTGGTGTTTCAGGGTTTGGGGCAGTGCAGTGGTGTTCGAACAGTAAAGGGGTCATGCTGGGGTGGTGTTTCAGGGTTTAGGGCAGTGCAGTGGTGTTCGGGCAGTGTAGGGGGCGGTGCAGGGGGTGGTGTTTCAGGGTTTAGGGCAGTGCAGTGGTGTTCCGGCAGTGTAGGGGTGCTGCAGGGGTGGTGTTTCAGGGTTTAGGGCAGTGCAGTGGTGTTCGGGCAGTGTAGGGGGTCATGCAGGGGGTGGTGTTTCAGGGTTTAGGGCAGTGCAGTGGTGTTCGGGCAGTGTAGTGGGTCGTGCTGGGGCTGGTGTTTCAGGGTTTAGGGCAGTATAGTGGTGTTCGGGCAGTGTAGGGGGTCATGCTGGGGCTGGTATTTCAGGGTTTAGGGCAGTGCAGTGGTGTTCGGGCAGTGTAGGGGGTCGTGCTGGGGGTGGTGTTTCAGGGTTTAGGGCAGTGCAGTGGTGTTCCGGCAGTGTAGGGGGTCATGCTGGGGGTGGTGTTTCAGGGTTTAGGGCAGTGCAGTGGTGTTCGGGCAGTGTAGGGTGTCGTGCTGAGGGGTGGTGTTTCAGGGTTTAGGGCAGTGCAGTGGTGTTCGGGCAGTGTAGGGGGTCGTGCAGGGGTGGTGTTTCAGGGTTTAGGGCAGTGCAGTGGTGTTTGGGCAGTGTAGGGGGTCGTGCAGGGGGTGGTGTTTCAGGGTTTAGGGCAGTGCAATTGTGTTCGACCAGTGTAGGTGGTCTTGCTGGGGGTGGTGTTTCAGGCTTTAGTGCAGTGGTGTTCGGGCAGTGCAGGGGGTCTTGCTGGGGGTGGTGTTTCAGGGTTTAGGGCAGAGCAGTGGTGTTCGGGCAGTGTAGGGGGTCTTGCTGGGGCTGGTGTTTCAGGGTTTAGGGCAGTGCAGTGGTGTTCGGGCAGTGTAGGGGGTTGTGCTGGGGCTGATGTTTGAGGGTTTAGGGTAGTGCAGTGGTGTTCGGGCAGTGTAGGGGGTCGTGCTGGGGCTGGTGCTTCAGGGTTTAGGGCAGTGCAGTGGTGTTCGGGCAGTGTACGGGGTTGTGCTGGGTCTGGTGTTTCAGGGTTTAGGGCAGTGCAGTGGTGTTCGGGCAGTGTAGGGGGTCGTGCTGGGGGTGGTGTTTCAGGGTTTAGGGCAGTGCAGTGGTGTTCGGGCAGTGTAGGGGTCGTGCTGGGGCTGGTGTTTCATGGTTTAGCGCATTGCAGTGGTGTTCGGGCAGTGTAGGGGGTCGTGCTGGGGGTGGTGTTTCAGGGTTTAGGGCAGTGCAGTGGTGTTCGGGCAGTGTAGGGGTCATGCTGGGGGTGGTGTTTCAGGGTTTAGGGCAGTGCAGTGGTGTACGGGCAGTGTAGGGGGTCTTGCTGGGGGTGGTGTTTCAGGGTTTAGGGCAGTGGTGTTCGGGCAGTGTAGGGGGTCTTGCTGGGGGTAGTGTTTCGGGGTTTAGGGCAGTGCAGTGGTGTTCGTGCAGTGTAGGGGGTCGTGCTGGGGGTGGTGTTTCAGGGTTTAGGGCAGTGCAGTAGTGTTCGGGCAGTGTAGGGGATCGTGCAGGGGGTGGTGTTTCAGGGTTTAGGGCAGTGCAGTGGTGTTCGGGCAGTGTAGGGGGTCGTGCTGGGGGTGGTGTTTCAGGGTTTAGGGCAGTGCAGTGGTGTTCGGGCAGTGTAGGGGTCGTGCAGGGGTGGTGTTTCAGGGTTTAGGGCAGTGCAGTGGTGTTCGGGCAGTGTAGGGGGTTGTGCTGGGGCTGATGTTTGAGGGTTTAGGGTAGTGCAGTGGTGTTCGGGCAGTGTAGGGGTCGTGCTGGGGCTGGTGCTTCAGGGTTTAGGGCAGTGCAGTGGTGTTCGGGCAGTGTACGGGGTTGTGCTGGGTCTGGTGTTTCAGGGTTTAGGGCAGTGCAGTGGTGTTCGGGCAGTGTAGGGGGTCGTGCTGGGGGTGGTGTTTCAGGGTTTAGGGCAGTGCAGTGGTGTTCGGGCAGTGTAGGGGTCGTGCTGGGGCTGGTGTTTCATGGTTTAGCGCAGTGCAGTGGTGTTCGGGCAGTGTAGGGGTCGTGCTGGGGGTGGTGTTTCAGGGTTTAGGGCAGTGCAGTGGTGTTCGGGCAGTGTAGGGGGTCATGCTGGGGGTGGTGTTTCAGGGTTTAGGGCAGTGCAGTGGTGTACGGGCAGTGTAGGGGGTCTTGCTGGGGGTGGTGTTTCAGGGTTTAGGGCAGTGCAGTGGTGTTCGGGCAGTGTACGGGGTTGTGCTGGGTCTGGTGTTTCAGGGTTTAGGGCAGTGCAGTGGTGTTCGGGCAGTGTAGGGGGTCGTGCTGGGGTGGTGTTTCAGGGTTTAGGGCAGTGCAGTGGTGTTTGGGCAGTGTAGGGGGTCGTGCAGGGGGTGGTGTTTCAGGGTTTAGGGCAGTGCAATTGTGTTCGACCAGTGTAGGTGGTCTTGCTGGGGGTGGTGTTTCAGGCTTTAGTGCAGTGGTGTTCGGGCAGTGCAGGGGGTCTTGCTGGGGGTGGTGTTTCAGGGTTTAGGGCAGTGCAGTGGTGTTCGGGCAGTGTAGGGGTCTTGCTGGGGCTGGTGTTTCAGGGTTTAGGGCAGTGCAGTGGTGTTCGGGCAGTGTAGGGGGTTGTGCTGGGGCTGATGTTTGAGGGTTTAGGGTAGTGCAGTGGTGTTCGGGCAGTGTAGGGGGTCGTGCTGGGGCTGGTGCTTCAGGGTTTAGGGCAGTGCAGTGGTGTTCGGGCAGTGTACGGGGTTGTGCTGGGTCTGGTGTTTCAGGGTTTAGGGCAGTGCAGTGGTGTTCGGGCAGTGTAGGGGGTCGTGCTGGGGGTGGTGTTTCAGGGTTTAGGGCAGTGCAGTGGTGTTCGGGCAGTGTAGGGGGTCATGCTGGGGCTGGTGTTTCATGGTTTAGCGCAGTGCAGTGGTGTTCGGGCAGTGTAGGGGTCGTGCTGGGGGTGGTGTTTCAGGGTTTAGGGCAGTGCAGTGGTGTTCGGGCAGTGTAGGGGGTCATGCTGGGGGTGGTGTTTCAGGGTTTAGGGCAGTGCAGTGGTGTACGGGCAGTGTAGGGGTCTTGCTGGGGGTGGTGTTTCAGGGTTTAGGGCAGTGGTGTTCGGGCAGTGTAGGGGTCTTGCTGGGGGTAGTGTTTCGGGGTTTAGGGCAGTGCAGTGGTGTTCGTGGCAGTGTAGGGGGTCGTGCTGGGGGTGGTGTTTCAGGGTTTAGGGCAGTGCAGTAGTGTTCGGGCAGTGTAGGGGATCGTGCAGGGGGTGGTGTTTCAGGGTTTAGGGCAGTGCAGTGGTGTTCGGGCAGTGTAGGGGGTCGTGCTGGGGGTGGTGTTTCAGGGTTTAGGGCAGTGCAGTGGTGTTCGGGCAGTGTAGGGGGTCATGCAGGGGGTGGTGTTTCAGGGTTTAGGGCAGTGCAGTGGTGTTCGGGCAGTGTAGGGGGTTGTGCTGGGGCTGATGTTTGAGGGTTTAGGGTAGTGCAGTGGTGTTCGGGCAGTGTAGGGGGTCGTGCTGGGGCTGGTGCTTCAGGGTTTAGGGCAGTGCAGTGGTGTTCGGGCAGTGTACGGGGTTGTGCTGGGTCTGGTGTTTCAGGGTTTAGGGCAGTGCAGTGGTGTTCGGGCAGTGTAGGGGGTCGTGCTGGGGGTGGTGTTTCAGGGTTTAGGGCAGTGCAGTGGTGTTCGGGCAGTGTAGGGGGTCGTGCTGGGGCTGGTGTTTCATGGTTTAGCGCAGTGCAGTGGTGTTCGGGCAGTGTAGGGGGTCGTGCTGGGGGTGGTGTTTCAGGGTTTAGGGCAGTGCAGTGGTGTTCGGGCAGTGTAGGGGGTCATGCTGGGGGTGGTGTTTCAGGGTTTAGGGCAGTGCAGTGGTGTACGGGCAGTGTAGGGGGTCTTGCTGGGGGTGGTGTTTCAGGGTTTAGGGCAGTGCAGTGGTGTTCGGGCAGTGTACGGGGTTGTGCTGGGTCTGGTGTTTCAGGGTTTAGGGCAGTGCAGTGGTGTTCGGGCAGTGTAGGGGGTCGTGCAGGGGGTGGTGTTTCAGGGTTTAGGGCAGTGCAGTGGTGTTTGGGCAGTGTAGGGGGTCGTGCAGGGGGTGGTGTTTCAGGGTTTAGGGCAGTGCAATTGTGTTCGACCAGTGTAGGTGGTCTTGCTGGGGGTGGTGTTTCAGGCTTTAGTGCAGTGGTGTTCGGGCAGTGCAGGGGGTCTTGCTGGGGTGGTGTTTCAGGGTTTAGGGCAGTGCAGTGGTGTTCGGGCAGTGTAGGGGGTCTTGCTGGGGCTGGTGTTTCAGGGTTTAGGGCAGTGCAGTGGTGTTCGGGCAGTGTAGGGGTTGTGCTGGGGCTGATGTTTGAGGGTTTAGGGTAGTGCAGTGGTGTTCGGGCAGTGTAGGGGGTCGTGCTGGGGCTGGTGCTTCAGGGTTTAGGGCAGTGCAGTGGTGTTCGGGCAGTGTACGGGGTTGTGCTGGGTCTGGTGTTTCAGGGTTTAGGGCAGTGCAGTGGTGTTCGGGCAGTGTAGGGGGTCGTGTTGGGGGTGGTGTTTCAGGGTTTAGGGCAGTGCAGTGGTGTTCGGGCAGTGTAGGGGGTCGTGCTGGGGCTGGTGTTTCATGGTTTAGCGCAGTGCAGTGGTGTTCGGGCAGTGTAGGGGGTCGTGCTGGGGGTGGTGTTTCAGGGTTTAGGGCAGTGCAGTGGTGTTCGGGCAGTGTAGGGGGTCATGCTGGGGGTGGTGTTTCAGGGTTTAGGGCAGTGCAGTGGTGTACGGGCAGTGTAGGGGGTCTTGCTGGGGGTGGTGTTTCAGGGTTTAGGGCAGTGGTGTTCGGGCAGTGTAGGGGGTCTTGCTGGGGGTAGTGTTTCGGGGTTTAGGGCAGTGCAGTGGTGTTCGTGCAGTGTAGGGGGTCGTGCTGGGGGTGGTGTTTCAGGGTTTAGGGCAGTGCAGTAGTGTTCGGGCAGTGTAGGGGATCGTGCAGGGGGTGGTGTTTCAGGGTTTAGGGCAGTGCAGTGGTGTTCGGGCAGTGTAGGGGGTCGTGCTGGGGGTGGTGTTTCAGGGTTTAGGGCAGTGCAGTGGTGTTCGGGCAGTGTAGGGGGTCGTGCAGGGGGTGGTGTTTCAGGGTTTAGGGCAGTGGTGTTCGGGCAGTGTAGGGGGTCTTGCTGGGGGTGGTGTTTCAGGGTTTAGGGCAGTGCAGTGGTGTTCGGGCAGTGTAGGGGGTCTTGCTGGGGGTAGTGTTTCAGGGTTCAGGGCAGTGCAGTGGTGTTCGTGCAGTGTAGGGGGTCGTGCTGGGGATGGTGTTTCAGGGTTTAGGGCAGTGCAGTAGTGTTCGGGCAGTGTAGGGGGTCGTGCAGGGGGTGGTGTTTCAGGGTTTAGGGCAGTGTAGTGGTGTTCGGGCAGTGTAGGGGGTCGTGCTGGGGGTGGTGATTCAGGGTTTAGGCCAGTGCAGTGGTGTTCGGGCAGTGTAGGGGTCGTGCTGGGGGTGGTGTTTCAGGGTTTAGGGCAGTGGTGTTCGGGCAGTGTAGGATGTCTTGCTGGGGGTGATGTTTCAGGGTTTAGGGCAGTGCAGTGGTGTTCAGGCAGTGTAGGAGGTCTTGCTGGGGGTAGTGTTTCAGGGTTTAGGGCAGTGCAGTGGTGTTCAGGCAGTGTAGGGGTCATGCTGGGGGTGGTGTTTCAGGGTTTAGGGCAGTGCAGTGGTGTTCGGGCAGTGTAGGGGGTCGTGAAGGGGTGGTGTTTCAGGGTTTAGGGCAGTGCAGTGGTGTTCGGGCAGTGTAGGGGGTCATGCTAGGGCTGGTGTTTCATGGTTTAGGGCAGTGCAGTGGTGTTCGGGCAGTGTAGGGGTCGTGCTGGGGGTGGTGTTTCAGGGTTTAGGGCAGTGCAGTGGTGTTCGGGCAGTGTAGGGGGTCATGCTGGGGGTGGTGTTTCAGGGTTTAGGGCAGTGCAGTGGTGTACGGGCAGTGTAGGGGGTCTTGCTGGGGGTGGTGTTTCAGGGTTTAGTGCAGTGGTGTTCGGGCAGTGTAGGGGGTCTTGCTGGGGGTAGTGTTTCGGGGTTTAGGGCAGTGCAGTGGTGTTCGTGCAGTGTAGGGGGTCGTGCTGGGGGTGGTGTTTCAGGGTTTAGGGCAGTGCAGTAGTGTTCGGGCAGTGAAGGGGGTCGTGCAGGGGGTGGTGTTTCAGGGTTTAGGGCAGTGCAGTGGTGTTCAGGTAGTGTAGGGGATCATGCTGGGGTGGTGTTTCAGGGTTTAGGGCAGTGCAGTGGTGTTCGGGCAGTGTAGTGGGTCGTGCTGGGGGTGGTGTTTCAGGGTTTTGGGCAGTGGTGTTCGGGCAGTGTAGGGGGTCTTGCTGGGGGTGATGTTTCAGGGTTTAGGGCAGTCCAGTGGTGTTCGGGCAGTGTAGGGGTCATGCTGGGGGTGGTGTTTCAGGGTTTAGGGCAGTGCAGTGCTGTTCGGGCAGTGTAGGGGGTCGTGAAGGGGTGGTGTTTCAGGGTTTAGGGCAGTGCAGTGGTGTTCGGGCAGGGTAGGGGGTCATGCTAGGGTATGTGTTTCAGGGTTTAGGGCAGTGCAGTGGTGTTCAGGCAGTGTAGGGGGTCGTGCAGGGGCTGGTGTTTCAGGGTTTAGGGCAGTGCAGTGGTGTTCGGGCAGTGTAGGGGTCGTGCTGGGGGTAGTGTTTTAGGGTTTAGGGTAGTGCAGTGGTGCTTGTGTAGTGTAGGGGGTCGTGCTGGGGGTAGTGTTTTAGAGTTTAGGGTAGTGCAGTGGTGTTTGTGTAGTGTAGGGGGTCATGTTTTAGGGTAGTGCAGTGGTGTTTGGGTAGTGTAGGGGTCGTGCTGGGGGTAGTGTTTTAGGATTTAGGTTAGTGTAGTGGTGTTTGGGTAGTGTAGGGGGTCGTGCTGGGGGTAGTGTTTTAGGGTTTAAGGTAGTGCAGTGGTGTGTGTGTAGTGTAGGGGGTCGTGCTGGGGGTAGTGTTTTAGGGTTTAGGGTAGTGCAGTGGTGCTTGTGTAGTGTAGGGGTTGTGCTGGGGGTAGTGTTTTAGGGTTTAGGGTAGTGCAGTGGTGTTTGTGTAGTGTAGGGGGTCATGTTTTAGGGTAGTGCAGTGGTGTTTGGGTAGTGTAGGGGGTCGTGCTGGGGGTAGTGTTTTAGGATTTAGGTTAGTGCAGTGGTGTTGGGGTAGTGTTTTAGGGTTTAGGGTAGTGCAGTGGTGTTTGTGTAGTGTAGGGGGTCATGCTGGGGGTAGTGTTTTAGGGTTTAGGATAGTGCAGTGGTGCTTGTGTAGTGTAGGGGGTCGTGCTGGGGTAGTGTTTTAGGGTTTAGGGTAGTGCAGTGGTGTTTTGGTAGTGTAGGGGGTCATGTTTTAAGATGCAACGCTCCAATACCTGACCAGTCTGCACTACATAAAACTGCAAAAAACTAAAAATAAAAAGTGTTTTGCACACTTTTGTCATTGGGCTATATGTGGGCTACATCTCGGTAATATTTGTGCTACATCTGGGCTCTTTTTTCACTGGTGGCCATCTTGGAAGACTTCTTTGTTGTGAAGTTTCCTAATTTCCTCATTTACTGCAGTCTCCTCAGTAGGAAATGCTTTCAGTTTTTTACTTTGATTCCATCAAGAAGGCATTCAGATGTGTCACACATTTGCCATAAATTCAGAATGTTATTACTCTAGTTGTTCATTAGATCACTGTAGTAAAGCTACTGCTCACCAAGGAGTTAACTGGAAGTCTACTGCTGGTATTGAAAGTGATTGTTTCAGTCTGCATATCAGAATTTTCTAATGAAATAGAAGAGGATTTGAGATCTCACTTAAAACATGCACTAAATTTTCTTTTGCAGCACTAACCATAATTTCTATGGCAAAATGAACCCCCTCATTTTGTTCCTTTTTAAATTAAATGTTTTAAGTGTTACCAGTTTATTCCAATCAAGATGGCTTCAGGTGTGCCATACTTTTGTCATAAGTAAGGCTGTTAGCACTCTAGTTGTTCTTTAGAGCACTCTGGGAAGCTGCAGTAGAACACAAAGGCATCAACTGACAGGCTGCTCCTGTTGAAATATAACAGGAAGATATTTGAGATCTCACTTAAAACATGTCCTAATTTTTCTTTCTACAGCACTAACCATAATTTCTATGGCAAAATGAACCCCCTCATTTTGTTCCTTTTTAAATTAAATGTTTTAAGTGTTACCAGTTTATTTCAATCAAGATGGCTTCAGGTGTGCCATACTTTTGTCATAAGTAAGACTGTTAGCGCTCTAGTTGTTCTTTAGAACACTCTGGGAAGCTGCAGTAGAACACAAAGGCATCAACTGACAGGCTGCTCCTGTTGAAATATAACAGGAAGATATTTGAGATCACACTTGAAACATGTCCTAATTTTTCTTTCCAGAGCACTAACCATAATTTCTATGACAAGATGAACCCCATCATTTTGTTCCTTTTTAAATTAAATGTTTTAAGTGTTACCAGTTTATTCCAATCAAGATGGCTTCAGGTGTGCCATACTTTTGTCATAAGTAAGGCTGTTAGCACTCTAGTTGTTCTTTAGAACACTCTGGGAAGCTGCAGTAGAACACAAATGAATCAACTGACAGTCTCTGCCCTTGTTGGATGTACATGTTTTACTGAGAATGTCAGACTTCATTCTCACATGACTGAGAAAGATAATGTGAATTTACAGAAAATATGCTCTCATTTTAGCTTCTGGGGCACCTTCCAAAACTGTATGGGACAAGCATGTGAAAATAGTTTTCTCTCAAACATGATTCATGATATCCCAGCAGAAGGTTTTTCACAGGGTAAAATCACCTTAGAACACACCACAATTCCTGAAATTAGTATGGTACCATCAACAAATGAATTCTAATGTAACTAAAGTCTGTTATCACCCTTTATAGTTCTCCTTTTGGTAACCCTCAAAATCTTCGATTCACTACAATGCATTTCAAAGGGGTACTATCATTTATATTGGTCCCAAGATGGCTGCCAGCAATTCCAGGATGAAGTGCTGACAGCCAATCAGATCTCACGATGACATGTGTGGTTAGGCTCCGCCCAGATATATATGTGTTTTTACTTTTGATTTTCTCAGCAACTACTGAACGGATTTACACCATTTAACAAAAAGGGTTCTTTTGAACCAAGAACTACCTCTTTGCCAAATTTGGTGTAATTCCGTTCAGCAGTTCGGGCTGTAGCCTTGCATAAAGTTTCCTATGGGAAATTGATTGTTTGACTCTTATTTTTTAATTTCTCCGCAACTACTGAACGGATTTACACCATTTAACAAAAGGGTTCTTTCTGAACCAAGAACTACCTCTTTGCCACATTTGGTGTAATTCCGTTCAGCAGTTCGGGCTGTAGCCGTGTCTAAAGTTTCCTATGGGAAAATGAATGGGGAAAACACATTTTGGGACCCCCCTGTTTTCTCGGCCCCCGCTTGACGAATCACCCTGAGACTTTCAGGGTAGGAGCGGACCGGAGTGGGCCATAAAGTTTGAAAATTTCGCGAAGATTCGTCAACCGACGCAAGAGTTATTTCAAATAGAATGTCGCGGATTTCCTATGGAAAATAGGTCCTAACTATAACTATCTACTGGCGACCGCCAGTAGATAATATATATATATATATATATATATATATATATATATATACACACACACAGATGTTAATGTCTATGATACATTGGTGCTTCCAGTTTCACAAACAGGTTTACAAGCAGGTGAGGGGAACAGCTATGTGCAACTGCTTCGCCCCCAGCTATGCGAATTTGCATATGGGCTGGTAGGAGGAGCAGGTGATACGCAACAATTTGCTGTGGAGTGTTAAGAGAATATGGGCCTTTGGATATGTTTTATTGATGATTAAGTTGTCATTTGGAGGGGAACTGAGGCCTCTGCTAGTCTCTTTACAGAGAGGTTCAACAACAACAATCTAAACTTAAAATTCACTCTATCCATAAACAGGAAGTTCACTTCTTAAATTTACCCGTAGTTGTGAAAGAAGGCAGGGTCCAGACAAGAACATATAGGAAAGACACTGCTGGAAACTCCTCACTACACACTTTCAGTTGTCACCCCAACAAACTAAAATACAGCATCCACTATGCTGATAATTTGCACATGTGATGTAACTGTAGTAACCAGTATCAGTTGGTGGTGCCACAAGATTAATTAGCAAACAGGTTCTTAGAAAGAGGTTATGTGAGAAAGTCATCCTTTTTACCCTGTGCACCCCCATTTATTTTACTAATACTGGTGATAAATGACTCTTGCTGCACCCTGGGCACTGCTAACCAGGCCCAGGGCCAGTGCTCTGATTAAAAAGGTATATGGTAATTAGGTATAATTATTATTGGCAATGACAGACCCCTGTAGGTCCCTAGTATATAAAAAGTCAAGGGAAATTCACACTACCAATAAGTCCCAAGTATATAATAGGGACGCCGCCACTACCTAGTTTTGCCGTGAGCTGGGGACTTCAGATCCCAGAAGCTTTTCTTCTCCCAGGAGGGAGGAGTATTCCTGCACCAATGCGCTACATAAGCGCTCACGACCCCCGAAGCGCGGGACGCCGCCACTACCTGGTTTTGCCGCAAGCTGGGGGACTTCAGATCCCAGAAGCCTTTCTTCTCCCAGGAGGGAGGAGCTTTCCTGCACCAACGTGCTACATAAGCGCTCCCAACCCCCACAGCGTGGCGGGCCGCGCCCGGGCAAAGCCCGGGCCAAGGGCGGGCCCATCCATGCCAGGAAGAGGCAGGGCAGGGCCACCCCCCTTTCATCGGACATTCGGATTGTGCAGGCCACGCTGCTGATGGACACTAGCTTATGAGGTACTGTGTGAAGCATTCGTGACATTTTGGGGCAACACTATGCAGAGCCAAGCCGTTAATAGTCTTATGGGCTGAGATTTCTTGTGGAAACACATGTTTTCCTAGCATTTTAACCTATAACTGCAAATTGAAATTTGATCTCAATATCTGTCTTTGCATGCAGCACTACTCACACTGCTGCATATTATTAATTCACTGGATAAAAATAACCTTTTATAGGTTCAAACATGGGCAAAAGGAAAAACATGGAGGGAACAGGTGGGGGCAGTGGGGGGAACGGTCGGGCAGATAAGGGGAAAAAGGCAAGAAAATCATCTAAACACGCAGGTGCCAACTGTGCGTTAAACAGGATAGACACTCTTATCAGCGAGTGCGAAGATATCTTAGTCACTGAAGCAAACATATCTTATATCAATGGCCAGCCACCTTCTAAAGTCGCTAGCCCTTCCCTCCCAACCACTGTCCCCGCCATGTTCCATAAACCCCCTCGAAAGGGGGCCTCCCTACCTAATAAAGTTGCACCACAAGAGCCATTGACAATACCGGCGAGGGATTTTCACTCCCCACCCTCACCTACCTGCGTTAATGACCCTCAGTCTGGATTTCTTATTCCTTGTGCAAATAAGTTCTTGCCACTGGGGGACCTGCCCGATAATCACAGGGAAAATATACCTCAGCCACACTGTACATCTATCTCAGGGCCGAACGAGGAGCACAATCCAGTAGCTCAGGACCAATTACAGCTACTCAATACACTAAGGTCTGAAATAGGAATTATGAGGGACATGATTGGAGAACTTACTACACAGGTCAAATTCTTACTTCGAAAAGATCCTCTATGCCATCAGTGTGTAAACTCCATATCAGAGCGCCACCCACAGCTCCATATGGCGTATGCGCCGACTAGTAAGGATAGGGATACAACAGGTTTTAGCCCCCCAATTGCCCCCCTAAATGTATCATCTTATACGCATACTCTATTGAATTCTGAGACTAGCTATGCACACAAGCCTACACACAGCCTTCATAATAATGTTTGTAGCTTGGCCCCTACCCAGGCCACCCCAAATCACGTCAGCCCTTTAATTTTATCACAGGATCAGTGCCCCCTACAGAAAGTTCAAAAGTGGCGGACCCACTCAGCTACTCCCTTTCTGTCTCACGCCTAAAAACGTTTTATGGTTAATGTTCCCAAACTTGGCCCTAAGAGCGGTCCTGAAAATGAAGATTTCCTGATTAATAAAGCCATCCACTGGATCCGTCATGTCAGGGGGTGTCGATCAGTGATATGAGACGACATCACTAGGGCCCACAGATGTATATCTCCTGTCCAACCACTTGACTGTATAGAGCTCACCATGACAAAGACGGATCTGGCTGAGAATCTTCTCGCCTTGAAGTATCGTACCTGTCTTCCGGGCACTTCATCCATACAGTTCAGACAGATTGACTACAGCCTGAGTATCACTTACATCAGGGACCACACTCTCCTTCTCAGAGCATCGAACACAGCCCCCATATTCTTTCGGACCCTTATATAGGCTATGAGACATTCACAGATACTATGGGAGGGAAGACGGGCCAAAGTGGTCCCTTCATAGATACTCTGAGGGGTAAGGCTTTAGAATATCTTTCCCCCTCAGACTCTGCGATCTTTCCTCACGCCCCAGGCTTGCCTAGCCAACATACTCCGAGTAGAAGTAATGCTCCCGCCTCAGACTCAAATCACCAACTGAAGATCATATCCTGGAACGTGGCAGGGTTAAGCAGCAAATTTCCAATCCCCCATTGGAACAAACGAATTGAGGGCTTTGACATTTGCATTTTCGAGGAGACTTGGAGCCTGGTTCCATTATACAAGTCAGGTTATACCTGTTTCCACTCACCAGCGATCACCATGGGGAGGGGTCGCCCGTCAGGAGGCCTGATTATTTGGGTGAATATAGCCTTGCGCTGCCGAATCACCGTACAATCCAGTTCGAGTCCTGACATCCTGAGACTCACTATTAGAGGGCCAAGGGGGGGGGTGCACTTTTGACCTGTTCAATGTCTATATAAGGGGAAACAAAGAGGGCAGATCTTCACCTATTGTCACAGCCTTGGGAGAAATTTTAGCTAGTTGTTCGCCTCACTCCAGAATGGTGGTCGCAGGAGACTTTAACTGTACCTTTGAACCCCTGGACATTGAGGATATGTTGGGGGCCGAGGACGATGATAGTAAATGGGCAGTCCCCCGACTTAATGTTCCTCCCATCAAAAGATGGACACAGTTAGCTCTGCAACTCAATGCGCTTACCGCCGAATTTAGCTTGAGGGCAACAAATGGAAGGACACCGTCAGATAGCCAAGGGGCTAATACTTACAATAGATCCAGCTGTTCCTCACGCATTGACTATATCTTACTTGATATAAGGCTTTGGGGAGGAGTGATCGACATGCTTGTGGGCACCACCCTCGATAGTGACCACAACCCTCTTTGTGCTAACATGAAAACCCCGTGGGTTCCCCCAGCGACTCTGAGTGCCTGCGACCTCTAATTTCTACTAGAGAGGTTGCCCCTTCAAATTGTAAAAGATTCCTAAAATGGTGCAAGGTAGCTTTACAAGAATCTAAAATCGCCGATATTCGGCAAGCTCTGGCCCTAAGCACATCAGAATTTCTGGCGGCAGCTGCTGAATCAGGGGGGCTGACAGCCGTCCCCATCATTCACTCTTGCATGATGGAACAACTCAGTGTGCACTTTCTTGTACCAGGCAGGGGCGACAAGCCAAGTGCACATTTTGAAGGGTCACACTTATGGTATACTAAAGATTGCAGGCAGAAAAGACATGCCTTAGCCATGGCAATTAGGAACAAGAATGGCCCCATGATTAAGGAGGCTAGGAAGGAATACAGAGTAGCCTTACACCAAGCAAAGATCAAGTGGGACGAATCACACTGGCAGGAACTGAAGGAAGCTAGCTTAGCTAAGGATTCCAATTCATTTTGGTCCCTAGTAAACCGGGGCGATAGGAAGGACCTCTGCCCACTTCCCAACCACATACCAAGCCATGATTGGCAGGACCATTTTGGGAAACTTTATTCTGCCCCAGAGACTATGTCTTTGGAGGGGCCTTGTGACTTCTTGATCTCCCCTAGTGCTGAAAATGTTAGAGAGCACTTTGTTCTGACCGAAATCGAAGCTGCGCTAAGGAAGATTGTCCCAGCCAAAGCAGCTGGACCAGACGGCCTACCAGGCGACTTGTTCCTTGCAGATCCTACAAACTGGGCACGCTATATTCTTTTACTTGCTAATGCTATTGCTAGTGGTTGCCCAGTACCGGAGTCCTGGAAGGCCGCAGAGGTGGTCCCAATTTATACAAAGGGTGCAAGGGAAGAACTCTCTAACTACAGACCAATTAGTCTGATAGACGCCATGCAGAAGGTCTTTGGGAGAGTCCTCTTACAGAGGATTCAAACTTGGGCAGAGGATGAAGCCATCTTATCCCATTACCAGGCCGGCTTTAGGGCCAGTACCGGGACTGTCGATCAGGTGTTCAGGCTACTCCTCATATATTGGAAGGTTGTGGTAATTGGAAAGGGCAGTCTTTATCTCACCTTTATCGATTTAAAGACTGCCTTTGACCTGGTACCTAGACACAAGCTATGGCAGATACTGGGAGGTATAGGCATTCCTCCATTTATTCTGAACTTGCTGATCAGGCTCCATGAGGGTAATTATGCACAGGTAAGATGGGGAACACAGGGTCAGCTGACGGAGCAGATTCCTGTCAACAGAGGAGTCCGCCAGGGATGTGTTATGGCACCCACTCTGTTCTCTCTTTATGTGAACGGGGTGGTTAGCTTCCTCCAAGAAGATCCAGCTGATGCCCCAGCCCTGGCGGGCGATAAGGTACCAACTCTCCTGTTTGCTGACGACACTCTGTTGGTCTCTAAGACCCCGGCAGGGCTGCAAAAACTGCTGACCAGCTTCCAATCTTTCTGTGACTCTCGGGCCTGGTCATCAACACCTCAAAAACAAAGCTTATGGCATTTAACCCCCACAAAACCTTTAGAAGCAATCTTGTGCTGGGAGGGGCTCACCTGGAGAGAGTCACCACTTTCGATTATCTGGGAATTTCTGACAGAATGTTATGGAAGCCCCACCTAGCCAAGATGTTGATGAGTCATAAACGCGTGGCTGGAGCACTAGCGAAAGAACATCGCTCGTCACAAAGCAGGCCAGTTGTCCCGGCTCTCGCGATTTATGACGCCAAAGTAGTTAGCACAGCCCTTTATGGTGCCAAGCTATGGGGGTTCGATAACATCGATGACATTAGCAGATCTGAGCATAAGTTCCTGAGGGGTTTGGTGATGCTCCCCTGTAATGTCCCATTATCACCCTTGATGTTAGACATGGGCAGGAGGCCGATTAGAAATATTGCCAAGCTGCGCCCACTGCTCTTCTGGGCCCATTTAAGACGGACCCCTGAACTTTCCAAGTTTGCTGAAGCACTAACTGAAGTTATTAGTCTAGACGTCAGCCACAGAATTAGCTGGATAACAAGTATCAGGAAAACACTGATAGCTTTGGGTCTTGGAGAGCACTGGGACAGGCAAGCCCCACCCAGTAAATTGGAACTGAAACAAATATATTGGGAGTGGGCGGACAGTCAGGAAACAAGCAAACAAAATGTGGGCAGACTAACGGAGGAATTTTATCTCCACAAACTGAGTAGAGGTCTTGAGCCCTACCTAGACACAATTCAGGTACCCAGAGACAGGATGCTGTCCACTCATTTTAGATTCGGCACGCTTCCTGTCCGCGCATTGACTGCAAAATGGCACCCACCCTATCAGACAACAGAGGATTGTCCTTGCTGCAGAGCCTCGCTGGAGTGTGTTGCTCATGTCATGTTTGCCTGCCCGGCATACAAAGCAGCAAGGCTAAAATGGCTTAAACCATTCTGCCAACATCTGGGCACATTGAACCATCGGGTTGCTCAGCGTATCCTGAAATCTGACGCAAGAACTCTCTTTGCGTGTGGTGTGGCCAAGTTTCTTAGCTGTGCCTGGATAGTTAGGCAAAAGGCCCTGCGAGGGGGGGACCAACACTACACCCTAGGAGTTGCGGAGGCAATACCCCAGCCTAAGTTGTAAGCCTGACCCACTGCTCAAACACGATTTTATGCATCTTCACCTTACACCAGCCCACACGTCATTTGACAACTGGCCCAACCTCGCACTATAAAGGGGCAAGTAAGGAGGGCTAGATAACGCCGACGGGCTTAAAAGTTTTGACTGTTGTGCTTGCATTTTTTTTAT
The DNA here is from genome assembly GCA_963921515.1 of Calotriton arnoldi. Lineage (NCBI taxonomy): Eukaryota > Metazoa > Chordata > Amphibia > Caudata > Salamandridae > Calotriton > Calotriton arnoldi. The sequence continues at coordinate 214,607 of CAWUFW010013790.1, read as the reverse complement.
TGCTATTCATGCAACCGTTTATGGCTTTTTTATAAATGGATTTTTAAGATGTTTTTATTATGTAGATTCAGACAATCTTTTAACCTTTTGCTGAGAATTAGTTTTTTTTATGATTTGGTTATGCACGTAATATTTGTAAAATTGCACCCTTGTAATATGGCTTTTTACTGGATGCTTTTATGATATTTGATATCGAAATAAAGCACTAATGAATTGAATTGAATAATAGGGCAGGGAGGTTAGAGGCCCAGTAGATTTCCTCCACTGGAGTGTATATTGCTGTGTTACCTGCTGTCTTTTTTAAAGGCAGTCCTGCTTTGCAGACTGTCTTTAAAAGTAAATTATGTGCAAATACAACTTTGGAATTAAAGGTACTTCCAAAGTGGTAATCTGCCTTATGTTTTACACATGTTACCCCTAAGGAATCCCCTAAGTGCCTATATGCCCTGGTGAGGGAAAAACTGCAAATTTTGTTTTTCCCCAGTATAGCATTTTTGCTCTGCATGCTAACATGGGAATACTGTAATACAGTTTACGTACTGATAGGACTGAGATAAAATAAGATTTCAAGAGATAAAAAGATTGGTAATAATATATCCAACAACTTGTCACTGTTGAATGTAGAAAATAAGGTATAGGACTATTTTTCTGGGAGGGGGGGGGCTTATCAGCTACAGAGAACAGGCCAGGAAGGGGGCTAGGTAAATGGGCTTCAAAGAGAGCAGGACAGTAAGGAGTACCTGCAGGCCTACCCCTTCTTCCAGGACCCCCCAGTCAGATGACAGCCTTAGCAATGGAATTTGCAGATGGTCTGGAGGGGGAGTGTTAATGGAAATGAGCCACACCAGTAGGTTGCTTTAGACAGGTCTTACTCCAAAGGAGAGGAATTATCTATCTTGCATTTGGAAGTACAGTGCCTTGAGGGACAACAATATGCCACACTTTGGAGAAGGCTATCATGCTTTTGGGTGACAACCTGCACCTTATTGGACGGGGTACCCACCTGCTTTTGGCCCATTATCATTGAATAAATATGTGAGAGCTGCATAGCAACTGAGATTTGTTGCCTGAAACTACAAGGAGAAGAAGGACTGCCCTGCTGGAACCCTGGTCGGCATCCCAAAGGATTACACTCTGAAGGACTGCTCCTGCTGCACATGGAAACTACTGTCCTGAGTACTTTGACTTGCTTCAAAAATACTTAAGGAGTGGACTCCCTGAACGCAACAGGTTAACAGAGCTTCCCTGCTACATCTTCCTCAAAAAGTCCCCAGCCTGGAGTGCGTCCAGTGGACTTTTAAGGATTTGGCCTAGTGCATTGTGGAAATTGTAGTCCCAAACTTCCAAGCACCATCTCAGAGCTTCTAGATCCTTACATTTGTGTTTTGGACACTTTGAATCCTCAAGAGGAACTTCAGGAAGAAGTTCCAGAAGTTTGGAGAAGCCTGGAACAACTTTTGGAAAAGTTCCATAAGTGGACGGACCCGACGTCGAGAGGCAAGCCGACTACATCCAACCGCGAACTGGCCTGTATTTCAGGTTTGTCACGCTGAAAGCTCCGGTGCTCAAGACCTCCAGGAGTTGACTGGGAGCTCACACTGAACGAAGCCTGTGAACCTGCTATGAAACTGCCCTGACAAAGTGCCTTGCTCGCTGTCGAGAAATAGATCCTTCAAAAAAGTGTTTAAGGGCCTGATTATGAGTTTGGTAGTGCGGCGCTGGGTCCGCCCTGTAACCACACTGCCAAACCCGTGGTCAGGCTGCCCGCTAGATTATGACTATTTCTCCTGTCTGTAGGGCTTTTTTTGACGTTCTCATGGCGGTGCCTCTGAAAATGGGCACCACAATGGGAACGCCAAAAACAGTTCCTGCATGGCATGGACTGTAAAGTGCATGCTGTGCAGGAACTGGGATTAATGAACACAGTGGGCACATGTTGTGCCCCCCTGTGTGCATCCACATGGCATGAGACACCAGGGGGCACTGTAGGGCACCCTTTCTTTCCTCTCCACCCTGGTTTTCATGGCGGTGGAACTGCCATGAAAACCGTGGAGGAGAGGAAACTAATAATATGCTTGGTGTGACCGAAGCGGTCCTGCCAAGCATATTGCTGCCTCTACACCGCCAGGGAACAACAGTGGCTTCAGCGGGACAATGGTGGTCTGACCGCCCTAATTGTAATAGGGCTATCACCAGACCGCCACGCCCTGCGAGTCTGGCGGTCGTAATCAAGCCCTTAGTGTGATGGTAAAATTTTGATCGGGCCTCCCGCTTAATGTAACCGACCAGGGCTCTATCGCGACCAGCCTCAAATTTTGACTTTGTCCCCGTCAAGCACAACCTGATGTCCCAAGTTGGTGCTATATGTTTTAAGCACTAGAAAGTATTTAATCTTTAAAAATTGATATGTCCAGATCTCTATACTAAATTCTTATCATTATAGTGTCATTTTAAAGATAAAAATAGTTCCTATTTTTATAAATTGGTGTGGGGTTTTTGTTGTTTGCTGTGTCTTACTTATTTAATGTATTGTTGTTAAATGCTTTACATACCTGTCTCCTAAGTTAAGCCTGTCTGCTCGCAGCCAGGTACTACGGGTTGAGACAGGAGCTAATGTTTTGAGACCTTGACTGGACCTTATATTGCATTGTTGGCCTTATTGCTAGTGGTAGGTGCATACTTACCCCTACTAATAATCCACCTTCCAACAGTTTACAATCAGGATGTTGCAGAATCAGCTAGAAACAAGGCTAACACAAACGTAAACTTGTTTACCAAAAAAGTTCACCAGACACAATGTGAACATTAGATAAAGATGATCACAGGGTACTGTGTACAACATCAAAGGGTTAGGAAGATGCTAACCAAGCATTGGCACCTTATAAAAACTGATCTGGTTATTGGACACACGATGCACAGCAAACCTCTGATGACCTTTAGAAGGGCAAGGTCCATGTGGCAGGAAGTAGTAGTGAGCAGTCCTGAGATGACAGCATCAGAAGACTGGCTAACCAGTAACCTAGGTTTCAGAAAGTGTCGTAATTGTAAAGCCAGTCACTATGGAGTGAATACAATGAAAGTATAATCATCTTTGTCGAATACGTCTTATAAGATTCACAAAATCTTTCACTGTTAAAGTGAGTTAGTTGTGTATATAATAAGATATACATTCCCCAAAATATATGTGAGAAGCACAATCTTGAAAGTCCACAAGAGAATTCTTCAGCATGTAAGGGCCATAAAAAAACAAAGACCACAGTTACCCTGTGGCTCGACATTTTGAAGAGGTGTACAACAGCAATGATGCAGATTTCAGTAATTTTGTAATTAACTATGTGCCTAGCAACATCAGGGGTGCCAACAGAAAACTGCAATATATACTCAACCTGAACAGCAAAAATACCCAGTTGAACACTGAAGAAGAGCTATATGTGCATCAGTAAGTTCATTTTCCCTGCTCTTTCAACTGTTAAGTGATAATATGATTTGGGTGCCATTTGAATTTTTGTTTTGTTATGTTTGGGTTATGCCTAACCATGAACAAAAACTAGTGGAAGAAAATGCTGCTCTCTATTTACTTCTGCTTTCGTTGAGCTACTATGCTTTTAATTTGGGCTTGATGATTTCGCATAATACATGCCAATCAATTCTAAAAGTTCAAGGTCCATATAAACAAGAATCGATTTAACTGCAAAAGGGCAGAGTGCTTTGTTTCTGATTTAAGATGCTCTAACCCTATAACGAAATGTTAATTGGTGCTTAATCACTTTATTAGATGAGTGCGATTAGACCAGCCCTTTTGGGCTTCATGTATACATGACACAATCAAGAATATATCCACAACGCTATTGGAATAAAGTAGAATTTAGTAAACATTTAGATGCATGTATTGGTGGTCAATAACTCTACTAGATGAGCGCAATCAGGCATAGCCAACGTGGGCTTCATGCAAATATGAAACAGTATACATTTTAGAGAGCAATCTTGCTCATGAATTTGATATAGTCATGTTGATTACATTGACCATGCACTTTACTATTTTACTATTTTAATCCAGTTTGATTTCATTTTTGAGTTAATTAAAGTTTTTTGAAAATCATACATTGCACTTACATGTGTATTAATTTGTCAATATGTACTTCTGAAAAATATATATTTCATGAATTATTTCGCATTCGTTGCTTGTAAACAACAGCATTATTTAATTTTGGACTGCATGTAATTATAAACTTATTCAGCATGTAGGATGAATCATGAAGTTATAGCGATAGATTTTCAATGTGTAATGCCACAAGAACTCTTTCTTCTACGTTTTTGAGTAATACGTCATAGTATAAATGAAAGCAACAAAATAGCGCTCATTGTGTGAGCAAGGCCGGTCATACAGTCGAAACGCATTATGTGGTGGTCACTCTAATAAACACATTGTGTGGATCCCGTGCTGTGTCGGAGCCTGTTCTGTTACTCCAAAAACAGGTGGTATATATATATATATATATATATATATATATATATATATATATATATATATATATATATATATATATATACACAGTGGAGTTGTCACTACTGGGTAGTTATAGTTAGAAATGCCTTTTTGTGTTGCTAATTACTTTGTCACCGTTTTATGAATCTCCATATCTCCATAAACCCTTCCAAAAAAGTGCTACTTTTTGACTAGTTTGTCCATGGAAAGTTTGGGATGATCCATCAAGCGGGAGCTGAGAAAAGGGGAGTCCCAAAATGTGTTTCCCCATTCATTTATCCATTGAAACTTTAGACACAGCTACAGCCCAAACTATTGAAAGACTTTGCACGAACTTTGGCAGAAAGTCAGTTCTTGGTCCAGAAAGAATGTGTTTTGTGATTTTGTGTGAATCTGTTCAGTAGTTTTTAAACAATTAATGCTCAAAGAACTGTCTATCTAGGGATGCACTGCCTCTGCGGATCGGACAAATCTTCTGCTGAGATCTGATTGGCTGCCACCACATTTACTAGAATGAGGTATCAGCCATTTTAGGATTATGGATCTACTCCTGAGTCCTAAAAAGATGCAAAAAAGACATAGGGTGCAGGGTAGGGATACCCTGACCCCCTAGGCCAGAGGGACCCCTCTTGGGGCCAAAAATGTTTGTTTTCTTTAATTTTGCTGCAAATTCACAGAGGATCAGGAAATCTGTGGCAAAAAAAGGGCGAGCTTTGCGCTTGTTTAAAAAAAAGTTCCTGAGGTGGGCTAGGGCCCGGGGGTGACAAATGTATTTATTTTGGAGAGGATCTGTGTGGCCCCCCTCCCTGAACCTCAGAGATGCCCCAGGGACCCTATCCCTTGGGGCCAATGTAAAAAAAACTGGAAGTGAGGCACATGAACCTCACTCCAGAAGCCTATCTAGACCAAGGGACCCCATTCCGCAAGGCTGAAATACATTACAAAAGGGAAGGGGCCGTGCAGCTCCCCCTTTGAGCTTTTAAAGGCCCCAGGTACCTCATCCTCTGGGGCAGAGTAATAAATGAAGGGCGGGCACACAGCCCTCCTCTCTGAGCCTAATTAGGCTTCGGGGACCCCATCCCCTGGTGCCAAAATACAAACAAAAGGTAAGGGGGCCATATGGCCTCCTTCCCGAGCCTTAAAAAGCCTAAAAAGGCCCAGAGGATGATCCCCTGGGGCCGTCACACTAATTTAAAGGGAGGGGGACTGTGCTGCCCTCCTCCCTGAGTACATGGGCAACAAAACCCTTGATAAATCTGGAGCCTGGTATCCAGAGTACTGGTGCATTGTGCCAGCCTGACAATGAGGGTGTAGGACTGTAGGAGTGGAGTGGATGTCATGTAAAAGATATTGCGAGGATTCAGTTTCGCTGGAAGCCAAGTGCTCGCTTGGGCCGATTTAAGGGTTGTCATGCACCATTACAATAGTAGTATATCAGGGTTGTTAGCATTCTCTGTGTTTTTATGTAGCTCATACTGTCTGAATCCCACTGAGGTGCAGCACGCAAAGGAAGACTGACTTATCCCATCAATAGTTAACGGGGTGGAGAAGCAAAGTTCATTGATTGGAATGAGTGAATAGTTCAACATGTAATTTTAGAGTAGGAAACTAGGGATAGGCTATATGATTTAGAAAGTACAATGCTATGCCAGCCAAAATGCTTTTTGTATAGAGTACCACTAATCATTCTTTTTTTTATCTTTATTTCTTTCATAAGGATCCAAGGAGAAAAGGGCATCCCAGGGCCAAGTGACTGCCACCACTACCACCACCATCTGCTGTGGCAGATGGTTCTACTGGTCCCAGTAAGTCATATTTATTTATTTATTATTATTGTTATTGTTATTATTATTACTCACTTTTAACTATTTCCACTAGTAATGTATTACAGCCTTCTATATTTACTTTCTTTCACCCCATCTAATGATTGTTATTCCTGCATGTCCCAGTGTTTATATTTCATGCTTCTACAGCTGACCTTCTCCTGTCTGTAGCTTTCTTCTGCTCTCTTTTTTAGTAAGCTTTCTCTTGCTCCTCTTTTGAAAGACTTTTGTAGTACTGTTAAGAGAACAGATTTTTGGTAATTTAAAGAGGATCGCAGTCCTAAATATTCACAAAACGTATTGGTTGAGAAGGCTTTCTTGAGCAAACAGTCAAAACAGGAGTGGGACAGTGATAGAGTGGTCATGGCCCTCTAATGTTTTATTATACTAGTAGTTTCGATGACAGCGCAGCGTTGCAGGAATGCCAACAAATACCATATGTACGTTTCATTCCCTTCCACCCCTTCATTGTGTTTCATTCTTATCCATTTGCAGCCTTATCCTTCCAGTAGGAGAAAAATGTTTTTGGATGACTACCTGGTTTTCAAAAAATCTTGTCAACCAATCCTCCCAAAGTGATACTTTCAATAGAAGAAAGCTAACCTAACTTTAGTGAGGTATTGCTGTTGTACCTTGTGCAAAATAATTACTTAGTTGGCTAATCTGGTATTTAAAATAGGTGCATTATGTTTTACACTAGACTACCACCAGCATCCGCCAGGTAGGGAGGAAGGAGGCCCAGATTGAAGGAGAAGTCCCAGTGGTGGCAAGGACACATGGTAAGTCCTATTGCTTTTTTGTTGACAAAACTGCATTTGTTACGCTATCACACCCTTCACCTCCAGGGTAGGTGATAAAATGCCCATCTGCTTCGGTTAGCAGTACGGCATGTAGTCTCCAATGCATGCAAACCAAAGGCAAAGTGTATATCCCAGTGCCCACTAGTCACCTACTACTTTGCTTCATCATTCTTTCTGGCCAAGCCTACCCAAAAATGCAAATTCCATCTAGGCATGTGGCACATTTCTCTGCCCAAGTGACTTATATTTCATGGCTTCCATTATGAATTTATGATTCCAATTGTTGCCTTCCCTCAAACAATGTGACTGAGTAAAAAGTGTAGTACATGATCAGTGACAACCAACCATTCTAATGTTAAACCTCTACCTATCCCGATCCCTATAACTTAACCCCCCGACTAACTTTACCCACTGCCAAGTGAAGATATTTGTTGAAAATGTTTTGTGATGGAGGTCAGGGCGTAATGTGGGACTAAGGGCCTGATTTAGAGTTTGATGGATGGGATACTCTGTGATGAATGCAATATCCTGTTTGCTGTACTACAGTGCATAATTTATATTCTATGCAGTGTGTACTGTAATACTGAAGATCTGTTATCCACCATGTGTGTGATGGAGTATCCTTCTGCAGTGATGTAACAAACCTGGAGGGGGCCCTCCTGCAAGGTACATGGAGGAGCCCGCTCCAGATTTAATCCGGAGCTGTCACGCCAGAGTGTTGTGCTGGGGTGCCCCTTCCAGTTTGGGGGGGCCCCCACACTACGGAGGCTGTGGCGGCCTGTTTTATGCCACTGTCAATCTGCCATACTCTATCAGCTCCTAAGTTTGGACTCAGGGTAGAATTGAAGAAGAAGAAGAATAGAGCCATTGGAATTAAAAATTAATACATTAATAACATGCCATTACAGCTTCCCTAAAAACATGCTGCACAGGGATCAGGCCCACTAGCATGGCTTTATTCATATTGCACATATAGTCAAGTAATTGGGCAGCATTTGTATAAGTCTTACTTATTAATGTCAATTAATTCATTTAGCTGCTTAGTGTCACCCTTTAAACTAAATCAATTCTTAATTATGTTTGTGGTCTGTCTTCATTCCTTGGAATCAGTGCTATTACTTTCTGTGATGCATGTGTGGGAAAAACCTGCCCATGTGACTAATCACATCAAAAATCCCAATGGCTCTAGGGGACCAGCAATGTTCTGCTTTTGTCCCACCATAGTATAAACAAGTGTTTTCGCTGAATATTGAAATTTGTGTTGTTTTTCTTTCTTCATATAGCTACTCCTGCTGTTGGAGGTCAACAATAGCGGTGTGGGATAGTCACCTGGATGCGGTGCCATAAGTTTGAGGCTGTGGATTCTGAATACCAGTGGCTGGTGGCCTTGGAGGAGGAGGAGGAGGAGGAGGAGGAGGAGGAGGAGGAGGAGGAGGAAACTAGGACCTCTAGTTCTTTGGGCCACCAGCCAGGACTGCCTCCAACCCAGCAATGCCACCGCCACTCCCTGTAACCTGGGCCAACAGCTGCCACCCTCATCATCTGTGGACCACCTATTCTGCCACATAAATCGGGAGCTAACGCTCATCAGGTGGGGACAGCAGAACCTGGCCGGAGAGGTGGTAATTTTGAGAAAGAACCTGGATGCCCTAAGAGACTTGTTTTATTGATTTTTTGTTTTGGGTAGGGGGGCCTACTGTGGGCAAAGAAGGTGGGTTTCCTGTGCCAAAATAAATCGGCCTTTATCTTCAGTATTTGTCTTTGCATTGCTTTTTAGTATAGCATTGTGTTTTAGTGATGTGAGAAAAAGTTATCCTCTGAAACTGGCATACACTAGACTGTATTTCCACTTTTCCCCTTAGACTTTCCTTACCTGAAGTCCCTTGCCATGTTTTTATTCTTCAGTAGGTTACTTACAACATCCTGCAGTCCAGTATATCCCTCTACCAGAGTGGGAAACGGAAAACTGTCTATATGTTTGACTTTATTGCTTGATGAGGTTTTACAGCACACAGCCGCCAATCAGTGATATTTGTATACTAGTTAGTTATTGTCCTTGTCTTACCCTCTGTAACAATGAACAACTAGTGGGTTCTGCCAACAACATATACAAAAATTGCAATCTCTCCTTCCCAAGAACAGCTTCAGTACTAGGGGGCCCATTACGATTGCGGGCGGATCACCACCGCCAGCCCGGCGGTGGTGATCCGCCCGCCAAATGTCCCTGGTACTCCCCCTGCCATATTAGTATGGCGGGGGCACCGCGGCGGACGGAAAGACCGTCTGCCGCTTTTCCGCCGGTCGACTTGTCGAACGGGTGGAAAAGGGACACAATATGGCGGCGGTGTCTGCAAGACACCACTATTCATATTATAATGCGTGCGGTTATTGGCCTTTCCATGGTGGCGTTGCCGCCATGGAAAGGCATGCGGTTTTTGATATTGGGGGCTCGTTGCGGGCCCCCAGGGTGTCGGGGGGTGGGGGGTGCACATGGGGGGTACCTATGGTACCCCCCTCATTGCAATGCACTACGTGGCAGGCACCACATGGTGCCTGCCATGTTGTGCATGGCAATGCTGTGCACAATCCTTTTGCATTGCGAGCGGGGCTGCAGCCAGCAGATCCACCCGCAATGTAAAAAGGCCAGGATGCGCCCGCCAGTGTGGCGGGCGCATCCTAATTTGCATGGCGGGCCCGCCGCAACATCGGCGGTCGGTCCCGTGCTCCGTTGCAGTCCGCCCGCCATCGTAATAGGCCCCTAAGTTCTTAACTTCTTACCTGAATAGATTCCGAGATGTCAGCTACTTCTCTCAGACTTCCCAAACCTTATTGCAGGGTGTCCCAAATGGCCTTCATAATGGTGATGGTACTGGGCTAGCGCTAACAGAAAAGTCTTCACAAATCGAGGTCTCACCTATTCTGAATGATGCTTGCGAGGGGATTTCCGACTGTGAGATTATTCAGAAGGATTATCTATCACAGACAACTAGACTGAAAGAAAGAGTTAGTGGACAATCCAAGACCGAGACCATTATGGCAAAGAAGCCAAAGAAACAACAACTAGCAAGCAAAATGGGGAGCTAGTATTTCATTTAATAAAAAAATAAAAATTAAACTTACTATAACCTTGAGTCAGGAATCAGGAGGTTACTCCATGTTGCATAGAATTTGTAAGCAACACAAAGCCTGATTCACAAAGGCAAAGTTAGTTACACTTTTGGTGTTAATTTACTCTTGCACTGTAAGTTCACAAGTAGTAACTTTTCTATCTATAACTTTACCAGTAGTTACTTCGCAAGTAGTAACTAGGGGTGGGCGGAATTTGCGTAGTCGCGCTACGTAAAGCTCCGCGAAACGGTAAAAAATCTCCGCGAGCACACAAAAGTTCCGCGAACACGCGGAATTGCTTGTTCCGCCCGTTCGCGATGCTTTTTTCCTGTTTGCGAACGCTGTTTGTGTGCTTGGGGAGAAATATCTCGCGAACACGCATTCTGAAAGCGCGAACAAGCAAAAAATTCCGCGAAGCCGCGAATCGCGGAATTTGTGGTAATTCCGCGTTTTCCGCAGAACGCGAAATTACCCAAATTCCGCAAATTCCGCGAGCGGAACGGAATTCACCGCCCAGGCCTAGTAGTAACTCCAATTATTTTGAAAGTATTTACTATTAGTTAGTTGCTACTCATAAATGTGCTGCTCATAAAGTTATAAGCAAATACAGTTTTACTGGAAGAGCAGACTTACACCAAAAGTGTAACTTCACTTTTGTAAATCAGGCCATAGTGCACCCTAGTACTATGTATCCTTGGACAGACATTGTTCTAAGACTATGCATTATGATGATGTCCCTTTCAGGGCTGGGTAGGTAGTATTTTTAGGTATGAAGATTCTGTAACAATTGGCAGCACTTTAACCGCATCTGCCTCCTAATTATGTGATCCATTTATGGTGTAAACTATTATGTCACACATCAATAGACCACACAACCTAGGAGAAGCGTGTTAGGGGTTTCATGTAAGAATGGGAAGGGGAGTTGGGGAAAGGAGAAACAAAGGAAAACACAACATTCATCAAGACGATGAGCAGCACATCATCACATCTGTTGCAGAAACAAGATGACAATTCAGTTACCCAATGCAAACAGTCCTTCTGCCCCAGAGTCCCAAATTACCTATTTTTATGTTACCTAGTGATGAAAAATACAAAATAGGGAGAACCCACACAGTTATAAAAATTGTTATTGTTAAGAAAAGAAAAGAAAAGTTATACTGTATATAAATCCCAAAATGGATGGTGCATCTGCATTCTTCTTCTCTGAATGTCCCATCTTGGGTGCAGGCCAGAACAGGTCCAGTAAGCAGGAGGGTTAAGGAGCGTTTGTACAGAAGAAGAGAAGGACTACTGAATGCAAAAAATATATATCATTATTGTAGAGTCAAGGTAAGCTTCATGGTGGATGAGGATCAAGAGAGCAGATCACAGGCTGGTGCAGTTGTGTGCAATTAACTGAGAAATTAGAACAATCTCTTACCACTAATACCAGACAAGCAGCTGCATGTTCCTGGCTAATCAATCTCACAAATGTCAATATCCCTTAGCTGTGTGCATTCATCATGTGACATGTGTCCAGTGACAGTCCCCCAAGACTACAACCAGTTAGAGTTTTACATTGGAGCCACTACTCTGCATTTTCCTACTCAACACACTTCTCTCCAGTCTACAGAAGTAAGCCTCTTTAAGTCTTGCTTCCGATTGAAGTAGATAGGCATTGTTTCTCTCTCCCTTCTTTTGGTTGTTGTAGTGGTCCAGTCCTGAATGAGTTAGACCTGTAGTGTTAATGAACAAGAAAAGTAAACAAATTTGAACATTCTGCGTAGTTTTTGTAACTAAACTGACTGGTCTCAGAAGAAGAAGCTGAATAAAAAAGTACATGAAAGGGAAAGTAAATAATTATAATGAAATGTGAAAGTAATGCAAGCATTCAGGCCTAGTGAAATATACAAATAAGAAAAGTATTCAGGTCCCAAACATTACAAATACATTTAAAAAAATAGTTGAAACACCCTCCTAGCTTCCACATGAATCATCAGTCAGTCAATATTGGTGCAATAGTAACCTGTTCATGTGTGGTGCACATTTTCCTATTGTGTGTCTATTCCCATAGAAGCGATACACTCAAGGGCAGACTCGTAAAATGTTTTTTACGGGCAGCCCAGCTTGGAAATGAAAAAAAGAAGGATAGGGATGGGAGGCATTGTCTTTATGTTCTTTAAGCAAATGAAGGCTTCTTGTGTGCACACTGGGCACCTCTATACATGTTGTCAAATGGGGCAGCATAAGCCAGGCACCAAATATATACATGTTCTTCTATATATATTTTTTTAAAGCAGTTCAACAATATATGTAAGATTTGTTGTGGACTGCTTAGTCAGGGAAATAGAGTTCATCCTCAAACTCAGGAGCTCACCCAGAAGTTCTTCAGCTAACACACTTGAGTCTGACCAATTGCCCTCATTCCACTCCTATGCTGTTTCAGGGATAGTGTAATCTTTTTGTATGTGGTAATTTTTTTCATTTTAATCATAGTAAAGCTCTCCATGGTTTGAGGGGAGAGATTGGTCCTTCTGAATGTGACAACTGCACCAGCTGCACTTAACACACGTTCAGAAGACACACTGGTCACCAGAAAAGCTAGGTACTTTATGCCAGCCTCCTGAGCTCTGTCCATTGTTACAGCTTCCCATACCAATATAGCAATGGGTTTTGATCCAGGTAGACATCTTTTGGGTCATCCAGATAGTCTTGGACCATCATCTAAATGGGCATTGGTGCTGCTATTTGCTCGACTTCTGTTGTCATTGCCTCTGTACTTGGCTTAAGCCCTGCCAGCTGAATCTAAGCCATTGCATAGGTTGTCAGATTCTTCTGTTGCTGGTGATGATGGTGTTGGCTGTTGGACAACAGCACTGCCCTCTCTGTAGGTGGAAGGCTGCACACCAGAATGTCTGCCCAGGCCACAAACTTCCAGCCATTATTCTTCCAAGTCTGTCACTTGATCGGCAAACCAAGTCATCCCCTTCTGAAAAAGGAATAAAAGTGGCTAGTATATGTTTGTACTGTGGATCAAGTTGTGGCAGAGATGTACTTTTTGAAGGAAATGATCTCCTTTAGTAGCCTTATATTCACAGCAAATGGAAGGATTAAGCCCTGAACTAAATCATATGCTTCTTGGTTCACACCGGTGAACATTTGACCACCCTTTTCAACTGGTCCTGTAGCAGATGCAACAGTGGGACTGCTTGGCTCATCGTACTGTACTCCTTGCTGACTTGCCATGTGAAAACCTCAAAAGGAAGTAGCATTTGTGTCAGACGCTTGACTAGCCCCCATTTGTCCACCACCATTGTCATGCTTTTCCCAGTTGTATTCCTTCCTCTTTTAAGAACATAGTCAGTGATTTATCTATATTGTTAGAACAGACGCTGCAGCCTGTAGTAGGTCAAGTTCCAATGTGTTTTTACCTCCTGAAGGACAGCTTTACCGGTATTCCGAATGATCCTCAATTGTTTCCAGGCTTTAAAAGGAGGACTGAAATTAGTGCAGATTCTTCAGAAGTTGGGCAGTATGTTGCTGACTAGGCCATCTTTTTTTAGATAGTCCTGCACAATCACATAACCCTGAAATATCCACCATCTGCCATGGTTTTTACTATATAACTGCCATTGTCCATGCCAACAAATTCAATTCTGGGATATCTGGGTCGAAGCCATTTAAACACCTTGCTGTCAAATTCTACCAAGATATTTAGATCTGTATGAGATTTGTTTAAGGTGAACCTTGTCACTGTTGCATCATGAATGCCCATAAAGCTTTCTTCAGTGCTGGGAAATGCAGATAGGTGCTGCCTAACCCCCAGAGAAGACATCCAGTGTGCAGTGGTAGACATGTAATCAGTTGCTTGACAACTGGTCAAATGTCTGTCATCAGGTGGATAGCCTGACCAGCACTCTCCTGCATAGCTTAGCCAGCCAATTGCAGCACTAACATTTTAACAAGCTTCCCTTTGTACAAACGTGCCATTGGGTGGTTGTGTTTTTAGGGCCCCTCCTGCCTAAACATGCCTATAATAGTAGCTTGAATTTTTGTCTTTTGTGGTGCCACTGACACAGGCAACTTCAGGACAAAACTAGGTGGCAGTAGTTTCAATGTACGTCTCACAGAAATCACTGTATATGGTGGCGTCTGGGTCTTCTGCCATTTGGAGGTTGCTGATGTGGGTGATACTGGTTGCATCAGGGCTGCTTTGTGTAACACCCTCATCCTCTTCTTCCTTATGACCACCTTCTTCCATCACTGTGAACTGAGGTACTTCCTCTCTCTTCACCATCATTATCAGCTATTTTTTCAGGTGCTCCTTCTATCGAATTGTGTGAGGATTTCAGATAGGACATTTGACCTCCAGTTTGGCCTGGTAGAACGGATCTTGTTACCTCGATGAACACTTGTGTGGCAAATGGACCATACTGCAATGTTATCCTCCTTCTTGGTAATCAAAAAGTCCCATACTGGGGAGGATAACTTTTTTTAGTGTGCCACTGCCAATGCCTGAAGAACTGGAGGTAAGTGGATGTGTTGTTTACTTCTCTGTAGAGCTTACTTTGACTGTAGTAGTGGTGGATGCAGGTCTCAACGGGTATCTGACAAATATTGAAGCCAGACTTGGTGGCAGAATCACATTCCTCTGAGCAGGTTGAATAGTGTTGTGTAGTTCCTATAAGACCTATGTAGGATCTGCGCGTTTAGACAACATACACTGCGGGACTGGTGTCCAGACTAATTCCAGACACCCCCACTGGGTATGTTGGCCTGTGTACCAGCTAGCTCGCAATGCCACTATAACCTCCTCTTACCAAGGAGAGAATAGTTCTTGTCAACTATCAAACATGACAACCCTGATCCCCCAGGACCGTAGAAACAGTAACTCACTTTTCGCTCAGTCACTCATGCTCACTTGTTCTCAGAGAGATACACAGAATAAACGGTTGGGATGTTTCCAATAAGTATTTATTGAACAATCGTTATTCTAGCGTAAAATAAGTTCACTGAAATCACCAGTAGACAGTAGCATAAATAAATGAGTAGAAGCACTAAGAAAGTAAACAGATGGTAGGTTTCTACCATTTTGCTAAAATCATAAATACATGCAAGTATATAGAATACATGGCAATAAAATGCGTACTCCTATGATGCGCCCTAACTAGATGTGCCTAAGTGTACCTAGCATGTGGGTAGGTGTAAAGCCAACAATCCCTCTAGGATAAAGCCAACCCCATTACCTCATGTGAGACTGTGGGACCCCGTTCTGGTCTCGAGTTGAACACCCCGCTAGGCATGTCAGACCACTGCGAGCTGGAGTAACTGCATGCACGAACCTCAGCATCTTGCGTCGGTGTGTCGGCCGGGAAGTTCTGATCTCCTCTGACTATCTCAGCAAGATGTGGTGTTTATATACCCTAAGGTATCCCCAGGGGTTCTACCTTGCTGTGCCAGTGTCGGACTTAGGATGATGTCGGGAATTAACTTTATACACAGTTATTATGCAGGAGACGATGGTCCTGCTGTGATTCCAAGAAACTAAGAATCCGCATGCATAGTTTATGAGGCCAGTGTCCAGGGAAAAACCCTACGTACTTGTGTGTAGTATTGTAACTGGGTAAAAGGTCAGTCCTTCAAATCCGTTATGTATGTAGTATAGGAGAGAATGTAGGTGAAGGGTTATGATGTTACCTAGACCTATATCGGGGTGCCTATATGAAATATAACACCCACTCCTCATCCGACTGGACGACATTTCTAAAATCTTGCGTACAACCAAGGCGTCTAGAGGTTTGTACGCAACAAATAATAAAAACATTTTTAAGAGAAGTTAAAAAAGCGTTAAAAAACCCTTAAAAAGTGTTCTATTTAAAAAAAAAATATTCATTCACGAAGTGGCTCTAAAGTGTCCGTTTATATAGTCCGAACAACTACAAGCATTTGAAAGCCATGCAGGTCAAAAGGTTTCAATTTGGAATTTCGAAGAAAAAAAAAAAAGGTAAAAAAAGCCAAGTCTTCCCAGCGTGCGACATGCCAAATGCTTATGTGTCCTTGCTGGTAGATGCAACATTGCTGCTGTCTGCATACACAGCTGACGATCCCTGTAACAGCTCACAAAGAATGTCAATTGAGCACAGATGATCTTCCATACTGCCTGCAGCAGATGCCGGGGCAGCCTGTGCCACATCCAAGGCCTGAGTGTTGGAGGAGCTGGTGTCCATACCAACAGGAGCAGAAACTACCTGTGGTGGCTCTAAGAACAGTGCCAACAACATGGGAATGCACTGAGGACACTGCAGAACATGGGCCGTTATCGGGTCCATTAAAGCATCAACGTCCGGTGGCCCAACCGATGGGAGTGTCAGACAGAGGTCCAACACACATTCTTCTCTGCAGAACAGGCATCGGAGAACAGGTAGGCCACCGTCCATCCAGACTGGTCTAAATGACAGGAACCAAGAGGCGCTCAGTTCCCGTAGGCGAGGTGTGCCCAGATGTTGTACCATGCGATCACGGTATTTGCGCTCCAGGAGAGCTGTTGCTATCTCCTTGGTTGCTGGGACGTCCATTGCATAGCAGAAAGGTAACAATCAGGATTCCTGCTATTAGAAACAGGATCAGCGGAAGCCCTCCAAAAATGCTTCCAAAGAAGGAGTGTATAAAGTTCAGTATAACTCCGAGGACCGTCTGAAAGGTGCTTAACATTCCGGAACCTATAGTCTTAAATAGATGTACAACACCCGTCGTATCAGACATGTTAAAGATACGACTTACCATTTCTGTGAAATGGAAGGGGCAGTTTGTACGTATAAGTGCCTGTATCTCAGCCGAGGACCTTGCGATCTCGAGATCAAAAGTCTCCCGGGCGGAGGTTAAGGGCACGGTTCGTTGTAAAAGCATGGCTTTCATTTTGCTCAGAGTATCAAACCGAATAAAGGAAACATTTAGCGAAGGTGATAACGGTGCCTCCCTGCCTGTATGTGTTGGTGGAAACAATACTTGCATACAGCAAGTAACCCTGGAGCTCACGGTGACTAGATATGCAATGCCTGGAAGCATCCCACAACAACCTTGATCATTCAGTATCAAGTAACTCCCATTCGAGAGAAGCCTGAATACCGGATTAATCACAGCTGCCGGAGTACCCCTCAAATGACAGGACAAGTTTGCCACAGATCCATTACAAGCCCTGTGTAGCATAATATCCTGGCATATGAGAGATCCACTTAAAGCATTCTCACAGTTAGTTCCGCTTAGAAACACTTCCAGATCCTCATTCCTGCATCGAAATCTGTACGGTAAATCCCAGGATTCCCTGATGAATTCCTTACCCATCTTCTCATATCTGCCTGCCTGTTGTTGTTCTAGGCAATATTGAAACTGGAAAGTTGCGACCGGTAATGTTATATGGCCGTGGATTATCCACTCGGTGGACGGTGACTCTGCCACAGTAAAGGGTAACCTATCCAGTTTTCAATACGCAGCATTGTATATTTTGCTCCCCTCTGTGCCGTTTTTATCTGTTTTTCTGTTAGATTGTATGCAGAAAATAATGACGTAATGTTGATAAAACGCCAAGGCACATTACCGGCGCGCAAGGACTGCAGCATCCAGCTTAACAAAACAATAGAACGTAACTGCGACTCTCCCTATTGCAATATGGACAAATCCTGTTCTATTACATCGATAGCAGAAGATACAATGTTGCCCGAGAAAATCGTCAACAAACAACTGACCCGCTACCTCGAGGAGAACAACATCCTGGACCCTTCCCAGTCCGGCTTCCGCAGCAACCACAGCACCGAAACCGCCCTCATCGCCGCCACCGATGACATCAGGACCCTGCTAGACAACGGAGAAACAGCAGCCCTCATCCTCCTGGACCTATCAGCCGCCTTCGACATGGTCTGCCACCACACACTACGAACATGCCTTCACGACGCCGGGATCCAAGAGAAGGCCCTGGACTGGACCACATCCTTCCTTTCCGGCAGAACACAAAGCGTCCGCCTCGCCCCTTCCGATCCAAGGCCACCATGATCATCTGCGGCGTACCCCAAGGCTCCTCCCTCAGCCCAACGCTGTTCAACATCTACATGGCACCCTCGCCCACGTCGCCCGACAGCACAACCTCAACATCATCTCCTACGCCGACGACACCCAGCTGATCCTCTCCTCACCAAAGACCCTCACACCGCCAAAGCCCACCTCCACGAAGGAATGAAGGCCATCGCCGAATGGATGAGGACCAGCCGCCTGAAGCTGAACTCGGACAAGACAGAGGTCCTCATCCTTGGTTCCAACCCTTCAGCCTGGGACGACTCCTGGTGGCCAACATCACTGGGAACAGCCCCGCCACCCACCGACCACGTACGCAACCTAGGGGTCATCCTCGACCCCACCCTCTCCATGACTAAGCAGGTCAACGCCGTTTCCTCATCCTGCTTCAACATCCTCCGAATGCTCCGCAGGATCTTCAAGTGGATCCCCACCGAAACAAGAAAAACAGTCACCCAGGCCTTCGTCACCAGCAGGCTGGACTACGGAAACGCCCTCTACGCAGGAACGACGGCTAAGCTCCTGGAGACGGCTGCAACGCATCCAGAACGCCTCTGCACGTCTTATCCTCGACATCCCCCGACGCAGCCACATCACACCCCACCTGAGAGACCTGCACTGGCTCCCTGTCAACAAGAGGATAACCTTCAAGCTCCTCACCCACGCACACAAAGCACTCCACAACTCCGGACCAGCCTACCTCAACAGACGACTCAGCTTCTACACCCCCACCCGCCAGCTCCGCTCGACCAGCCTCGCCCTCGCCACAGTCCCCCGCATCCGGAAAACGACCGCCGGCGGCAGATCCTTCTCCCACCTCGCCGCCAAGACCTGGAACACCCTCCCCACCAACCTCCGACAGACCCAAGACCTACTGGCCTTCAGAAGACTCCTCAAGACCTGGCTCTTCGATCAGTAGCAGCACCACCCCCCTCTTCCCCCAGCGCCTTGAGACCCTCGCGGGTATGTAGTGCGCTTTATACGTGACATGATTGATTGATTGATTGATTGCCCAGTGAATATATCCCGGTTGTTAATTTAGTCATACCATTGTCAAATACAGCTAATGCCTTTTCTAGTTTAACTCTATCTATTTCTCTTAATCTCGCTGCAGCTTCTTGTTGGGAGATTTTCCAGATTTCGTTATAGACAGCATAGAAAAAACGCTTCTGACGTGGTTTTCTGGGACCTAATAAAAAATCCCGTAGGTCCACATCCTCTGTGAGTAAGGACAAGTGTTGTTTCACCTGGGGTAGTGTTGAGGTCTTTAGCCAATCAAGGCAAAACTTCCCAACACTGTATGATGTCGCTACCACTGGATGTTCTTGTTGTACATAACGTGGGTCTGGTCTGTGGATACTAAACCCTTCGGTGGTACAACTTAATCTTTCCTGACATCTGTTTGTGTCAGTAGGCCAAACCAACCATCCCTTCCAATTGGGGTCTGATCTATTGTATTGCAATATGTTATCCAACATAGCCCCTCTTTCTGATGAAAAATTCCCCTTGGTGTTTAAAGGTGTTGGAATTTGAGGCGTGTTCAAGTCCTTATTCTTGGCTACTCCAAGACAGGAAGTCTGTTGCACAGTGTCATTCAGAAAAATCATCTGCTGTGGAATGAGGCATGCTCTAAATAGTGCTTCTGTTCCCTGGACTTGCCAGTCCCTAGAACCCCAGATTGATTTCAAGTCTACAGTGTCCATCCATAAGTCAAAACCCTGTTCAGACAGCTGGGAAATAAAGGAAGCAGAGTAAATCTGTTTGGTGTTTGTTAACATATTTTTTAGTGCAGATATAGGTGCAACCTTATAATAGTACGAGGTTGGGTCAGAAGTGTTAAACCCTGAAAAATATGAGAATTTCTGTGCAAATGTTTTTGAAGTACCTTTTGGTGGTGTAGGGCAATGTTCCCACTGGTGGTATGTGAAAACATTTCTAGGTTTGCTAGATTTATGCAAGAAATGATGACCATAATGTTGGTAACAATACATTTTGTCAAAATCTGATATGTCCTCTAACATTTCAGTGCTAGAAAATGCGGCAGATTGTTCCAAATCAGACAATAAGTTATTAACAGTTTCAAAATCCCCATCATCAGAAAATGTACTGGAGGTAATGATATCGTTCAATGAAATTTTAAACAAATGTGGAATCTTTAAAAGCTCGGTCGGTCCAAATATATCATAATTTACTTTGTCCCACACTATACCATCCGGTATAGGAACTGCTGAAATGTTCACAAAGTACAAGTCTCTTTGTTCATGATGAGATGAAACATGAGGTTTTAAAATTAAGTTTACTTCTGACGTTGCAAAGCTCTGTTGAAGATAAGTTCCATTGATGAGCAAGTGGAAAGTGATTACTAATCCTAACCAAAAAAGAAAAAATAATATACAGGTGAATATCCAAAGTTCTAGCCAAGGTGATCCTAAATAAGTCCTTCTAAGAAAGTTTAAAAAGTCTTTGATCCGTTGCTTGCGAGAAAGTTGGGCTGGCGTCGTTTCAGGTTCAGTTGGATCCAATGAAAAGGTATCGAAGTCGATGAAATAGCCAGATGCAGTTCGATCAATTTTTGGTAGCTCAGCAGGTTTTGTTGAACTTGTAGATTGCTCTTGAAGAGGCATGTTGACGTAGACATCCTTATTAGGTTGAATTAAAATTTGTCTTTCACTTTGATTTTGAGAGTTTGTGTCAAGGGGAACCAGTTCCATTGCATTGTTATCGATTCCATTGTTTTGTAAAGGTGACTCTACAAATGTTATGAGTCTTTCTGTTTGAACTTCCTGTATTGTAGCGAGAGGAGGACATCGGCTACTCAGGAGCCCACGAGGCCTACTATTTAGTATCGACCACATAGTGTGGTTTGATCAGATCAATTGAGACAAATCTCTTTTCTTTCTGGCAAGAGGCGGTAGAAATACAGTTCTTGATCCTTCAATGGCCAGGACAGGTACAGGCTTTCGATAGGATGGCCCGAATTCTTTTTTGTCCACAATCTTCTCTCTGACCAGATCCCCAACTTTAGGAATCCAGGCAGATCTTGCCGCGGCTGACTTGACTTCCCCAGTGGCGGTTCTTTTTGTCTCGACGTTACTTAAGGAGGCTCTGGATTCATTCAGATCCTGTAAAACAGCCAAACGTTTATTGATGTCAAACGGTTTTTCATCCGCCACTGTGCCTTCACAATCTAGATCAGGTACCCACATTCTTGTCCCAAACAGGGCCTCATAAGGAGTGGCACCCCCTAGAGAGCTTCTTGGCTGGTTATTAAGGGCTCGCTGGACCCCATATAGATGATTGACCCAACTACCACCCGAGCCTAATACCCTAGCTGTTAAAGATTGCTGTAAGTCACGATTTTTCCTCTCCACAATCGAATTTCCCTCGGGATGGTACGGAGAGGAGTACTGCAATGCTACACCCAAACTTCCCATGGCTTCCTTGTAAGCCCTAGAGCTGAACACGGGGCCACGGTCAGAATGTAATGTGCCAACTGCGTATGTCCCTATAAAGACTCGCAAATCTTTTATAAAAGTTCGGGCGTCAGCCGAGCGCTTGGGCCATACCCATAAGAATCTTGAAAAGGAATCCACTGCCACCATGATATACTTGTAAGCCCCGTCAGATTGTAGGGGGCCGCAGTGGTCCAGGTAAATGCACTGGAGCGTTCTGTTTGATATTAACAATGGTGTCTGCGCTGGGCGAGCTACGGTGGACCCTTTTATCTGTTGACAGATATCACACTTTAAGACGAAGTCTTTGGTCTGCTTTGTTAACCTTGGCCACCAATAGCGTTGTTTCAGTAAAGAAACTGTCGCCGTAACTTCTGTATGAGCAGAACCCAGACCCTCGTGTGCAGCCAAGATTAAACCTAACCTGCGATCCATGTTTGGTATTACTCTATCCCCCACTCCAGGAATCTGAGCAAATGGAACGTTGTTTGCATCTAACTTGTAGGAGTACTTGAGTGGAAAACCTTTAGGTAGTGCTTTGCTGTTATTGCACGAAGTGATCACAGCTACCATTGTGCTACCGCCTACCCTCATTTTTGAACGGGTGATTGCAGCTACGGTCGCAGTGCATACTTCCCCCTTCGCGGCTTCATCAGCCAATGAATTCCCTTCAACGTGAACGCCATCACGTTGATGACTCTGTGTGTATCACGTGAGCCCTTGGTAGTTCGTTCTTCAACTCTGCTACCTGTTTCAATAGTTTCCAATGTTTGATTGTGCCACCTTTTGAATCTCTGAACCCATTTTGTCCCCAATAGTGGAGGTATTCGTTGTACGACTGGACACAGTAAAAGGAATCACACACTATTAGTGTGGGGAATTCTGGATCCGTATTTATCAGTGCCAGTAGTAATGCTTTTAATTCTGCCAACTGAGCCGTGCAGTGTCCGAGAGACTGCGTTTTTGTACAGCTTGGACAGAACTTGCCGTCCTGCATCCTACCTTTTACAATAGCGCATGCTGCACTGTATCGTTGCTTACTCCCTATGGCCAGTTGAGCAGATCCGTCAGTATAAATAATGTATTCATACTGATCTAGAGGCATTATTTCATTTGGAAGAGGATATTCTTGTTCATATTGCAGGAATGCTTGTGTTTTTAGACTAGGGTCATATCTGTATCCTACATCTGTTGCAGTGAGAGAATTAGCACATTGTATCCATCTTGGATGTAACGCTTTTGCATTTCATTTGGGACACTTGCCTTCGTGGCAGCCTCTAAGGCCGGTACCGGGGCCATGACAATTATTTGTTTCCCCTGAGCCAGTGCTCTTTCTCTCACTACAGAAGTCTGTACTGCTGTCAGAATTTTTTCTGTGGGTGCAAAACGCATTTCAGTGTTAGTGTACAAATGCGATTTATATGCAATTGGTACTGTTTCACCTTCATTAAAGGTTAAGTAAGTGTACCCTGATTGACCTGCGACTACGCGGATCACCAGGTTGCGTACGTTTACGCGTGTCTGTAAATGTTTTGATGATATCATATCATCTTGTAGGGAACGAAGGATATTTGTGTGTTCCTGTGTCCATTGTCTAACTGAAAAGTCAGGTCTTATTAGTTCGTAGAAAGGTTTTACTCTCTCTGCGTAATCCAAAATGTATGTTCTGCCAAAATTAAAAAATCCCAGTATGGACTGTAAATTTTTTAATGATTTTGGAGGTTGTAGCAGTGCCCACTTTTCTAAAAAGTGGGCTGCCAGGCTTTTGCCTTCACTTGAAAGCTCATATCCCAAAAATAGGACCTTGAGGTGGACTATTTTCGATTTTTTTAAATTAAATTTGTATCCCTCAGAGGTGAAACCCAAAATTATGGTGCTCACCCTGGTCAAGTGTTCCTCTAAGTCATCATCCGTCAGATAAATATCATCTACATAGGATAATGCTTCTTCATCCAAATTCTGTAGTAACTCTGTTACCCTCCTTGAGAATAACCCCGGGCTTTTCTTATACCCTTGGGGGAGTCGACAAAATGAACACTGGGACCCTAGCACTGAGAAGGCTGTCAAATATCTGCTTTCAGGCGATATGTTTTGGCAGAAAAATCCATTTGAGATATCTGATGTTGTTTTGTATTTTTTCCGCACAATGTTATTCATTAATGCGGCACTATGTGCATTCTGGACTGCAAATGTTTTCGTACATGAGTTCAGGTGTCTATAGTCTTAAACTAGACGATATGAATTGTCCGGTTTCATTACAGGAAACAAAGGATTATTCATTGATGAGGTGCATGGTTCAATTACTCCTTGGTATTCAAGTTGATCTAAGATCTCCCTGACCTGTTTTTTAGCTTACTGTTTTATGGGATACTGTCTTTGTGGAGTTGGGTTTGTTTTTATTGGAATTACTAGGTGGGGTGACGCTTCATCCCACCCTACATGGTTGCGGTATAATGCTGGAGCAGGGGCTACCGCCCACTCCTGCACATATGTATGCCTTAGGTGTGCGGGTCTAGGTCAGAGAAAGCTGGAAAAATTACAGTTTCCCCCTTTGGGCATTCCATAACAATAGTAGGTGGCCAATCTCTTTCTGCTAATAGGATGTCATAGCCAGAAGTCAGATTCTCCCAAAAGAGACCCTTAACTTGTCTGGGCTTGTCCCCCTCCATTTGTAGTGTTATTTCATGTAACTTGTGTGGGACACTCACCCTAGTATCAGATGTTTCCACCATGATATACTCACTCAACTCTGCTGTCACCAGAAATTCCATCAGGTTCCAGCGAGCTATTGTTACTTCTGCTGCGCTGTCTAGCATCGTCAGAGCCCATTCCCCATTCAGTAATTGAGTCCTCAGAATTATGGGCAAGTCTAACTTTGATAGCTGCTACCTGCTTCTTTTTAAATTGAGGTTTTGCTTTGGGATTTTCTACTTTCTTTGAAGCATAGCGCAAAGTGTGTTGCCTGTCTCTGGGCTTTGTACGCTCTTCTTGTCTCTGTTCTGACCGTCCTTCCCTCTCCGAGTTTTTTGATGAACCCTGAAAGGAATGAGAGGAACGTGTATCAGTGTCCTGATACCTGTCAGGTTTTTTAATGTTATCTCTATTCCTAAGATTATATCTCCTTTCTGGGGGCTCCTGTTGAGGAGACCTTGCCCTGGAGTGAGATCTGTTCTTTTGCTGTTTATTATTGTCCCATTTCTTTTTAGAAGAAACTGGTGTTTGCTTTGCCTGTTCTTTATCTGTACCTCCTACTAGTTGAGGTTTTACAGGTCTAGCTCCCAGACTGTCTCTACCCAACTCCACATAAGCAGTTTCAATTATTTTAGGTAGCTCTGTCTCCTGTTGTGATGGAGTGAAATCTCTCAGACGTTGGCGTATTGCCACTGATGCTGCTTCCCCTTTAATATTTGCTAATATTATCACAGATACCTGGGCAAAGTTCTGTAACAACTTCATCCCCAAGTTTAAAGTAGGTTCTGCTGCATACTCGTTCTGTATTTGTCTTAATACATCTGGTATTACTGCTAAAGAAAGGATACCATGAGTCCTCGTATATATTGCAGCGAAAACTGTACCCCAAGAACTACAATCTTCTATAGAGGGAGCTATCCCCATCGGAAAGCAAATTGTCAGTATTGTATACTTTTCCTTAGGACCAGTGTGTGGAAACACTGCCTCCAGCTGTGTTATTTTTTGTGCTATCCAGAAGGGCATTTGTTCACGTTTAGTGGGCATTTTACCCATCACTGCATGCAGTGTTTGTGGTGTAATTTTGGTTGTATTATTTTGGACTGGTCCTGGTTGTGTAGCCGGTGTTGGCTGAAGTGTGAGTGTTCTCATCACAAACTGTGTCATGTTTCTGTAAAGTCTTATTAATTCTTTATGATGCACAAGTAAGTCTCCTCCTGGCATTGTGTCAATGTCAGGATGTGGTGTGTAGGCTGCTAGAACTGGCCAAGTTGCTCTGTCTCTTCCGAGCAGACGAGTCTTACTCTATTTCTTGTATGGGGGAGGGCACCTTTAAACCAGTAAAAATGTTTGTGGTAAGTTAGTGGAATTTCAATGTCCTCATATGGACTACATTCATCTGGTATGTCATCTTCGACATAGTAGTGAAATGTTTTTGTCAAAGCATTTGCCTGCGGGAATCTAATCCATGAGTAGAATACCTCTGTTCTATATGATTTGTGTGCCTCAATCACGAAAGTCACTTGCCCACCCCTAATTGTAACACCATATGCTACTAGTTTTAGGGTTACGGCACTTCTAACATTCTCTGCAATATATATTGCATCTGCATCATTTTCTTCTGTTGTGAAGTTTAGTGCATTCCCTTCATCTACGTCTCCCTGCTCAGTCTTTATTTTTAGAAAGGAGAGCGTTTCAAGGGAACTGAGATAAGGTGTTATGCACAATTAGGAACACTGTATCCTTCAAGCTTGATTAAACCAACAGCTAATACATAGGAATATTCCTACTCAGCTGCAGCGGATTTTGTTCCCTCCCACTCCAGACATCTCTGGGGAAATGTGAGTAGGGGTCTCTGAGAATAGCACAACTGAACTACTCAGATTTGACTGTTAAATAAGTGCCAATACCGACGTTGGGCACCATGTCATGTAGTTCCTATAAGACCTATATAGGATCTGCGCATTTAGACAACATACACTGCGGGACCGGTGTCCAGACTGATTTCAGACACCCCCACCGGGTATGTTGGCCTGTGTACCAGCTAGCTCGATATGACACTATAACCTCCTCTTACCAAGGAGAGAATAGTCCTTGGCCAATATCGAACATGACAACCCTGATCCCTCAGGACCGTGGAAACAGTAACTCACTTTTCGCTCAGTCACTCGTGCTCACTTGTTCTCAGAGAGATACACAGAATAAACTGTTGGGACGTTTTCAATAAGTATTTATTGAACAGTCGTTATTCTAGTGTAAAATAAGTGCACTGAAATCACCAGTAGACACTAGCATAAATAAATTAGTAGAAGCACTAAGAAAGTAAACAGATGGTAGGTTTATACCATTTTGCTAAAATCATAAATACAGGCAAGTATATAGAATACATGGCAATAAAATGCGTACTCCTACGATGCACCCTAACTAGATGTGCCTAAGTGTACCTAGCATGTGAGTAGGTGTAAAGTCAAGATTCCCTCTAGGATAAAGCCAACCCCATTACCTGATGTGAGACTGTGGGACCCCATTCTGGTCTCGAGTTGAACACACCGCAAGGGATTTCAGACCACTGCGAGCTGGAGTATCTGCATGCAGGAACCTCAACGTCTTGCGTAAGTGTGTCGGCCGGGAAGTCCTGATCTCCTCTGACTATCTCAGCAAGATGTGGTGTTTATATACCCTAAGGTATTCCCAGGGGTTCTACCTTGCTGTGCCAGTGTCGGACTTAGGATGACGTCGGGAATGAACTTTATATACAGTTATTATGCAGGAGATGATGGTCCTGCTGTGATTCCAAGAAACTAAGAATCCTCATGCATAATTTATGAGGCCAGTGTCCAGGGAAAAACCCTACGCACTTGTGTGCAGTATTGTAACTGGGTAAAAGGTCAGTCCTTCAAATCTGTTATGTATGTAGTATAGGGGAGAATGTAGGTGAAGGGTTATGATGTTACCCAGACCTATATCGGGGTACCTATATGAAATAAAACAATAGGAGGGGCCATCTCGGCGTCCTCCATACTGACAAACACTGGCTTATCATCACGGTCACTTTCGATAATTCTATGGCTTTCAGTCATTTCTTTTCCCATTGTCTCTCAGGGCGGGTCTTAGACTAGGCCGGGGTTCATTCTGTGTCCAGGTCATTAGAAGGGGACCTTGGAAAAGATAGTGGAGTACCCTTTCTTTTTTTTCCTGGAAATCGTGAAGCCAATGGCTGAAGAGCAACATCTTGCTCAGTAGGAAACCAAACCTCCTTTTCTGCTCCTTCTTCAGGAAGAATTATTGCTGGCTGCGGCTGCTCTTGTTCACTTTCCTGTGACAATTGGATACTTAGCAGCTGAGACAAATCTAGTTCAGACTCACTGCTCATTGCCTCAACTGCATTGCTGAGAGATATGGGCTTGGGCTTAGGTTGAGGTGGTGCAGTTGATGCATGAGTGTTGCCCGCAGCCTTTTGCTTCCCAGAAGTGGGTGCACTAAGTTTCCTGAAATGGTAAAGGGTCGCAAACCAGTGGTGGAAATCTTCTTCTCCTCCTCACTGGCCACTTTCTTGGCCAGGAACACCCTTCTTTGGGGCCATCTTAAAGTTCTTAGCTCTGGCAGTTGCCACTCAGCAATACAAGTGGTAGCAGAGGAGTACTCAGGTGTTGTCACTGCAGGCCTTCTGTCACAGTGAAAAGATCCCAGCAACAGAATTAGAAAAGTAGAGTAATTTTTTTTTTCATAACAACTTTTTGGGGAATTTTTAACTGAGGTGAGTCGATAACACTCAGTACAAATATATCTTAGAACATCAAGCAGAACAGCACTGTGTACTGATATTTTTACCATAATCATCACATAGGGAGGACACAAATACTTGTACCATCCATGCCCTCGTATTGCCCCCTCATTCTCCTATCCAGCCCCTCTCTTTATTGTCGGCTTTCCATACCATCGGTAGACCATGGGGTGCCTGGGCAAGATTCCAGATGTATACCCCAAGCTTCGGCCTACCCCTTCCATATCTTGTAATGTTTCTGGGGTCAGCCTCTCGCCTTGTATATGGGGTGTTCCATACCTATACAAAAGTCCATGCCTGTGGGTCATACCACAACCGATTAGGCATTTACCTCTTTCCAGGCCTTTGCAATGTCTCTCTTGGCTATATTGAGGCCCAGCCAAAGGAGTGCCTTCTGGTATCGTGTGCCACCCAACTCGTCTGTTACATGAAGTAATATCAATCTGGGATCTCTCAGAGTACTCAAGCCCGGCACGCTCTCCAATTTCCCCAGAACCCTCACCCAAAAAGGAGAAAGGACAGGACAGTATCAAAACGTATGGGATAAATTACCCTGAGAGCTCCCGCACCTTAAGCATCCACCGTTTGATGTCAATCCTATGCGGGAGAGTCTTGCACTGATGTAATATACCCGGTGAAGCAGTTTCAACTGTATAAGTCTAAACTGTGAACCTTTGACTGCCTCTCTGGGAGCCTCTTGGGCCTCTCTTCAATCATCATCAAGTGCTCCTATCTCTTGTTCCCATGCCCTGTTTACCACCAACATAGGGTCTGAGACATTCCTCAGCAACATCTTATATGTCTGTGATAGCTTATTTTCCTCTATGTTTGTGAGGAGGAGCTTAGCTTCAAGATTCGAGAACTCTGGCACCACAGTTGTGTCCTGACGTGTCGACAGCAACGCATGTCGGAGTTGCAGATACCTAAAAAACTGTGAGCGTGTAGATCATATTCCTCACGTAGCTCCTGAAAGGATTTCAGCATGCCATTGTGGAAAACATCCCCAAAAGTTGATATTCCTATATTGTCCCATGCCATGAAGCCTTGCAAGGCCACAACCTGTGGAAGATATGATCCTCTCCACAACAATGTTTCTACTGTTAGCCTCTCAGACCAACCAGTAGCCCTGTTGGCCACTGCCCATATCCCAAGTACCAGCCCGGTAGCCAGTGAAAGAGATTCGGGCACATTGCCCCCATATAGCAAGTGTGGGAGACCCTGCATACCCATAGCTCCCCCCTCAAGGGCATGGGCAAGGTCCCTGAACACCCCAACCGGATCACTGACAGAATATCGACGGACAGAATATCGAGCTACAGGAATATTGAGTCTACAATATCGATGGACAGAATATCGACAGCCTATCTCTACAATGGTAAGTACAAAAATATCGAAACCAAAATATCGTTGTTTAAAATATTGTTGTTTAAAATATCGTTTTTTTTTAAATCTCTTAAAAATAATATAAAAATAATTAAATAATAAATATAATTAATAAAAACATAGTTAGAATTATTTAAAAAATGTTAAAAACTGACAAATGATAAATGTAATATAAAAAAAATTAAACATACATATTTAACTTTTTTATATATATTAACTTAATAATATTAATAAATAATTATTTTATTTAATTATAAAATGTTAGAAACATAAGAAAAGTTATAAATACATATATATATATATATATATACATAAACCTGTAATATAAATATAAAAATAAAATATATATATCATAAGTTAAAAGATTAAAATTAATATTTATTTTTTTAAAAATATTTTACACTACATTAACAATAAAAGTAGGGAAATGTTGGATAGCGTAGGGGATAAAATTACTATTCCCACTACAGAAAGTGCAACAGTAGGGAAAGTGTTGGATAGCGGAGGGGAATAATTTACTATTCCCACTCCAGTGAGTGCACAAGTAGGGAAAGTGTTGGATAGCGGATGGGTAAAAATTACTATTCCCACTCCAACGAGTGTAACAGTAGGGAAAGTGTTGGATAGTGGGGGTTAAATTTACTATTCCTACTCCAGTGAGTGCAACAGTTGGGAAAGTATTGGATAGCGGATGGGTAAAAATTACTATTCCCACTCCGAGTGTAACAGTAGGGAAAGTTGTAGATAGCGGGTGGGTAAAAATTACTATACCAACTCCAGCGAGTGCAACAGTAGGGAAAGTGTTGGATAGCGGGTAGATTAAAATTACTATTCCCACTCCAGCGAGTGCAACAGTAGGGAAAGTGTTGGATAGCGGGTATGTAAAAATTACTATTCCCACTTCAGTGAGTGGAACAGTAGGGAAAGTGTTGGATAGGGGGTATGTAAAAATTACTATTCCCACTCCAGTGAGTGCAACAGTAGGGAAAGTGTTGGATAGTGGGTGGGTAAAAATTACTATTCCCACTCCAGTGAGTGCAACAGGAGGGAAAGTGTTGGATAGCGGGTGGGTAAAAATTACTATTCCCACTCCAGTGAGTGCAACAGTGGGGAAAGTGTTGGATAGTGGGTGGGTAAAAATTACTATTCCCACTCCAGCGAGTGCAACAGTGGAGAAAGTGTTGGATAGCGGGTATGTAAAAATTAGTATTCCCACTCCAGTGAGTGCAACAGTAGGGAAAGTGTTGGATTACGGGTGGGAATAATTTACTAATCCCACTCCACCAAGTGTAACAGTAGGGAAAGTGTTTGATAGCGGAGGGGAATAATTTAGTATTCCCACTCCTGCAAAATAATTAACATTAATTAACAAATAATTAATTTTTCAAAAATTAATTTTTCAAAAATAATTTACCTCTTACTATATTCCCCTATAAACGTCACCACCAATATTGTAAAATATTACACAACTAACATAATTATTTAACAATTAATTAATTAACTAATAACAATTAACAAGCAAATTAAAAACAATCAAAAATAAATTAGTTCACACAAATAACACTATAAAATAACTTTAAATAAATATTGTATATAAAAAAATTATACAAATTTTATTAAAATTAAATTACTTCCCACCCTACTCCCCTATAAAACCACAACCCGCTCCTCAAAAATTACACAATTAACATATTTACCAATTAATTGTTAATTATTAATAACCAATTAATAGTTAATTAATAACAAATTAATTAACACAATTAACAATATAAATTATTAAATACAAAAATTATAATTAATACAATTATTAATTAATTGATTTAAATTAAATTACTTCCCAGCCTATTCCCCTATAAACCCACAACCCGCTACGGAACTAAAACGCAATATTTATGATTTTTTTTTAATTAATAACTTCTATAAAATTATTATTAAATATATTATAATTAAATTACTTCCCACACTATTCCCCTTTAAACCCACAACCCGCTACGGAACTAAAATACGCAAAAATTAATTAACATAAAATTAATTACTTGTAAAAAATAATTTTAACACATATACTAACATACAAATCATTTAAAAAAATCGATATTATTAACAACGATATTTTTACTAACGATATTACTAACATCGATATTAATTAAAACAATATTTCTTACCTGCATGTCGATATTCTGGTCGACGATATTCTTGATGGTCGATATTCTGTCATATCGATATTTAAACATCGATATAATGGTATATCGATATTTAGACATCGATATTATGTCTGCAATCTGCATACCCCCCCCAAACCACCAGCCATTGATAATAAGAAGAGGGGCTGCCCAGTAATGCAAGTGAACATCCGGTGTGGCTACTCTCCCTTCAAACACAGGCCTGCAACACTTTTCTAAGGAGATGCGTGGTATTCCACCCACCTAGTGCAGCGTCCGTAACACTGCATTGATTTTTACAAAGAAGGAGAGGGCAATTGGGAACGGTGATTCCGCAATGGGTAGAATAGCCACGGTAGCACAACCATCTTAAAGATGGCCGAGCGTCCCAGCAAAGACAATGGAATTGTATTCCAAAACTTAACATCTCGCGACAGCCGTTCCATCCGTGGTACCAAATTGTTCGTTCGCAGTGACGAAGACTCCCAAATATCTGAATCCTGAGAATTGAATCAGTATCTCCAGTGCCCATGGCATATCAGCCGGGCATGGGGTAATGGGATAGGTCACCGATTTTTGGGGGTTAATCCGTAGGCCTGAGTAGGTGCCAAATATATCTAACATCTGCATCACCCTAGGTCTAATACGGCGAGTTCCCCAAATATAGAAGCACATGATCTGTGTATAAAGAGATTCTGTCACCTCTATACAATGCATCCCAAGTCAGCAAACCAACTTTCCAAATCTAAGATACGCCCTCGAGGTCTTTGATCTTTTGCCTGTCTTTTTCCTTATGGACTTTGATGAAACTAAAAATATGCCCCCTCAGTGTGACTTTCTGGGCTTTCCGCAAGATTATCATCGATGACACTGAATCCTGATTGTCAGTGAAAAACTGCTAGGTCTGGTTCTGACAACCTGGTGGGTTGTCAGGCAGCCCCTCAGGAAGCCCTGAGGGCCCGCGTCTCCACTCACTGTGATGCCTCCAGGTTTGCAGCGTCAGGACCCATCCGCGCAGGCCCAATCAGCATATAGGGGGATTCAATGCCTGGGGGCTGCAGCAACGTCTCATTAGGACCTGCTCTCTCTCCGACATCCTCAGGACCGCCCCCACTCAGCAGCAGCCCAGCGGACACCCGAGCCCCCCACGGGGAGGCAACAACATCTCTTGTTGCCGACAGTGTTACAAGTGCCGCACCTCTGCTCCACCAGTCCCGGTCAGGGCTGTGGCAGCCCCAGTCAAAGAGCCACCCCCAGTCCAGTCACCGGTACAACCCGCAGAAAGGCACGTGCAGTCTTTATTCGGCTCAGGCAGGCCCCCACCTCTTGTGGCCCAACTGCACTGCACCCAGCTTGCTCCAGCGCCACACCTCGGCAGCCGGCTCGGGCCTACCTCACTGCCATCACTGAATCACTCTGCAACCCCCTATGGTAGTCTTCGGTATCCGAGCAACAGGGTAGGTAATATCAGCCACCTGCAATGTTCGACCCCGGCAGAAGTACCTGGGGTGCGGCAGATTTTAGCGAATCACCTGCGAGGAAGAGTGGAGCTCGTCTAGAGAGCGACCACCATGCTTGCTGGCCAAGCCACGCTCCCAAAATATAGTAATTTTGAATAAATAAAACAAGATCTGAACAACAAAACTCCAATTAGTAGAACTAGAGAAATTTAATTTTAAAGGTTTTACTAAAAATAGCTCCAAAATGGGTAAAGGTTTATTTTGCCAGGTCAAAATAGAAGTTTAAACTGCACACACACAGGCTGCAATGGAAGGCCTGAGACATGTTTAAAGGGCTATATATGTGGATGGCACAATCAGTGCTGCAGGCTCTGGGCACATGTAGTACCACTTTATTAGAGACTTACAAGTAAATTAAATATGGCAATCGAGGATAAGCCAATGTTACCATGCTTTAAGGAGTGAGCACATGCACTGCAGCACTGGTTAGTAGTGGGAAAGTGTGCAGAGTCCTAAGACCAGCAAAAATGAAATAAGAAAGAATGGAGGAGGAAGGCAAAAAGTTGGGTGGAGACTACCTTAAGGCTGACAGGTCTGACACTGGGTCACATGACTAGGTGGAGTTGGCCTTTGTGTATTCCTTCCAGACAGTGACATAAAGGGGGACTAGTAGTTGGTGGGATGGGACATCCTGTCATGATGGGTGGGCGAGCTCTGCACAGCCCTGCTTACATGTCAAAGGAGCTGCCTTACCACAATCACAAAGGACTTCACACTAGCATTTTGTCACAACAGACATCCTGGGTCCAGGGAAGGGAGGAAGGAAATCCCAGAGCCATCTGCAGGGGAAAAGTCTGGAATCTTCCCCTACCTCAATCCTGGCACCAAGTATACATTTTGGACCCTGAGACCCACTCTTTAGTACACTCCTGGACCTGTGGATACTATAGAAGAATGATTACCTTGATGCCAGAGGACTGTATTGCTGCTGGCCTGCCCTGCTCTCTGAGAATGAAGGCTAGATCCACTCCCTTCATCCCAGGAAGAGTGACTCCAAGAGTCAGTTGACTGAACTCCTGTCTGAGCTACAGGAATACAGCATGCTCCAGAGGACTCCCTGCAATTCCCAGCTCACTTGCTGCACTGGACCTCCAACTGGACCTGCCTGAGCCCTGCTGGAGTGCGTTCTTTATTCCCAAGAGTGCCGCATTCTCAGGTCTGGAGCCCTTGGCTTGCATCAGTTATGCTACTCCTGTGAAGAAAAAAAGGAATCCTGATGTTTTGGGCTCTTCATGATCGCAAATGGACCAGTTCGCGCTGAGATCTTGCCACTCGCTACAACCCCCAGTGAGAAGCTCCCATGGACCCAAATCTTTAATTTACAGTGACCACCAGAGATGACTAGCATCAAGAGATCTGCACTTCGTGGTACAGCATCGCCAGCCCGCGGCAAGTGCCAATATGAATCTCCAGCAATAATTATCCATGACGCCTGACAAGATGTTCATGCTATGACGATGACTCTCCGCTATGCCTGGTCTGCTCTTCCTGCTGCAGGGAGGACCATACTCAACACTCTTCCTGCTTCTCGCAGTTTGGACTCTTCGTGCTGGACTTTGAGAAGGTAGCTTTTTCAGTGGGACTAACCCGGTTCCTGTGTCTGGCCCACACTCCATTGCGTTCGGCCTGAAATTGTGACTTTTCCCCAGACTAGCAGGACCAGATAAATGTGAGTGGGGTTTTATGCTTTTGGGCAGAATACTATTCCTACATTTTTTAAATTACATATCTCTGGTTCTACTGATTAGATGTTTGTTGTTTTGGTGTCAAATAATTTATAAAATGTTACACTAATTTTCTAAGTTGGTGTGGGATTTTTCTTGTGTTGTGCTTTCAGTTTATTACTGTTTGCTGCATAAGTACTTTACACATTGCCTCAAGTTAAGCCTGACTGCTTTTGTGTCAAGCTACCAGAGGATTAAGCACAGGCCAATTTAGTGACCTTTTGTGATTCACCTTGACAGGGATTGTGGTTTCTGTTTGAGAAGGGTCCTTAACCCCCTCAACCAAATACCCAATTTCCCACACGCCTAAAATGCGATTTTTGCTCCTGGAATTGTCTCCACACTACTGTTAACATTCCATCAAGTGTAACTTTAGCACCTAGATGTGATGATGACCCTACTTTTATTTTGCATGTATTTTTGCTCCTTTGTGTAATTTTTATTCTAAAGGGTGTTTCCACACTGAGGCTAGTACTCTAACATACATGAATTTGCAATTAAACATGCTTTTTCTCTTACGTTTGACACCACATTCGGGCTTATTGTGTTCCAAAGGTCATTATATACGTAAACCTTACTTTGCACTTAAAAGTCATGATTAGCCTAAATTTGATTGTTCTCTCAAATGTTCTCCACACTTATGATGGCGGTTCACCAAGAGGGATTTTACATTGCAGTCTGTCGTAAACTAGATCATACTGATGCACATCTTGTACAAATAAATTATACCCCATAACTGCATATTGTGGGAGTCCAAACTGATCTTCTCATGGCCAATGCCATATACATTTCCCAAGTAATTGTTGTCACTAAACCTAAATGAAAGAGAACTTTATATCAGATCAGACACCAGGAAGCAGATAGCAACACCTCAGACATTCTATGCACTTCAAGCTTGCCTCAGCCTTCCAATAAATACTGCAAACAAAGATCCGTGGTGACCAACCCATAAACATTAATAAATGGCAAACATCATAGTCTCTCAGTGGGTCCCATTATAATTGCCATACTACTATTTACAAAGGGTCCATCCTTGTGAACAAATATACTATTCTTTTTCTTAATCTCAAAGAACAAACAGAGTTTTACAAGGAAAATCACACTGTATCAGGTTACCATAATCAACAACATGAGCTACACATCAGCTGTATGGAAATGGGTAGACTGTGATGCAATCCACACATATCCACCTCCATATCTTCCTCACATTGATAGATATTTTGACATCCCTAAACCCTTCTATTAGGGCTGGGGATGTTAACAGTGGTACTTTGCATACCATATCTACTGACTACAACACTTATAGCATCTCCTCCTTCACTTCTGACCTCCCCTTTACCATCACCTACCAATAGAAGTGAAGCAGACATCTTAACGCCAGTATAAATCAAGTCAGTTACGACCATAACTTGAAACAAAGGAACTTCTACACTCATATAGACTAAAATAATGTCATGTATCAAACTCACAACCATCCTGGTAATTACCACCACTGCCTGCTACAACCTCCTCCTTTAATCAACCTCTGGGTCGAACCAGCTACACCAAGATAACAGAATACAAACTGACTCTCCACAGTCAGAGCCAGCCTCCCCTAGACATGACTTACAATAGAGATATGGCAACACACCTTCCCCTGATGAGGCCTTCACGCGTATCATTCACAGCACCTCCTCTCATTCCAATGTCTCACTCTGAAAATTGCAATGGCACCTACAACACTGAGACTGAACATCATACACCACCACACCTGGCAGCGTAATAGTTTAATTGAGAGATTTCTTCATTGCACACTGATCAGTTCTCTGATCAATTCATCTACTCTTGTGATCATATTTTCATGGGAGAGTTTAAACTCCACTGGGAGAAAGTGAAGACATCCCTCCTTAAATCCTTTCTATTTAACTAAAAGCTCCTACAACAATGCACATGCCCTACCAAAATAAGGGTTCTACCCAGCCGTGGCCGTTGCAGGTAAGAGTGGTGGGGCTTCTGGGGGTGTGGGGGGAGGGGGGATTGAGAGACAACCACAAGGGAAAATTAAATAAATAATTAATTTTCCCTTGTGGTCGTCTCTCGAAATCCCCTCCAGCTGGCCCCACAGTTCTTACCTGGAGCGGCCGCGGCTGGTTCTATCCTGAACCTGATTTCTGTAAGGAGACAACATACAGAAACCTGCAAACCTCATATTTCATTGGTCAGACCACCCGTTCATTCCTTTCAAAATACTGGCTGTAGCGTGCCATCTCTATGTTGTACTAAAGGCAGAACAAATAAATTGTAGACACTTCAGATACATTGACACAATGCCCTAAACTCCTTGGTCCACTCTTTAAAATGAAAAACAACAGATATCAAAGGTGAACCATCCCAAGTTAACTATCCCCCAGCACCTCCAAATTGAAAGATTCAGGAAAACTTAAAATTTAAACAATGATGACATAAACAAGGTTTGAAATAACCTACAAGCCACTGAAAGGTGTTGGAAAACGCCCTTCCCCCAATCCACGGATCTTCATAATCACAAAGGTGCCTGAAAAGCATATGAACAAACTGTCATGTGAAAGCTTAGTTCCTAAAATTTAAATGTAAAATACCAAATCAATCAAGGACACTCTTTTGGATCATACAAAAACAATCCACAGAGACCATCCTACCTCTCCTTTGTGTATCCTTCCCCATGGTGAACAAAATCCTGGCCATTATCAAAGACGTATCCAAATCGACATTTCTGGCGCATGCAGAAAGATGCAATTAACCTGGTAAGCCCCCACTTCCTATTCCTCAAATACATTTAAACAAGTAATTACTCACACTAAACCCCACATTCCAATGTCTCCAGACCGCTAATCTTAAATTCCTCCATGGGCCAGGGCTGTATCCAAAGTCCTTTGACATGGGCCAGATTTGTCCCCTTTTAAGAAACCTAATTCTGACCAAAGTGCAGTGCTGGATAAGTACAGGCCTCTCAATGCTCACCATAGTTATGGAAAGATATATCATTAACCAACTATCAGACTACAGTAGAAACAATCATATCCTCCCACCCATACCATGTATTTATCCATAAACCCACAACAAAACACGCATCCATCCATCCACACGTGGATCAATCTTTCTAAGCACCAGCACTATCCATCTACTCACCTACCATCGTATGCACACACAGCTATCCAGACGCCTTTTCATCCTTGTATTCAACCACGCAACAATCAATACACCCATGCATCCAACCAACATCCAAATGTGTCTGCATCTGCCCATATGTATGTTGTGTGATAGTATATGAGTATGCATGTCTGTTGTCTGAGTATGTTTATTTGGAACCGGTTGTGGTCTGTGTGCACATGTGTCCCAGTTTGTGCGTTTTCTGTTCGAACACGGTAGCATATCACTCATCAATGTGCCTGTATACCAAAACACGAATACATACACCTAAAAGAAGATAGACCCATAGGCTGTGCCAATGCTTGTTTTAAATGCAACGTAACGTACCATTGCGCATGGAAGGCCCTGGCTCAAAGAAATATGAAAGCGACCACATGAGCTGACAGAATAACGAAGAATGGACTGTCTCTTGCCTGGAGTCAGGCGCAGGTGCGGCACATGAACCGGTAAGGAATGTACGGGACGTTTTGAAGACGAAAAAGGAAAACATGCCCAAACTGTTTGGAAATTTAGATAAAGGTTTTAAATGTATGTACTCAATGTAATTTACTGGAGTCATATTTTTCTTTCACTTCACATAGGGAAAGAACTGTTGGACGCTGAGCACCATGTTTACAAGTACTGACAAGCAAGGAAAGGGCCTCTTACGATGGCTGCATTTTGATATTCCCTGTGCGATGTACCTGATGCTTATCTATGATTGTCTCCCCGTGCGCAGTCAAACTGTGTATCAAAATAAAGCTTGTGTAAACACTAGAGACGGGATCCTCCCCACAGCCTGCTTGGAGTTTTGTTTATATTTTCGTCAGGGAATTATCAGTCTAGTATCAAAATTGGAGTCTTAAATGGAAATATAAAACAAAGCTGTAGCCAAGGTATTTAAAATGTAAATAAGATCTTTAGTAACTTTTTCTATAAGTTTTTCTCTGACATCTTGGAATGTTCTCAAGATTTTAAAGGGGGATGACCTTGATTACAAAATAACTTTTGAGTTCACCTTTTCTCTTGTGAGACTAGCAAAACAAAAGCAGATTATAAACGTCTACCTGGAGATTTACAAATGTTTGGGCAACTCAAGTTTCCGAGAACATGATATGAGTTCATCAGATCCTGGTCTGTCAGCTACAGATGTATCCCGAATTGGAATTTATTTGTTTTGGCTCACGTGGAAGCAATACCACGACTTGTATGGTCCATTTTGCTTCCAGCGTTGTGTGTATTTCTTTTTCGTTATACTGTAGGTTTAAATGCCGGACGTATTCAATATTTTGGCACTGTTACTGATGGATTTCATTTTACTATTCGTGGCACATTTGTTCACTTAAATGCATCCGGAGCCACCCGTAGTTTATCATCTTGTTATATATAATGCATAAGCTCAGAGCTGTCAAAAGGCTGTTAGCAAATTATAAGTGTATGTGCTGGACTGGCAAGTGGAAAGAACACTTCTTCCTGTCCTTAATGCAGTTCATAACATCTGTACCTGTGCGCATGCATAAAACAATGCCATTAAAATTGTTGCCCTGGCATTTAAAATGCCCAGACTGGTACTTGCACGGTGCTGCGGCTGATCCTAAAGTGACATAAAACAGAAAATCTCTTAATGTTCCTCCAAGGAATTTTAAGATGACCCTGTTAAAGCAGGTTATTTGCCTTGGGGATGCCTAATGGATGGGTTATAATAACAGTATGCAGAGAAAGGTGCCTGGAGAGAGCCAGCTCTATAATATTTCATTGACAGCTAATAGATTGTACACTTGCTGCATCTCAGTGATCTTGGAGGCCAAAGGCCAGTTTCCTTTTTTAATATTTAAATAAGAATATTCGACAGGCTAGTTGCTGCTGGAGAAGTCTGCAGAATTTGCAAGAACTTTGACGCAGACACTCATGCTAATTCCAGGCCTTCTTAGAATGCGAGATATCCTTTGTGAATGGCAGTTTTCCATATGTCCTTGAACAGGACAGTCATAATGTTGCCAATGATACAAAATTAATGTTGAAAATAAAGAGCTTAAGAACTATATCCAAATACACCCCACCCATAAAACTTTATAAAAATCCTAGCTACACTGTCATCTGTGAGAACAGCTCAGTTTGTGCCGTATCTTTTATCATCCTGCTTTGAGTTTGTAGTGTGTGCTTGCAGGGTTACTGAAGCTCTTTCTAAACACTTGTTTTGTCTCGCTTATTACACCCCGACTGACGTTTGACTAGGGTCGCTAAACGTGGGTTTCTTTTTCAGCCTGGTGAGGAAGCTAAGCATTAGAAAAGAGGAGAATCGTACTAACAGATGATGCAAGGGTTCTAAAGGCCTGCGCATACATTACCTTCAAGAGACAACTGTTGTTAATAAATGGTAGGTAACTCTACGCAAAGTCACGCACTCGCGATAAAGCGAAGAACATTAAGGAATAACGTGGCATTAAATGTCATAGAAAATACATGTTTTTGACAAATTGTTTGCTTTTGATTTGAAATGTTTCTCTAGATTGTAATCTCTATTATAAAGTTGAGACTGAGACTGTTTCGACAGGTGTCTAACAAGCTTAATTGTTTCGAGATGTACTTAAAGAGTGAGGTCAGGAGAGCAATCTTATGTTTTAGGAACACGTACAATTGATTAAAGGAGGCGTATTCTCAGAAGAAATCAAAATTATAACCCCGAAATGTAAGAATGTGGGTGAATAGATTTTGTTTGGCAGACAAACATGCAAGCCCTCGATGGAGATACAAGATTTCTCAAAGGACTGTGGCAAAATTAAGAGAGTGTGTTTTAGGCTTCGTTGTGTTTAACAATGTCTGTCTTGCCAGAGTCTGCATGCTGCCACAACAAATGATGGATGGAATGCTGAATGAATCAAACATTCACCCCCAGTTGAGAGATCTGGGTTAAATACATTGTTCTTTTGCTCACTATGCCACCCCAGTTTGGACCCAGCCATGTGCAAATCAGTCTTGACCCTGCTCCTCATGGGAACAGTCTAGCCTGAACTGCTAAGCCGGGTCCTCCCTGGACCAGAAACAAGCATCCTGGGACCAGTTTCAGGGTAACAACCCTCATCAGCAAGGCTAGCTTGAATCCAGTGGCACAGCGAGCAAGCGACCCACGTCTGGGCATACCTATCCCCTTAGGTCGAAAAGTGCATCGGAAACAAATGATGGACTGAATGCTGAATGAATAAAACATTCAACCCCAGTCAAGCAATCTGGGTTAAATCAATCATTTTTTTTCTCACAACGCCACCCCAGTTTGGACCAAGCCATATGCAAATCAGTCTTAAACCTGCCCCTCATGGGAATTGTTCAGCCCGAGCTGCCAAGCCAGGTCCTCCCTGGACCAGAAACAAGCATCCTGGGACCGGTTTCTGGGAAACACCCCTCATCAGCCAGGCTAGCTTGAATCAAGTGGCCCAGCGAGCAAGAGACCCAAGTCTGGGCATACCAGTCCCACTTAGGGTGAAAAGTGCTTCAGCAACAAATGATGCACTGAATGCTGAATGAATCAAACATTCAACCCCAGTCAAGAGATCTGGGTTAAATCAATCATTCCTTTGCTCACTATGCCACCCCAGTTTGGACCCAGCCATATGCAAATCTGTCTTGACCTTGCTCCTCATGGGAACAGTCCAGCCTGAACTGCTAAGCCGGGTCCTCCCTGGACTGGAAACAAGCATCCTGGGACCCGTTTTAGGGTAATACCCCTCACCAGCCAGGCTAACTTGAATCCAGTGGCACAGCGAGCAAGGATGTCAGGCCTAACACAAACAACCACTTTTTACATTATTTAAATGGCTGTT
Organism: Calotriton arnoldi; assembly: GCA_963921515.1. Lineage (NCBI taxonomy): Eukaryota > Metazoa > Chordata > Amphibia > Caudata > Salamandridae > Calotriton > Calotriton arnoldi. The sequence goes on along the minus strand of CAWUFW010013790.1, from coordinate 172,672 downwards.
AAAGTACTATAAAACAAAATTGAAAGTTATTGAAAAGTAAATCTTCTATAATTTCCATTTTTAGGGCTTTATAAAGAAAAAAAGCAATTTCTCAACTGTAATTTTTAGTTTATATTTAATTTCTCTATCCTGCCTGATTGTGAATAAATCACACACAGGGAAACTCCCCCATTCTTTTTTTTGTTTTTCTTTATGTAGCACATGCTGGTCAAAAAAATGATGAAACAATAAGCATGATTACAAACTGCCTGCAGAATAAGAAGTTCAGTACAGTACTTGGAAGACACATTGTATGAGGTGTATACGCTTAAACTAATACTTGACTTTTAAATGTAACTGTAGCTTGAGTGAGGACAGTAGAACATGTGGTCAGGTATAACCTGGAGGATGAATTGAAGGAGTCATATTGTTTTCTGCATGGATCCTGATATTGGCAGATATTGTCTATGGGAGTGTAGGATGATGGAGAGATTCAGAAACAAAAAGGAAAATGGAAATGGGATGGCAAAGTATCCAACAATAGGCAGATTAAACGTCTGCAGAATGAAGGGCATACATATAGAGAGTTTATGGAGGAGGGAGAGAACATAAAACCCAGTGGAAAAAGCATGATGAAGAATTAAAGGTTGGAACATCATTGGAGATAATGTGAGGGTGGAAGAGTGTTCCAAGGAGGAGTAAAAGTTTCAGTTAATTACAACATACTAATGTGAAATAGAGTTAAACTGAAACTATAATGAAGGCCAGGTTCCACCTCTTTGTATTGAGAATAATGTGCGTTTACGTATTCGTAAACTAACCACATAAAAAGAACCATATTTAAGGTACTAAAGAATGCCTTTTCCTTATGAAGACGGAAACCTCACAGAGCTACAAGAAAATACTGGGGAAATATCTAGTTCTTAGATACAGGGCTTTCATAAGCCTATCAAGAAAACATTGTAAATGTCGATTACAAATGTGAAAACTATGGAGACCACCCACTATATCCATACCTGTATGACAACAACACCTCCAATGAAGCAGCATAACATAATAAATGGTGTGTCTTACAAAGTGCCTGAGAGGGAGAGCCCTACATTTTTACCACATTGGAGAATTAATTTCTGACCTTATTTATTAGGTCTGCCCATAAACATTATTTGTCAAATGGGAAGATCATTGATACCATTGTGGCTGCCTTATTGTTTGTGCAAGCATGATCACCATTTTTGTTGATATACCTAGGTAAAATGTTGTATTGTGACAAACAAAGCTTTCTACAACACCTTTAAATAAGTGTGGATTCCTCTCTTTCCACCTCTCAGGTAGGAACATCTCTTACCTTGAAAAGTACTCCAAGAAACTAAAAGACAAGCAAAACAGAATGCTGAATTATTATTTAATTGGATTGCATGTGAGGGTAGTTCCATTGAGAAGCACAGTGGAAGGGGTTGGCACTGTAGTCTATATTCCTACTTTGAAAAACTTGTGCATTCCACATGCATTCTGTACCATTCCAAGATGGTGAACTACTCCAGGTAGACTATTCAAATTTAACAACACTTGGAGGGTCAGGTTGTGTCCATATCATGCACAATTTGGATGACATCAGGCCTGATAAAGTAAAGAAGGCAGTGAAGAAAGAGTTACTTGTTTTGACAGTATCATTTGCTGTTTCTTTTTCCATTGGGAATCTAGTTCCAGTGATGTGCTGTCTTGTCTTAGGTACCAGTTTTGGTAATGGGACAGAGTGTTTAATTTTAGACTGAATGCTAAGTTTGCTATGTTGGTTTAATGTGTATTAAAGGAAGAGATGGGGTTTTAACTTCAGATGTGGCAAAATATCCGCTTTGTTGGATATCCCCCCATTGCAGAAATTCCCCAGACTTTTTGTCTGTGTGACTAAATTTGAGCCCAACTGACTCAATCATGTAAAGTTCCACTTCTATGCACTAATTCAAAACCTTGCACCAACATCCCAAGTGTATATACTGCGTGTGCCTGTTTGTGTTCTGTGTGGTGCATTCAGTGTGTGTATGAATGTGCCAGAGTAAAGGACGCTTGGGGGTTCAATATTTGAAGCCCCTAGTGAGTTTCTGTGCACAACATGGAGGTGAGGTTGCTTTCCCAAACAGTGTGTGTTGCTGATATTTCTAAAGGTGGATGGAATAGACAGTGAGCTGGAGGAGAGAGGAGACAAGATTCCTTTAGAAATTCAATTATGTTTTTTTTGCTGAGAGGGGGTGCTGATTGGTCTTTCTGTTTCAGTTCCATTTGGTAGGTGGTGGGGATGAACGGTGGGGTTGCAATTTCATTTGTTCAAGGTGAAAATTGTCCTTTAGCGGATGCCAGCCTTTGGTCTGATCATTGTCAGTGTGTCTGTTGATGATCTATGTGCAGAAAGCTCACACCTTTTTCTGCCTCTGATATCAGTACTCTGGGATGGAGACTACCCTTAAGTGAGGAGCATCACTCTGCAGATCGGCTGTGTCTACATAACAGACTGGAAAGTGCAGATGAATAAAGAAGTGTGAGAAAGTGGATTATTAGATGGAGGGTGAGTCCTTACCAAGCAATAATGACACAATTCGGTACTAGGTGCAGTCAAGTCTCCATAATTTAAACCTGGGCTCAACCCATAGTAGGTGTAGCACAGAGCATGTAGGTCTAATTTAGAAGAAATGTTTAAAGCATTTATCATTGGCAAACCAGGGAGAAGGGCACGGTTTAAGCCTGACCGCAATGGAGCGAGGGTCGTAGTCTAGGCCGAGGCAGGTCCCTGTCAAAGGGTTATCTTTGGACTTAGAATTTTTCTGAGAAGATAGAGTCCTCTGCAGGGAAAGGCAGCAGGCTGGACCTGAAGATGGTGTAGTCGACGAAGGGGAACTGCTGGACGAAGTCTCGGTGTAAGCCATTAACGAAGGTGAGAAAAGGTTGATTTCGCACCCAGGAAGCTGTCAACATCAATCGGATGCTGCTCTGCATCGGGTCTAGTGTAGATTTCTACCTTCCACTTAGTGTCTTTTTCAAAAGTCTGTATCCTCCAGCAGGGCAAGGCTGCAAACAGTGGCTGAACAGGACTCAACGAGGCTGAACAGCCTCTATGTGATTTCTCACTGAAACAGATTTACTGCTGCAGAGAAGAACGTAGCAGGAGCTGTGGCAAAGTCAGGCACACTGCTGATACAACTTCGGTGGACTGCCTTTGCAGGTAGGTCTAGGTCCTCCGTCAGTTCTTCTGGTGGAAATTTTTGAAAACATTTCTAAGACCCAGTTCTTAGGAGGAGTACACGGACAATCATTCATGGGCCCCAGGACCTTAAGGATGTAAGTTTATAATTTAGTGTAAAGGCATTTGCCAACCATCTGAACAATTAGAGTAGTTACTAGCCATTCTAGACGTTTGTCATTCTATAATATGTACAATAGCTTTGTGTAGGTAAAAAAGCGCAAACCACTTTTTGACCAAGGTATTATAAAAAAAAGACCAGACATATTAACATGTTTATAGTCAAGGCACCATCTTGAAGTGGGAGAGAGGCTTACGTTGAGGGGCATCTTTGTTTTACAATTATATTAACATGCGCTATCTCCTTATAGGAATAAACCATGTGCACAATCATCTACTTCTGAGAAGAAAAGAGGTTTTACAACCTTTTCAACAGAATAATGTAAACTTAAGGCATCAGGAGTTAAACCTTGCAGTAACAGAGACTGGCCGAGAATTCAGTTGCACATACAGATAAAGAACCAAAAATTGATTGTGTTCTTTCCTAATAAAAAAACAGATTTTACAATCAGCTAATCTTTTATGTTATTCATTGAAAGCCCTCTTTTATAACTGTGATACGTGCCAGGTACGTAAAAACTATGAATTTGCTTTGATGCTTAATACTTCCGGCATACTTTAAACAACAAAGACTTGAATCTGCAAAAAAGAAACGTAGGGCTTGATTTTCCATATCTCCACTTTGCTAAAGCAAAACGCATCCCACTGCACACAAAATCTGGGCGCACAAAATTTGGGATACAATTAAACACACATTATAATCTATTTTAGAAAAAAAATTAGAGCTAAAATGCCAGCAAAATCATGAAAATTATAAATAAAAAATGATATTTTCTATATCCTCCCGTCCAAAAAAATACCTCCTTTTATTTAGTGCATTGGAATGAAAGTTGGTCGTCAGAGTTTTTTTCTGTTGTTTGGTCGTAGAAACTCTACTGCTTGAAGAGTGTTCTCTCTTCATTGCAGATCATATAATCCGACTTTTCTCTCTCAAGCAGGCTGCACGGTTCTTGCACTGACCTAATTTTATTATCATTGCCAATGCCTCATACATTTGGGCAAAACAAGTGTAGGTACACACGCTGCTATCGGTGAAAATGCAACAATTTATCCATCTAAAGCTCAGAATGATACAGTTGTTACCTCATTTTCTTATGACGGGAGGTTTTAAAATAATAATGTTTACCTCATGTCATATCAATGTCTAGTATAGTAATACAATAATCCGTATTTGTAAAGCGCAAACTACTCACCCTTATGGGTCTCAAGGCGCTTGGGGCCGTCGTGGAAATTAAGTGAGCTATTGCCCAGAGTCACATGGTGCTGAGCCGGGGATCGAACCGTGAGCCCTGTGCTCCGAAGTCAGCTGCCCTGGCCGCTGCACCACACCTATACAAAATAGACGTATATGCAGGGTCTATTATATTCACTAGCTCTTCAAGATAATGGGAATGTGTCACTGTGTTCCGTTTTCCTGTCCATCTGTATTGAGATGGTCAAGTTAACTAACTTGTCCGTGCATCATAAACCCATAACAATCAAATATAATTAGACAGCTGCAAATAATCAACGAGCAAAATGGAATGTCTGAGACAACAGCCTCTGGCAAGGGCATAGGTGCCTCTAAGAAGCCTCTAATTGCACCCCAAGATAGCAGCCCGGGAGAAAAAAGATCAGGAAAGGCGTTTTAAAGAATAGTTTAGGGAACTCCGATTACCAGATTTGAGACTAGAAGTGTACAGCCTTGCAGTTTCATTTGAATATACAACCTATAAAGCATGCTTTGTATGCTAAATAAAGGCATTGTCTACAATGAACTCCTTCATAGTTCAATAGTATTTTTTTCTAATTCGTCTTGTGTCATACAGGCACAGGTGTTTTGCTTACGATCATGGAGTTCAATACATTTACTGAATTCTACACTTTTTTCTTTATTTCCTTTGTTCATTTTTTTTCTGTTCATTTTTCTTTTCGTTCTTTGACATTTCTTTCACCATCTGTCTGTACTTTAGTTGCTTCCATTCAAGTGGACATAAAATATTTAAAAAGTCGTAACACATTGATGATGAAAACAAAAATGCACTTATGCTCTATTAGACGTTCACCAAGAGTGGGGAAATTCAAATGTGTGTTTCAAGGCTCTGCCTAATTTCCGAGACAAAATAAGGAAAAAAGACCAGTTTGACGACCCCAGGTTGGTAAATTTAATTTTGGATGGATTCTCTAGATAAGGAAACCCCCCCCCCTTCTTTTTTTTTTTTACAAAAATCTAAGAAATTCAACAACAACGGGGACAGGAAATTTTCACATAAAAATATGTAGGGAGAAGCAATGGTGAGAGTAAAGAACACGGACGTGCCAGAGGTTCTGGGGTACAGGTAATAGGTGATGTACTACAACTGTCTAGGTGGGGGAAGGCAGTGGGCTATAAGCAGAGATGGGTGTACTGCACTGTAGGTATGGATGGAGGCACTCCAGTACAGATAGGGACTGGTGTACTAGGGCATAGTCAGGGAAAGACTTAGGGGCATATTCTCAAGGAGCCATCGCCGATTTATCGGCACTTTAGCGCCGCAAAAGTGGCGATAGACTTATCGCCCCATTCACAAGCTGGTGCAAACTGCCAACATCGCCAGTTTTCCCGCGATAGCTGCCGCAAAACACATTGCCACGGATGAAAGCGACAACTAACGCTAATGATATGCAGAGTAGGCCTTCCCATGCAAAAACACACGAAAACACCACTTCGCAATATTATCAACGACCAGCCAGATCTGCGATGCCGGACAAAAACAGGCGATAAGGCACGTTAGCAGCAGGGTCTTAACACCTGCTCATAACTGGTCTTAAGTAGGACGAAAACCTGCAGTACAGAGGGAGCCCTGGCCAGAGCCACATCTGAAGACCAACAGATGCCATGGAACTACTAATCATGCAGCTTGGAGACCCAAGAGGGCCACAACACCCACTGCCACCACCCCCAGGACCACCACCCCCGGACATCCACCCAGGCAGCGCAGAACAAGACAGCGGACCTTCCGAAAACGCATCAGCCTCACAGTCTTAATGCCAGAGGATTTCATTGCCCACTACAGGCTCAAAAGGACATCCATCCTCCCCATCATGACCCACATTGCCCACCAGCTGACGGTACCAACACAGCGGACAACTAACATCCCTCCGCAGACAAAGCTGCTGGCTGTGCTGCACCTGTTGGCCTCTGGTACCTTCCAACCAACAACTGCCAGAGTCGGAGGAGGCTCACAGCCAGCCCTATCAAAGGCCATCACACCTGTCCTGGATGCCATCATCAGTTTCATACCCCAGCACCTTCACTTCCCCCACACTGCGCAGGAACAGCTGGAGACCAAGCAAGGCTTCTACGCCATAGCCAGATTCCCGCACGTGTTGGGGCAATCGATTGCACACATGTCCTACTTGTGCCCCCTGCCGACACTGCACACAATTACCGCAACAGGAAGCACACGCATTCCATCAATGTGCAGGCAATAGTGGACCACCGGGGACTGTTCACCAATGTCGTCGCCAACTACCCAGGCAGTGTGCATGACTCATACATCTTCCAACAGTCCATCATCAACCAGCGCTTTCAGGATGGCACGTATGGAAATGGACTGCTCGTTGGTAAGTACCAACGGAACACACCACACACCTCAATTCCACAATCACACAACGCACAACTGTGGGAATGGACACGTAACAAAATCATATCCAACATGCCATACAACATGCACACCTGCCAGACATGACAACACAAGTAACAGTGGTAAGAGGGGCCAGAAATGTGGACAAACCATACACTAAGGCATAGCCCCTCTGCCACACATTGCAGAATGTGGGGAGAGGTGGGAACCACAATTGTGCAAAGGAGGCCATGGACCTATGAATGGCAATGTACACAATGCCAAGTGTGGCGGTGATGTGCTGGACAGTCTTGAGTATGCAGAGCACAGACATGTCCATGTGGACACATACTGCTGGAGTCTGTAGTGTTGTGGATAGTGGACGCAACCATGTCCTCACAGGCAGTGGGGAACACCTTGGACAAGTAGCCATGTCGGCCCCCCTGTAAGCGTAGGCGTAGTGGGCAGGGCCGGCGCACGCCAGTCCAGCGTAGGGGAGTGACTAAATAGGCCGGGGCTCAGAGAGTGGTTCACTTCCGTGACGGCCACCGAAGTAACTACTGTGTGTGGCTCTGTGTCTGCCATATCCTGACCATAGGCCTACACACACGTGGCCGACCACCTACAATGGGCAAACTCACACCGGCGGCGAGGTGGCTACGTCCCACACCACCCAGCGCACATCTCTTCACCGCCTGCAGTGGCGTGTCTACCAGGGCGGCGTCCCTCACCCTGCCACGAGGCTGCCGTCGTGACCGGTGGTGCCTGCGTGATCCTGTGCGCCTGCCGCACCCCAACCAGCTGATCCCCAGACCTGACCTGCGTCCAGCGGTGAATGCCCACCCCTGCGCACCCAGGCCTCACTGCTCACCTGCCGCCCCCGGAGTCTCTCCAAGAGGGCCCACCACGTGTCGGTGCAATCTCCAAGGCCGGGCTCTGTGAGCTTGGCAGCCTCCTCAGCCTATCGCTGGCTTCTGCGCAACAGGCCCCCAGCGCACTCAGCGGCACCACACCGCGGAGTTGCGAGTTGGCTACTGCTGCCTTCTGACCACACTGCGGTACAGCAAGTAACATACACATCCTTTCCAGTCCGCCCCTCCAGGCCTGCTGCATCATCGCAGGCTGCACACCCTCTCAGCTCTTCCGGTGGGCCGAACTCAGTGCACCACAAGTCACCGTCCAGCCACCAGGCCTCCAGCATTATAGCATGATGCACACCCACTCAGCTCTTCCGGTGGGCCGAACTCAGTGCACCGCAAGTCATTGTCCCGAGGGGCTACCCCACAAGTACGCCTCCAGTAGTCAACAGCATGTCCTCGGAAACGCCACTGGAGTCCTTCACAGTCATGGGGCCACCCCAACCCAGGCAGGCCGCCGGTAAGCCTGGGCATATCATCTGGAGACGTACTCTGAAGCGCATGACATCCCAGCGCTGCGGCGGCGGCGCACGCGTGTGAGGAGTGCAGAGAAATGGCCCGGGGCTCTGGGCGTGGTTCAGTTCTGGGCTCTGGGCGTGGTCCAGTTCCGGCCTGGCCACAAAAGTGACTATGGCGTGTGTCTCCGTAGTAGTGTCTGCGCCACCCGACCTGTGATCGACAATGTTGCAATGTAGCATGCACCAGGAGGGCGGCCTCACCCGAATAGATTAAAAAAGGAGCGCGAGACCGCTCGGGGTCTCGGCTCATACATGCCAACTGCTGTGTGTGTATCTACATTGCCGCAGCCTGAACCGAAGGCCTAGCCTCAATATCAGAGCGAGTTCAGCCAGGCCAGAACTCCACATCTGTGTCCGCCCTATCCTTACAATAGGCCTACACACACGTGGCCGCACACTTTCAACGGCCAACATTACAGTCTTTCTGTCAGTCCTGCAGACATGCGCAGACAGGCATGACAATGGTGTGTCGTAGGAGTGCAAGTGATGCGACCGCGCAGCACACACAAGTAAATAGGCTCAGTGGGAGGGAGGAGCAGCTGTGAGGCTATGTAATACACATTGTCCTACCACATTTGCCAGCAGCAATACATGGCTAACATGAATCCCAAGGTCGCACAAATCACACACCACGAAACTTGTATGTCTGCCAACACACCATGCAGAACCACCAGTTGACACTGACCTCACTTACCTCTCACAGGTGATCAAGGATATGCACTCTGCCTGTGGATGATGACACCCCTCCGAGACCCGAACACCCTGGCCCAGAGGAAGTACAATGTGGCCCACAAACACACCAGGGGCATTGTTGAAAGCACGTTTGGCGTGTTGAAATCACATTTCAGGTGCCTGGACATCACCGGTGGAAGACTCTTGTGCAGCCCAGAAATAGTGTGCAAGATGATCACTGCATGTTGTGTATTGCACAACATATGTGTACGCACCAATGCCCCATGGATCTAAGTCACAGAAGCACCGGACGATGATGAGGAAGATGATGCAGGTGGACCACACCCCACTGCAGCCGCAGCAGGAATAGCCCGAAGGAACACAATCATCAACAATTTCTTCGTATGAGCACGTCACATTGTGACTGTCCACAGCAATCACGGCACAGTACAAGATGATCACATGACCAGCATGTGCAAATAAAATCTTAGCAACACACATTCCCTGTGTGCATGTCAGTCCTCTGCATTAGCACATTACTCTGACGGGTGTAAGTGCAACATTGAGTGCTTACATTCGCATATGTTGCAAGAAGAGATGGTGTGTAGGTCCTCTTCATCATCGGTGATGAGGAGTACAGTCTGCTCTGCAGGAGGTGATGATTCTCCCTCGCAATGTGAGGGCGAGATGCAGTTTGACATTGTGTTCACATGTATGTTGACGCATTGGCCAAGTTTACAAACAGACTGCATGTCAATGTACATTGTGGCTGTTTGTGTGGAGATGCCTATTTAATGCTGGACAGTTGACATTTCGCCACCATCACGGATGTGAGGTTGTATTTGTCGATTATCATCTCACAGTTTCCTGCTATGCCAAATGTGAATGGCCATTTTCTACACGCAAGCAGCAGCAGTTGTGTCCTCTGTTCTGTTGTGAAAGTGTTGCAGTTTGGTCCACTTTGTTGTAAATGTTGAGGTGCTCTGAGTGTTATGTGTGTGTGCTGCATTGTGTGTGATTTGCCCCTTCAGCTCTGATTTGGCTGGCCCCTATCCCTTTCAGGCGGTGTGCCTTTCACTTTTGTGCTTATACAGTGCTGAGCTGTTGCAGACTTGGGTAAATTGGGCTCTTGGTCGGAGTTGTGACTCTTGGGCATGGATTGTTCGCATTTGTACTGTACTTACTTGTGCATGTGTGCCATTGTGCCCATCTCCCCCTGTCCCCCCAGTCCCTGGTGGTTACTGACCCTGTTGTTGTTGTGTCAGGTCATGTTGAGCAGTGTCCGGTCCTCCGACTCCTGCCACCGTCTCCTCACTGATGACTGTGGACACCATTTCCTCCATCTCATCCAGCTCCTCCTGTGGCGCAGGACTCCCACCCCCAGTCTGCATTGCTGCTTTGCAGTTGTTAGCGAGTTTCAGCTTGGTTTTGCACTTCACATCATTCCAGCGCCTCTTAACCTCTTCCATTGTCCTCCTCAGCACTCCGACTGCATTCTCCTTGTCCAGGATGGACTGCCATATTCCATTTTTTGTTGACAATGACACAGTGGAGGTGACGGACAGTTGTTGATGGTGTTCTGTCACCTCCGTAATCAGGTTCCTGTTTTCCTGCGGACTGAACCGCGTCTTCCTCTTCTTCTTCTCCTTGCCCTTCCCAGACCCCGAGGTCCCAGGCTGGTCCTCTGTGGGGCTTGTGGGGTTCGTGTTGTCCTCTGTGCTTGCTCCGGCTACCTCCATGGTGCTTCGCAGTTGTTTGTGTTTTAATTGTATTTCATTTTTTCCGCTTTTATGGTGATGGTTCCCGCCTTACTTGTGGGACTTGCGGGTCTGGCGCTGCTTTTCGCTGGATTTTTATCGCAGTTGGGCCCATCGTAACTTTTTTCACGTTTGTGTTTCCTTTTTTATCGCTGTCGCGGTAGTTGTATCGCAGACATTTGAGGCGTTCTCTGGAAACTATTGCATGTTACCGCCGTGTTGGGAATACGACGTTGACACGGAGTTATTTTCCCACGATAGACTGTGATATGGAAAATTGCGTTAGCCTATTTTGGTGATGTTTATCGCACGTTCTTGTGAATATCCCCCTTACTGGGGTAAAAAGTAGCTGTAGAACTTGTAAGGTGTAAGAACCTACAACTCAAGACCACAAAAACCTGTGTTCTAGGCTGACATTGCAAATTAACATGGATCTGACCTTGTTACATTATTTGGTTAATACCAGTATGGGTAGAGTCTGGAGATGGCCCTTCAGTATGTCTTTGTTTAGATTTTGGTGTAAACCCTGGATCTCTTGATGTGCTGTAGCTAGCTTGGATCAGCTAATGTAGTGTATTTGGGTCCATGTTGTGTGGCTATGTTATAGTCAAGGGTTTAGCTTCTGTCAGAACCAGAACCCAAGACCAGAACCCAAAAGTAACGACCTCACCACTTTTCGGATACTCCCACCAGACACAGGATAAGAGCAACCAGCCTATACAGCTGGATGGGGGAAGAAGGTAAACGGTTGTCTTGTGTGGATCTTCAATGGGTTCGAATATTGTCTTGTTTTTCAGCTCTTAATTTGCTGCTCATATATTCATGGCAGAACTTAATGAAGCCTAACCCATACAAATGAAAACTACTTGTAATTTCTAACACACCATCACAGAGTCCTTGCTCATGATTGCTTATGCCAGCTTGATATCCATCTATCTGTTTTGTGGTTCATATTGTTGTTTTTTCCATGATGGGAAGTGCCGTTGATAATAATAATGGAAGTATTCTTGATACTTCAGAGGTAGATTCTTCAAAGCTCAATTCTCATACCTACTGCATTTATATGCAAAACCTATTTGATTATGGTGAGCTGTTACATCACAGTTGAGGTTGGGTCATAACAATAGTAATATATGGCCTTGAAATGCTCTGGAATGAGTCGGATATTTGCAGTGGTTCTTGTTTTAGTTTGTGTAAATAGTAAGTATGCAGGATAGTAGCAGGCTTTAGATCCTTGTTAGTTTGGGTGCATGGTGCGACTCACCTGTATTTGCTTTATACTTTCTCTCTAAGGCTGCGGAAATGCAGGAGTAGTTCTTTAAGTCTTGTAAGAATTACAGAGATGTGGCTCCGATGCTGCAGGAGACTGGAGTACCAAATTATATTAGTTAACTGAGAGTGTGAGAGCTGCAGAACTGCTTTGTTCACCAGACTAGAAGTTTTGTAGTGAACAACGACCTGGGTATGGTTGAAATATGTCTGGGCCGCTGTTCTCTTGCAGTAACTTGACCTCTCCCCCATCCCTTAAGGGAGTTGTAGGATAGCTCACAGGAGGAGTGGAACTTTGGTACTCATGTGAGAAAAGAGACCAAGATGTGCTGTTGGAGCTACTGAGCCAACTGGACCATTGGCACCAGGGTTGTGAAAGCTCAGCCCACTTAAGTTAGAACAGCAATGTGATGCAAAGGAGCACCATTCCACTCGGTTTTGGGTTCTTGATGGGCCTTTTTCAGTGTTGAGAAATGGCTGGGCCATTGTTATCTCACAGTACCTTGAACTCGTACCCATCTCTTATGGGAGTTGTAGAAGATCTCGCAGGAGGAGTGGAACCATGATATCCACCTAGAAAAATGAGACCAAGATGTGCTGTGGGGGCAACTGAGCCAACTGCACCATTGGCACCAGGGTTTTGTAATATGAGCCCACACAAGTTAGAACATCAGTGTGATGCAAAGGAGCACCATGACACTCGGTTTTGGGTTCTTGATTAGGCTTCTGCAATGTTTCTAGATCTGGGTGTAGGGGTATTGTGTCCTAGGAGGATCCTTGTTGGTGCACTTAGGGTAGTTGAATTCCAGGGGGCTTGCAAAGCAGGGGGTGGGTTAGGGTACGAGAGCACACAGCACAATTCGTGCCACATGGTATAGGCACGGTTAGAAGTACTGTGGTTGAAATATGTGTTGAGGTATAAGGGTACAGGTAGTGATGAGGTATTAGATTATAGATGGTGCTAGATGTATTAGGTTATATAATAAATTAGGTACGGGTAGTGATACTATGGTATAGACAGTGGTTTATACTAGCGTATAGGTAAGTGGAGAGGTAATAAGGTGTAGGAATGGGTTAAGAAAAAGTATAATGAAATAAAACAGTAAAGGGATAAGGGGGTCTATGTGGATAGAGGGAAAGGGATGAATGGTGAAGGGAGGAAATGAAGGGTGTTGTATGTCATATGAACTAGAGAGAGAAACTACACTAGCATCGGGAAGAAAAGATTATATGAGGTTTCTCCATTAAAACTGAAAAAAGGACTAATTTAATCTTTTAACAATGGACAGCATGGATTTTACTGACACAGACGGCATTGAGCTAGATGGATTTGACATCGCCAGTGCCAGGATACCCTCACCCTTACAAATATATATAACATAACAACATCTTACTGATGTCATTCATTTGGAAACAATCAAGGAAATATCTTCCTGGAGATATTTTCTACATTTCTGTTTTCTTTAAGTACATTGTTTTCTCCAGAATCACACAAAACCCAGATCCATAGATTTATCAATCTGTTGATTATCAGATGAGTGCCTGTTTGCACAAGGTTCTACTCAGTTAATAGTTGGTTTACAATGTTAGACTGTGGCCCGCAAACCTTCAGCAGCAGATACTAACATTAATATACCTCTTTCAAGATGATATACCCATGTCAACATAGGTAATTCTTTGGATAATGTCTCTGAGTCCATGGAATACGATAATTTGCTTCCCTCAGTCAAACACTTTAGTGGGTGCATCTACAGTAATGCAGACACAGTGGCTCAGTCGTTCCAGATCCTTCGGTGAATAGACAGATATAAAGGTAATGCCATCACTGGTGCTTGGACAAAAAATGTAACTTTTTATATTGTGAGACAGAAATATCAGAAACAAAATATTATGATAAAATATAGTGATGCAGAAATATTTTTGTTAAGAATATCGTTGTTGTTAATATTGTTTTCAATAATATAGTTGCAAAAAATATACTTTTTAAATTATTTTAACGTGTTTTCGTTTTTTATTGATTGTATGTGCTATTATTGTTCGTATAAATGTTATTAATTTTTTTAAATATAGTTTGTAATTTTTAAGTGATGTAGATTATTTAATTTAATCGCTAATAGAAATTTATAGTGTCGTAGTGGGTTGTTGGGTTTGTAGAGGGATAGGGTGAGAAGTTAATTAAGTAATAATTATTTCTTATTTAATAATTTAAAAAAGTATATGATTGATGTTAATTATGTACATTATGTAATCCTGATTTATTTTAGTTTTATTTTAGGTGTGAGATGCTAGGTTTGTTGGGGTATAGAGTGGGAAGTTAATTAAGTAAAGATTAATTATAATTAGATTTTAAGTTTTATTATTCTTTTAATTGATTAATAATTGTGTTTATATTGTGTAATAATTATATAGTTTAGTTATATTTTAGGCATAGGCTGCTGGGTTTGTAGGAATATAGGGTGGGAAGCGGATTAAGTAATAATTAATTAACACTTAATTATTTCATTGATTATTTATTATGTAAATTGCTGTGTACTTATTTGTTTTTGTTATATTTTAGGCGTGGGCTGCTAGGTTGTAGGGGTATACTGTGGGAAATTAATTACGTGATAAAAAAACAATACATTTTAAATTGATTACTATCAAATTGAATATTAATTATGGACATTGTTTAATTGTTTCAAATTGTTTACATATTTATATATATGTTAATTAATATTGTTTATAACAAAAGGTTTATATTTGTATAAATTAATAGGGTTATTTAAATATGCAGTGTGTTTGAAGCCCAACACATTTCCTACTGTTGCACAAACTGGAGTGTGAATAGTAAATGTAACCCTTCCGAAGTCCAACACTTTCTCTACCATAGCACACAATGGATTAGTAAATCTTACCCCTCGGTCGTCCAATGCTTTCCCTACTGTTGTACAGACTGTAGTGGGAATAGTAAATTTAACCTCTCGAAGTCCAATCTTTTCTCTACTGTTGCAAAAACTGAAGTGGGAATAGTAAATCTTACACCTCCGAAGTACAATGATATCCCTATTGTTGTACAGACTGGAGTGGGAATAGTAAATGTAACCCCTCCGAAGTCCAACGCTTTCCTTACTGTTTATAGTATTTTTAATAAATGTGTTTTTGGGGACTTTAAATTTGCACTATTTAATTTATTTTCTAAATTAATATATGTTGTTATTTAATTGTTATATATATATATGTTTTATTTTTATGATAAGACATTTTAAATATTAAAAAATAAGCATAATGTAAACGTCGGGCTTGATTCTCCATATCTCCACTTTACTAAAGCAAAACACATCCCACTGCACCCAAAATTTGGGTGCACAAAATTTGGGATCTAATTAAACACACTTTATAATGTATTTTAAGATAAAATGAGAGCAAAAATACCAGCAAAAGCATGACAATTATAAATAAAAAATCATGGTTTATGAATTATAATGTTATTGATTATGTCACACTATATATATATATATATATATATATATATATATATATATTTATGTATATAGATATATATATATATTTTATATAAACACAAACACAAACATATATATATATATATATGTTTTTATGTCTATATAATTATATATTCACATATAGTATTACACATTAGTGATATTTATTTAATTTACATTGTATTAACTTTATATATTAAAAATATGTATCATTTACTACTTTAAACTCTATATTAAAAAATCAAGATTTGTGTATATTTTTGGACGATATTAATATTAATTATGTCTTTTCCCGGTGTTTTTCTAGTTACCATCATAATTACAGGGACACAATATTTTGGAAAATGATATTTTGGACACAATATTTGTGTGAAACGATATTATTTACCTTGATATTGTGCCAGTGATCGGTGAGCACCACTGCAGCCTTGTTCTGCTGAAACCACCATTGTGACCATTTACAACCTCAGTTTAGGCTGACCCCTATCGGCATACCACCAGACAGACTGCAAGTGGAGAGTCTTCATGGAGTTTTAACATCACGTGTCCTATTAATTTCTGGCTAAGATGGAATCCAGCCCTCTTTGAGTAGTCATTTTTCATGAATGCCAGGGAGAATCCCGTTAGGGAGCCTCTGTCATCATGTAAAGTAGTCAGGGGCCATCCTTCGCATTTCTCACTATCTACAGAAACACACACACTGCACCTCCTGTGGCCACCCTATCCAATACGAACCTACGCATTATTCTGAAACGGGTGCTCGCGTTGTAGTCATACAGCTAAGCTCAGCTATGCTCTGGATATGCCTTTGTTGCCCTCTTGCTTCTCACGTCACTGGGGCATCTAGCTCTGAACTTCCAACGCCAGCAGGGCCGACTTCAAGCTTTCATCTTTCAGAGGTTTATTACGTGAGTAACACTGAGGTCGGTGCAGGGAGGAAAGTGTGTCATGCTGTGATAAACAACAAAGTTGCCGGAAAGCACTCTAAAGCAAGCTATGGTTATCATTATAAGTTCACCATAAAAAGAGGCTCGGCAGGTAGGTGTCAGTGCAGCAGCGCAGTTTTGAATCTGAATCAGATGCGCTCCTATGCAAACATGCTAAGGCACAGGAACGGGATATGTTCATGAATACAGTTGAGTCAGCAGGATATTCCCCGTAAATTAAACCTCCAAAACATCTACATTGTGTTAAACAGGGAGAACTAGCTAATAATGATGCACGATTAACGGGGACACCCTTAATAAACACTGGAACATATTTGTGATAGACGAGCAGCTCTCCAGCAATTCGACATTATTCTCTTTTTCTGGGGTGGGCTTAGGTACTCTGTCTTTCAGACACAAAGAGAACAATGTGAGGAAGAAACAGAAGCTCACATGATTAAGATTGGCAAATGGTGCTTTTTATGCGGACCCCTGATGCTTCCTAATGCTGGAAAGTAAATACAATTTGGAAGGTGGCGGGCTGTGAATTTTTCTTAATGTATAAATGAATGATAATCAGCGAAAGGTGAAGTCTGTTAGTGAGGGTATACCGGATATTGATGAAGCATACAGTACAGCGTGTCTCCTAATGGAAGGGTGCGATTATGTATGTGATGAATGGATAGATAATGCATAATTATACTAATTATCTTAGAAAGATCAGCCCAGCCATTCGGAGTAAGGTGATTCCCTGCTGTGTCAAGCTCCCTCATTCAGAAACACATTTATGCTTTACAATTTGCCACAAGGTGTACAAGACCAATATTTGCATAATCTCAAATGATTCAAAGCAAAACACCCATCCATTTCCTCATGGAAGTTTCAGTCCCTCAAATCCTCAAACTTGCTAAATATATTTGCTTGTTTGTTTTCTTGTGTTCTGGTAAGCACTGCCTCCTATCATAGTAGGAATGTCTGAGCAATAACCAAGAAGCTATGACAAAGCCAACAGGTCTGACTTCGCTAGCTATAATAATAATTTGGGTGATATAAAAAGAAGCAGAGAACTCTGGGAAGTTCCCACGTTTAGGTGGAGACCACCTCCTGTACAGAGCACCCTACAACACCAGCGACACTCTGAATTTGCTCACCTCAAATATCCGCTTTTTTATCAAAGTTGTAATACTGTGCCCGGAGTGGTAAAAGACTTTTGTCATTTTAGAGCTCGGCGAGGATGGCACTGTGCTAAACCTATGCTTAAAAACTTTGCTGTAGAAATGGCAAAAAACGTTGTACCTTTCTATCTCAGCATAGATGTGCTAATCCTATGCTTAAGAACTTTGATAGAAAAGCAGACATTTGACGAAAGCAAATTCAGATTGTCGCTGGTGTTGTACAGTGCTCTATAAAGGAGCTGCTCTCCAACTAAACTTGGGAACTTCCTAGAGTTCTCTGCTTCTTTTTGCATATTTATGCAGCACTCTGTGCCTGAAAGGGTAATGCTTTGAGAGACACACACACACACACATACACACGCACGCACAAACACACACAGACACACACCCCCTTCCCACTGGCGGTCCCCAGTAGGTAGTTATAGTTAGGACCAAAGTTTCCATAGGAAAAAAGTTTTTTATTTTGCCAATAATTTTGGCGCCGCTTGACGAATTTCCACGAAATGTTCACAAAACGTCCCCCTTTTCATTGGGCTGCTGTTTCGAACGTTTCAGGGTAATCCGTCAAGTGGGGGCTGAGAAAAAAGGTGGTCCCAAAACTCGTTTTCTCCATGTTCAGTCTATGGGGATTTTTCATTTTTTGAACACAACTACAGCCCGAACTGCTGAACGGAATTACACCAAATTTGCCAGAAAGCTAAATGTTGGTCCAGAAAGTGTGCTTTTTATGATTTGGTGTCAATCCGTTCAGTAGTTTTTAAGATATCTAGCTTTAAAAAAATATAGACATTTGGGGACGCGAGTCATTGCAGTGCACTCGTGAATCCTACTAAAATTTGATTGGCTGTCAACGCTTCAAACAGGAAGTGTTGGCAACCATATTCCCAGACAAAACAGAAAAAAGAAAAGTAAAGGGGGCAGGGTAGGAATATCCCGACCCCCAAATACGGTGGGGGGATCCCTGAGGAACCCAGCCGGGGGTAAAAAGCGAATCTGCGCTTGCTTTAAAATAACCCCTGGGTGTGCCAGGTCCCGGGGGAATACAGTACATTTAGGAGGGAGTGCACGGGGCCCCCCTCCTTAGGTTTATCAAAGCCCTGGGGACCGCCACCTCCCTGGGGCACTTTTCATTATGAATGCGGGTGGGCCCACTGGCACCACCTGCAGCCCCGGGGATGCCACCTCCCCGGGGCTAATTCCAATTATATGGGGGGGCCTCGCAGACCCCCCGGCCCGGGACCCACCACCTCTACGGGGCTAAGTAAAACAATATGGGGACCTCGTAGACCCTCCTTCCCCGGCGACCACCACCTCTCTGGGGCTAATTTCAATAATAAAAATAAAGGGGGGGCCTCGCTGAACATTCTGCCAGGGGACCAACCAACAGCCTGGGGCGCACAGGGATTTTTAAAAAGTAATAAGTGGGAGGCTGTAGGGCCTCCCCCACTGCCCCGGGGCACATTTAAAAAAAAAAAGCGAGGGAGGCCCCACGGACTACCCCACTGCCTGGGGACTTCCACCTCCCCAGGGCACAAATGAAATAATTAAGGGGGTCTGTTGCGGACCCTGGCCCCGGAGACACCACCTCCCCGGTGCAAATGTGAACAAACGAGGTGGGCTGCGTGGCCCCCTCCAGGAGCCCTACATGGCCCTGCGGACCACCACTCCCCAGGGCTGGCCCCACCAAAGTCCCGGGGTGCCTACCCCCAGGGAATTGCAGTTTGCTATGGCATAGCGGGAGTACTACTCCCACCGTGCCATAGCAAACAGTGTGCTCCGGTTTGTGCAAACGAGAGCATTTTGCTCTCGCTTGCTCAAAGTGGAGCACTTTGCTTTTACACACAGGTAGCTGCATGTCAGCAGCTCCCTGTGTGTAAAATCAATGCCGGCTCCCGCAGGAGGCGGGAAGCCGGCAGCGACCGCGAGGGCCTTCAGGCACCCCGCGGTCCCCAATGAAATGGTCTGGCTCCTGGGGTTGTTCCCCGGGAAAAAAATGGCCTGGTAGAGGGCACTCGGCCCCCTCCCTTTAAATATAAAAAAAAGAAAAGGCCTGGCCCTGGCGGGATGGGGCCGCAGGGGCTGAAATCGGCCCTTGGGAGGAGCGCTGCACGGCACCCCTTCCTTTAAAAAAAATAAAATAAAAAATGGGACAGGTCAAAAATTGCCCTGGAGGGTGCCTGAGTGGCCCTCCTTCTTTTTTTTTATTACAAAAATTAGCAAAAGGGTCAGGCCCCGGGGAATGGGGTCCGCGGGGCCCACAATGGTCCCCATGTGGCCCCCCGTACTGAGAAAGAAAAAAAAACAAAAGCCGGCATCTCGCCGGAGATCCCGCCCCCATTTTCCACTACTCTGCAAATGCTCCTCCTGGCATGCTCCTGGTTGGGGGATGAAGTCACCTTCACTGCTGAGGGTCCTTAGGGGCCAACAAGACCTCCTGTTACCTCCAGTAAGCCCCACACAGTGGGATTGCTGAGAGGTGGTCAGAGGCCCTGCCCCCTTTCCCCACCCCTCTGCAAATGCCCCTCTCAGTGCACTGCTGGTGGGGGGATGAGGTATCCTTCTCTCCTGAGGGTCTCAGGACTAAAGTGGACTTCTTGCCCCAATGAGTAGTGCGCCAGGAGGCGCGTTTGCAGAGTGGTGGAGAAAGGGGGCGTGGCCTCTGACGGACTTTCAGCAATCTACCTGTGTGGGTATTAGTGGAGGTAACAGGAGGGCTAGTTGGTCCCCAGGGGGCCTCAAGAGACAAGGGGATTTCATCCCCCAACTAGTAGCGCGCCAGGAGGTGTGTTTGCAGAGTTGTGGAGAAAAGGGGTAAGGCCACAGAAAACCTCTTAGCAAACCTATTGTGTGGGACTTGCTGGAGGTACCAGGAGGGGTAGTTGGCCCCCATGGACATCCATGTGGACTTCATACCCCTACTAGCAGTGGGCCAGGAGGCATGTTTGCAGAGTGGTGGAGAAAGGGAGCGTGGCCTCCTATCAGGTCTCAGCAATCCCGCTGTGTGGGACTTACTGGAGGTAATAGGGGTAGTTGTCCCCCAAGGACATCCTTGGGGGCCAACTACCACTCCTGTTATCTCCAATAAGTCCCACACATAGGGATTGCTAAGTGGTCTTTGGAGGCCACGCCCCCTTTCTCAACCACTCTGCAAACGAGGCTCGTGGTGCACGCATCGTCATGACTTCCACATAACCGTGAAAATACAAAATAGGTCTTAAAGATGGATTTTAAAGAAACATAGTAAGAAAACATGAGTTTAAACATGTTTTTAAAGAAGCATGTATATAGTAATATGTGTAGAGCAATGTTTACAATGGATTTTTTTGTTAATATTTTGGGATGTGCTGGTGGTGGTTGAATGTCTGCTTTTGTTTTGCGATTTCGCGACGTATTTGCTGTGATCGTGACATCATTGTGAAGATTCTCAAAAACTAAAAAAAAATGGATCTTTATAAAGAAAATTAACAATATTTCGGGTATTAGGGTGGCTCTGACATGAGCCTTTGTGTTGATTGTGTGTATATGACAGCTACACATAAGACCGGATGCAGAGTGTCAGGTTACTTAGAAACACCCTGTTGCCTTCGTCTTTAAATGAACTCCATCATTACTATAAATTCCATGCATGTCAAAACGTAGATTGTTGTTATAGATACAGCCCATGCAATGGTCTCTGAGGAATGTAGAAACAGTTTTATTAACATGTTTCCTGGCTTTGTCAATCTGTGGGCAAAATTGATTTGACCACTTTAATTTCTGTCTTTGGCAAATATTAGAGATTAGAGTACACCAGGACAGTGTGAGGGAAAAGTAATCTTCACATTTGGCAAACCCAAGTCCCTGTCAATACCTTTTTTTTCAGTCTCCTTAGCCCAATAGACATAGCTGTGCTCACAATCCACACTCTAATTTTTTAAATATGTTTCATTGGATTGTGTCAGCATGTACGTGAATACAATTAGGTAGTGTGTTGGATGCATTAGCAATAAGTCCTATTATTGGCTGTTGTTTTAAAAAAGAATGTAATACAGATATGGATATGCTTCTGAATCTGTGCAGTAAACCACAACTGCTGTTTCTAATTTGAAAGTAGCATGTTCCTTCTAGAATGTGCTGTGAACCTGTGACCTACTGGTTCCACTGGGTTGCTAGATACACTGAGCTAAGAGTGTATTTGGGGGAAGAGTGTTAAAGAGACAGAACATTTTTTTTAAAGTTGTGCAGTTATGACATAATTTAAGTAATGATAACCTTTAATTTCCAGTTGAGGACTATGTAATACACTGTTGTGCAGTATCTAAATAAAAAAAAAACTGAACTGAACTCCTGTATACGAAAAAGTATAAAAAAAAAGGAGAGAGGCACTAAAACAGAAAGAATGAGTTGAGAGAGTAGTTGATAAGGCCTTTGCTTTGAAGAGGAAGCTTTTCATTTTGATTATAAATAGAATGAAGACTCGACAAAATGGTGTTTTGCATGAGGAAACAAAACCAGAAAAAAAGATTAGTGAATGGAAGTACCTTTTGTGCAGTTTTCAGTGGAGAATGAATACATACTTCTAGTACAGAGCCTTTTTAATGAAGAAAGCTATCTCCAGGATAATAGATTAGTTCATGCTATTGATTACAGAGGACGATGTTATTAAATGAAGAATGGCACTCCTATAGCGAAAGAGGTGATGTTACCTAGAAATGTAGAACAAGGTAAAGGAGAAGAGATACAAGGAAGGTGGAGTCAGGCACATGTATACAAATGGAATTGTAGTAGTGTTTGTAGTATTCAAAGGCAGTCTATTGATATATTAAGGAAATTTCTACGTATCTTTCAAAGGCGAAGCTTAAAACACAAAATAAGTACTTTACAAGGATTGGATCCTTGCAAGATTAGAAAGCATGCAAATTTGCAGTGCCGCTCACTAGCTGCTAAGATTATGGTATGATAAGCCATTATAATGAAATTGTGCACATTTTGGAAATTGGGTAGGAGCTACTCAGCCACTGGGCATGGTTGGCAACAAAAAAGAAAAGTTTAAAGTTTTTTGTTTTGTTTTGTTTATATGAATTGATGTATTTAACAAACAAACTTATTATGTAAATATATAAATTATATATTTTTTCATGATATGATCTAATGTGTTGTTGCATTTATGTATGTAATGATGTTTATAGATACATATTTTTTCTATGTCTATGAAGTTAGACCAACTGGGTTGTTTTTAAGGGTAATAGGCACTCTGCACAATTGGATTTGGCTTTGACAAAGACTGTAAGGTCGAAACGCATCAGCCGCTCATTAAACTTGGTGCAAAAATCTCTGGAGTGCCAGCTCTTTTCTTCGGTAAGGATGCACGACGATATTGTTTTTGAATCCATACATCTATATATATTGCATTCAAGTAAATTACAATAGTTGGATGATGACACATATATGGTTTATCTGTAGGGTAGCACGGTATTACTTTTCACGACAATACACAAGCATGCAAGTAAATAATATAAAAAAAGAATAAAAATGGAAAAACGGATTTGAATAAGAATAATATAAAAATTAGTTTAAAATAGTAAGGTAAATAGAGAGCATGCCAAATCTAAAAGGTATTGATTTTATTTTATTTTAAAAGTGTGTTGAAACTTGCTCAATACATGATTTAACTTTGTAACAACTGAGGGGTCGATTCCGATCTCGGCCGGAAGCGCACCGAATAGGATTCGTCCGGAAAAAATATGAGCCGAACGCGTTTTTCCTGAACGATTCGATCAGTCGTCCGAGCGAGCAAGCACAATGCGCATTACTGCTAAAATTCCGAGCGAGCCGTACATTCCCAATCCACCTCCAGTTCCCCGACCGAGCTGGATCCGTAAACGCCGATCCGAGTCGCACGGAAGTAAATACACAGCACCTTCCGGCAGGACTAGTACGATGCGCAATCCGTACGCGCCGAACTGGTCGCTACGTCCGGCACGTCAGAGCATCCGGGAGAGCTGCACATAAGCTCCGATTTGCGCCACAAGACGATCCACGGCTACGAGACGAACAAGCCAGCTACGAGTACGAGTCGAAGCCACGAGAAACCCGAACGAGATGAACCAACCATGAATCCCATCGCGCAGGTCCTACCAATACTGTACATCTATTACCGGAACCGGTACGGACGCGTACGGCGCAGACGGTAAGTCAGACACCCACTACACAAACAAACAACACGTACCCGACATATGTCACACACACATAGGGATGCAGAAATGACGTACACTAGCAACAGCAGAACCATAGGGGCGGGATGGCTATCACCAATGCCATACACACCCATAGGGGCCTGATGGCTACCACCACCACCACCCCTACTCATGGGGGGCTGGATGCCTGTCACTACTACCATCCCCACTCATAGGGGGATGGATGCCTACCACTACCACCACCCCTACTCATGGGGGCCTGGATGCCTGTCACTATTATCATCCCCACTCATAGGGGGATGGATGCCTACCACTACCACCACCCCTACTCATGGGGGGATGGATGCCTACCACTACCACCACCCCTACTCATGGGGGCCTGGATGCCTGTCACTACTATCATCCCCACTCATGGGGGATGGATGCCTACCACTACCACCACCCCTACTCATGGGGGCTGGATGCCTGTCACTACCACCACCCCTCCTCATGGGGGCTGGATGCCTGTCACTACCACCACCCCTACTCATGGGGGCCTGGATGCCTGTCACTACCACCACCCCTACTCATGGGGGCCTGGATGCCTGTCACTACTACCATCCCCACTCATAGGGGGATGGATGCCTACCACAACCACCACCCCTACTCATGGGGGACTGGATGCCTGTCACTACCACCACCCCTACTCATGGGGGGCTGGATGCCTGTCACTACCACCACCCCTACTCATGGGGGCCTGGATGCCTGTCACTACCACCACCCCTACTCATGGGGGGCTGGATGCCTGTCACTACTATCATCCCCACTCATAGGGGAATGGATGCCTACCACTACCACCACCCCTACTCATGGGGGCCTGGATGCCTGTCACTACTATCATCCCCACTCATAGGGGGATGGATGCCTACCACTACCACCACCCCTACTCATGGGGGGCTGGATGCCTGTCACTACCACCACCCCTACTCATGGGGGGCTGGATGCCTGTCACTACCACCACCCCTACTCATGGGGGCCTGGATGCCTGTCACTACTACCATCCCCACTCATAGGGGGATGGATGCCTACCACAACCACCACCCCTACTCATGGGGGGCTGGATGCCTGTCACTACTACCATCCCCACTCATAGGGGGATGGATGCCTACCACTACCACCACCCCCACTCATGGGGGGCTGGATGCCTGTCACTACCACCACCCCTACTCATGGGGGGATGGATGCCTACCACTACCACCACCCCTACTCATGGGGGGATGGATGCCTACCACTACCACCACCCCTACTCATGCGGGCCTGGATGCCTACCACTACTACCATCCCCACTCATAGGACGGGTAATGCATGACACAACCAGCATACTCCAACATAAGGAATGTCAGCAAAAGACATCCCCCAACATCATGACAAGAGTGTGTAGTCTGTCAAATGCCTACAACACTGAACATTACATTGAACATACAATGTGACCCCCTATCACATGTGTCACACAAAAATGTGTGTGGCCTTCACAATGCAAGCAGACCATGACCACTGTGGGAATGGGGTCTAAACCCCCATCATCACAGTGACCAAAAGGTAAGTGTGGGGTCCATAGCTGAAGCACATTTTGAACAATGTGGCAATGGGGCCTAAACCCCCATCATCACAGTGACCAAAAGGTAAGTGTTGTCATGGAAAAAGCTGCAACTGCCAAACAGCATGGATGATTCCTGGACACAGAACAACAAACACATCAGTGGCAAAGTAGTGGTTGTGTCCAAAAGCAACATAGATTGGGTGAGGCAAACAGTGCAGTGCAAATAAAACATACCTTTGGCCATGTGCAGACAAACATCACCCACTGGGACTGACATTGTCTCCATTTATCAATTACACAATGCCAGAAGTGACCATCATAATGCAGACCCACATATCTGCACTAATGGACACACAAATATAGATATCCTGTGGAGACTGTAGATGTGAGGTGAACAAATACCATACCATGGCAGCAATGGGACATACAAACCATGATTATTGTGCTGACTGATGACCTAGGAGTCCCAGGGACAGCATGGGAAATCCTCCAAACAACATACAGGCAATGGCACACTAAAGATATGCCAATGCAGTGGTGCAGATGCACAAACACAAACAGGCAGCATCACACTGCATATCAAACACAACAGGTGATGGGGGTGTGCCAGTGTCCCCAGGCAACCACACAACACATGAGGAGGCCTGAATTCCAATTACACAGATGTGTATACAGTGCCATACAAAAGTAACTCATGGATCGGATTCCACTATGTGGGCAATCAGGCATTGTTAGATGAGAGGGAGCCCAAATTACACATGTCACACAAGCTTGTAGGAACAGCAACTAACACAGCAAGAGACAGACCCACCACAGCACTACCCCCAGGGACCCCACATTGTGGTGACACTAGCCTGCATGATAATCCCACTGTGATGACAAAGGTAGATGTCGTTCACACTGTGAACCACAGCCATGTGTCCTGAGCAACAAACTACCATCACACCTACACAAGCACAAATCAATCAGCACGGCCTGTCAGCCAAGGCCAATATGGAGGTAGGGGTCTAGTCGTGCAACAACTCACATTTGCACACACTCAACACCACACACCTTGATCTCCACCAATGTGCAGCAGTGAAGCTCACATGGACTGGTGACATTGCACATGCACCCATGACAATCCCAGGGGTGGTTGTGGGAACTAAGGTGCAGAAACCCATCACACCTGGCCAGTCAACAAGACTCGTGAATGTCTGACACACTGCACAGTACGCGGTACATGGGCATGACGTGAAATCCACCCCAATCAATGGGATCCCGGCCACAGTCACACACCAATGAAGAAGCCAAGGTGACCCACAAAGAACACACGTAGACAACTTCCAACATTGCAGCTCTGAACCCTGAGGAGTGGCAGCAGTCACACACACAACGTGTCACAATCACTGAAAGCTAACAACAAACTGTAAATTACATGAGTTGTGTAACCAACAAGTGCCAAGGGGAATCCTGACTGTGTCCCATCTGCGTTTGCCCACATCCCCAGCCCTGACAACAAAGACAACTAGGGATGACAACCTGATGAACATTAGTTTGCCATGCACCCACATCACGGAGAAACCAGGTCCAAGATGCTGGATGAACACAGGACAACTCAGCAAGCATCACAAACAGGAACATCCGTAGGGACACAGCCTGTGTAGGAAAAGGGAAGGGAACACACACAGACATGCTTACACAACACACAACACAGGCCCAGGCAATGTCACGGGATTACACACTGCCATGAGGGCACTCCACTCCTGTGGAAGGTCCGCTGTGCCAAACCTTGTCTGTGCACGACTCAAACATGTCAGCAGAACACTCGGTCAGTGAATCAACAATTACAACACACTGAAGGCTCTGCTCACATCAGCCTGGTTACGGGAGTGTCACTTCAGTCATCTGCATATACCCAAAACACGTGTCAAGCAAGTTGCACTGTATACACAGATGAGTCCTTCAACATTGATGTGCTAAACTGCATGTCCAGTGGAGATGGGCACACAGTCAGGGAAATAGAAACATTGAACAGTGGTAAGCCCACCAGATGTGCATGAGTGTAAGCCACAGATGTTAAATTACAAATGCAAAACGTAAATCCCTTTGTCAAATGCTGCTCATTACACCCTCAGACTGCAGCAAAGGATGCCACGGATCCAGACCAGATTAGGACACATATCCCATGGACCACATGGAGTCCATCACAGCAACACTTCATGTTCCTGATCTGAATACTATTACAACAGCAAATGCATGATGATACTCATCTACATCATGTACAACAAAAGAAAAACCACTAGTAAACAAAAAGACGCTTTATTCAGCCAATGTCAATGAAAAATTGGAAGTCCAAAAGAAACTAAGGCCAATGGCCAGTCCACATTCACAGTCCGAACAGGGTGACATGTGACAACTTGTCACCCATTGCTTGCCTACACTGGTACGGACAGGGGACATCCCCTCAGAGGGGCATACAAGGGGCAGGCCAGGCACCGCAGGGACAGGATCAGGGGATGCCAGAAGGAGGCAGTGAAGGGGTGGTGGGTGCAGGAGTGTCACCGGCAACTGCAATGGAGGTGTCTGACTCAGTGGGGCCGGCACCACTGTAGGGCACAAGTCAGATGGTGTGGGTGCTGGCACCACTGCAGTGGGCCGGTCAGATGGAGTGGACTGGGTCCCCACTGCAGTGCCCAAGTCAGATGGGGTGGTTGTGGACTCCACTGCAGTGCATAACTCCAAGGGAGTGGAAGGGGGGCAGATGAGGTGGGCAGGACAGAGGGGGGACCCGGTCTCCACACCAGTGGCACAAACAGGCCGAGCGTCTGGGTTGGGGGTGGAAGAGCAAGTGGTAGGGGGAGGGCCTAAGCAGTTTGGGGATGCGGTATGGGTGTGTGGGGGAACCTGGGGCAGGGTGTGGCGGGGGAACCTGTGGAGTGGTGGCCTGGGGGATGGAGGAGAGAGACTGTGTGGTGGAGCTGCGTGGTGGTGGTGGGGTCTTGCACTTCCTGGTCCGGGGAGACTTCCTAATGGGGTCCTCAGTCTGCCTGTGCCTGGGGGAGGGTGTCCGGGTGTGAGGGGCACTCCCCTCTGTGTGTGGTGGTCGCCTCTTCCACCTGTATGTTGGGTCAGATGGATCTGTGGGGAAGAGGCCAAGCTCACAGAGGAAGAGCTTCTGGGAGGGGGGGTTGCAGGTGAGGCAAGGGAAGGGGTTTTGGCGGGAGAGGTAACTGAGGACTGCGGAGTGCTCGTGGATGCGTGTGTGTGTGTCTGGGCCCCATCCCCTGTGAATGAGGTATCAGACCCCTGACTGTGCGTGCGTGTGCGTCTGGATTTTGGCGTGTGTGTCTGTGTGCTGCTTGTGTCTGTGCTGGTGCGTGCCTGTGCCGGTGTGTGTGTGCTTGGGACAGGTAGGGTGCTGGGCATTGTGGATGGGGCAGAGGTAGGAGGGGTGAGGGACTGTTGCAGGAGGGACACTGCTGCCGTCAGTGAGGAGGCCATGGACTGATTGGTCCGCTGTAGGGCAGACATGCCAGATGACATGCCCTCCATGAATGACACCAGTTGTGTCAACAGACCCGTGTGTGCATAGAGGACACTCAGCATTGATGTCTGCCCTACATGGATCTGTTTCAGCAAGTCCACAGACTCCACACTCAGGGCAGCAGGGGAGACAGAGGCAGGGGGTGCGGTGCCTGGCATGAAGGAGACACGCTCCACTACACAGGAGCCTCCACGGACATGTGGGATGGGAGCAGATGGGAGGGTGGAGATGGTGGTGGTGGCGGGGACAGACTTGCTCGATTCTGTCTGTGGTCTGCTGACACCCGCCTCCTCAAGGGAGTCATCACTGGAAGTGCTGTGTACCTCAGCCGAGGTGGTCATAGCTGAGGTCTCCTCAGTGTGGCTCCCCTCACCCTCCGTGACACTGGGTCCCTCGGTCTCCTCTGCAGTGGACCCAGTCTGGCTCTGCCGCTCCTCTTGGTCCATGGAGCTGTCTCCTCCTGTGGCCGTGGATGTATCTGCAAACTATCAGGATAAACAGAGCAACATTAGTCACCTGTACTGACCACATACACCACAGTAAGTACAGCACATCACAGAGCAAGCCCTGCCATCATTTGCTAGACATTGCAATAAGTGCTGACACTGATTTGAAGAAGCCCATTGTCTGCCTTGCAGTCATTCATGCCACTCATGTCCTACCTGTCCATGCACCCATCTGTCTGGTGCCTATTGTATGCGACTAATCATATGTGCACACATGCACCACACACACAGTTGTTGGACATCCAAGAGAACATATAGAAATGTGTCACTCCAAACACATGCCATCTCCTGCCTCTGACTCAGTACATGTGTCAGGAAAAGTGATGGGCAGAGTCTCTGTCGATATGCGGGTTTTGGTTCCATCACCAGACACAATGATGTCCTCATGTCCTGATAGACAATGCGACAATGGTGTGCATGCAGGACATATCACACTACTGCTGGATCACCCTTTGCAAGTTGAATGTCATGGCTCAGGCCTGTCTGGCAAGTCAGTCATGACTGTCTCCTGTCACAGGGGCAGTGCATACACACAACACCAGTCAGCACTGTGTCACAATCATGGAAGTTTTGGGAATGCAAGCCCTGTAGCTGACAGGTGCACATGTGCACCCCTGGCCACCCACATCATGAGGACTAAGATGATCCCACGTCATTCAAATGAGACATTTGAGTGACTGCAAACACAAATCCATACACATGAGCACTTCACCGTCTGATGAGAATGAACCAAAGCTGCCTGCACCTCAATGTTTCATACACCATTGTGCACAGTCAAGGGATCAGAGACCTATGCATTAACCAATGTGCAGATCCTATAATCACAACTCAGATGGCTGGCCAGGCCAGGAGTCCAAAAAGCAAGGCCACACCATGGTGACACAGAGGCAGACACCTGAGTGCACTCTTCACAATGCCCAATATGTATGCTGACACACAGGAGTGGGAGAACAGAGTGCCTTCGATGTACGGAGTAGGCATTACAGTCCTGGTCCATGTGCAACATGGTATTACCCTGAACACTAGGCAGGTGGCTATGCATGTGTCACACACATGATGTACATACTTCTGAGGCTCCTACCTTGGTCTCTGCAGCAGCATGGGTGTGTGGCACATACCCCAGACATGTGGTGAGTCAGAGCAGCAATTGGAACACATATTAAAGCCATACCCAGAGTACATGTCAGATCACAGGCATTGTGTGAGCAATTGTACCACCCATGCAGCCCACAACAAAGTTCCTGTAACTGATGCTGTCCCCAACTTGAACCACAGGTAACTGCAAGTACACAGTACCCAAGTGACCTAAGTCACAGACTGTAAGGGCCACACCTGTGTATCAGATGAGGAGGGGGCATGACACAAGTGAGGGACATGAGTCCAGGACGACAAGACAGTCGTACTGTGGAAGTGGAACCAGGCTAAAGGAGTGCATAGAGCATGTTAGTCATAGTACCCAGAAAAGGCTAGCACTTACCCCCTCCTTGCTGCTGTCTGGCCTTCAGCATGTGGGGGGTCAGGGTCCGGTGTCCGCCCCTCCTGCGAGGAGGCGACAGCTTCAGCTGGACCCTTGCGATCCTCCGGGTCCAGCCACGAACGTCCTGCCACCTCTTCTGGCAGTTGCGGATCCTGCGCCTGTAGACCCCCACAGATCGTACTGCCCGGGCGATGGTCAGCCAGATCTCCTGCTTCTGGTGGGCATCAACCTGTGAGGATGAGAAAGTGAAAAGGCCATTACTACACATGCAACATATCCGTGCATCACACAGTTGGATATACATGTCTCAATCACAGGGGCATATGATGTACACAGGTAGTGCAACTATGGCTATGAACAGTTGTCCAGCAGTTACTAAATGGTATCATTGCCTGGGAAGTAAAACCTTGTTGGAATGCACTGTTACTGCACTATACCTGTTCAGTGCATGTAACTACACACTTTGGGGGTGACAACTACTCAGTGAGCATGCTAGCCACTGGTGTACACACTGTAAGTCTTGCTAGTCAGACAACATGCACAATTAGTAAGGCAGTGGACAGCACACTCACCTGCTCCCCTGGTTTCCCATACAGCTTGCTGTACTGTGGAAGGAGGCTGTCCAGCAGGGCCTGGTTCTCCTCAGTGCTGAAGGCTGGGGCTCTCTCCACAGTACGTGCCATTGCAGTAGCCAGTGGATGCAGAGACAGCAGCAGTGGTGGTGGCAGATGTCGTCCTGGAGCATGTAGTGCAGGCAAGTGAGCTCTCAGGGGAACAGCCAGCATTATATGTGTGCTGCAGAGGCAGATACTGTCCCATGTGTCCAAAGTGATAGGTCCAAGTCGTTTGCATCTTCTGAATCTGAACAATCCATGGAATAGCAGCACTAATACACGCCTACAGCATCCTTCAAAATTTCAACTTGATGACACCCATGAATTTGCAACATTGTTGTGGGTGGCCAACTGAATTCACTGCATCCGACTCGCAAAAGCTTCGAATACGCGTCCGTTACCATGTCAGTCCATAGCCAATGCGTGCGCACGGATCGTTCCATTGCTGTACGACGCGTATTACGTCACACAACACGCATCCGTCAACATCATATGCAATGGCCAATGCGTGCGCACCGATCGGTCCATTGCTGTACGACGCGTGTTACGTCACACAACACGCATCCGTCAACATCATATGCAATGGCCAATGCGTGCGCACCGATCGGTCCATTGCTGTACGACGTGTATTTCGAAACACAACACGCATCCGTCAACATCATATGCAATGGCCAATGCGTGTGCTCCGATCCGTCCATTGCTGTACGACGCGTATTTCGAAACACAACACGCATCCGTCAACATCATATGCAATGGCCAATGCGTGCTCACGGATCGGTCCATTGCTGTACGACGCGTCCCTGTACAAGTCACTCGCATATGTCACCATGGTTGTCACAGGTGAACGTATGCCAGCCACAATTACTTGCCAGGGACTCAGGGGACACACCTACAACACCACAGCCTGTCCACACTGTATCCTAAGGCATGTAAGGCTGCATTACCTGTGTGTGTATGGGGGTCAACATGTGGTTTGTTGGGTGGCACTTGGGGGCAGCCACTCCCAGGCTGTGCACGTGTTCATGGGGACAGAATCCTTTGTGTGTTGTGCACATGACCACTGTGATGTGCAACTGTTCAGTTCAGAGCATGTGGCATGGTCACATTTCCAGGTTGTATATGTGTATGTTATGTCACATACACCCTGAGTCCCATGTGGGATGGTATGTACGTCACATGGTGACCCATTGCCACAATTGTGATGGCCCTCCACAGTCTGTGTGCATGTTGTGTTCCAGATGTCTCTGATTCCATGTGCACAATGGGAGACAGTCTCCACATCCACGTTGTTTGTGCATCGACTTTGATGTTGTGCGTGTGTGTGTCACAGACGTCCATGTCTGTCCTGCAGAGGCAACAGGGGCCACTACCTGTGGGAGTCATGGTTGTTTTGCTGGTGTGTACATGATATGCCATGTCATGCCAGTGTCCATGTGGCAATACAGGGTCCCTGGGAATCTACCTGTCAAAGAGCTGTGATGCCTGGGGCACATCTGTCCTCACTTGTCACTGTGGTGTGTGTTTGGAACGTGACAGCAGTACATGGGTACTGTGACACAGCCTAATGATTTCCCATAGCACAACCTGGAACTTGTTGTCAACACATGTTGAACAGAGATGTTAGATGATGGCCATGTAGGTGCCATATATGTCCATACAGAATGGCACACACATCAAGTACTTGTGTCTCGTAATGATGTATCATGTGATATTTAGTATGGTCAATGCCACATATGTGGGGTGACTGACAATCTTTCTTTGTTCACCTATGTACTGCAGGGCACCAGCTGTCCATAGACCATTCCCTGACCTTGCAACCATGGTGGAACGTGACTGCATCCGACGGTACCGCTTCAACAGGCCGCTGATTGAGGAATTGGTGGGGCGGTTGGCCCCACATTTGCTACCTGGCCGGCCATACCCTACAGCGTTGACCCCCAAGGTGAAGGTGATGGCAGCCCTACACTTCTTTGCCACTGGTACCTTTCAACACACTGTGGCATCTGCTGGTGGGATGTCACAGACCATGTTCAGCCGTGTGCTACGCGATGTTTTGGAGGCAATGTTAACATACTTGAACCAGTACATCTATTTCCCTAAACGTCTTCAACTCACTGACGTCAAGAGTGACTTCTATGCCCTGGGGAGGATGCCACATGTAATCGGCTCCATTGATGGGACAAATGTGGCTTTGGTACCACCACAGGCACATGAGCAGGTATACAGGAACAGGAACATTTTCCATTCTATCAATGCTCTGGTGGTATGTCTTGCAGATATGAGCATCTCACATGTGTGTGCCCGTTTCCCCGGTTCTGCACACGATGCCTACGTGATGAGGAGTAGTCGCATCCCGAGGATGATGTCACAGATGCAGAACCAGCGTGCCTGGCTTGTCGGTGTGTACTGACTTTGTACCATTGTGTGTGTTCTGCAATGTTGTATTCCACCCTCTTTTCCAACTCAGCTATTGTGCAATTGTCTGTATGTAGGTGACTCCGGATACCCCAACATGCCGTGGTTGCTGACACCCCTCAGGAACCCTGTGACACCAGCCCAGATGCGCTACAATGAGGCACATGGTCGGACCAGGAGAGTGATCGAGCGGACATTTGGTCTCCTGAAGAGCCGCTTTCGCTGCCTGGACAAGACAGGAGGGGCCCTCCCATATGCCCCTGCAAAGGTGTGCAAGATTTTCATCGTTTGCTGCATGCTACACAACCTGGCAGTGCGGAAGGAGTTGCCTCTCATCCTGGATGATGATGACCAACATCCGCCACCTGTGGAGGATCCTGGCCTGGGTCACGATGCCAGTGATGATGATGATGATGAGGGTGATGTCCGCACACAGCTCATCACCAACTTCTTCAGCTGAATGTGAGTATACAGAGATGTTATGTCAATGATTTGAGTTTGCATGATATGTTTTGATGGTGCTCTGTTGCTGTTTGAGTGTGGCCATGTGCTACTTGACTGGATGCATGCAGCGATGTGTCCTTACAGGTAGTCTGTACTCCCCAACAGTGTTGACATGCTAACTTGGTTTTGTGTAGGTATCTTGTGACATGTATTGGGCATGAGTAGTGCAGTTCTGTCCTGTTCTTCAGTGCTTTTGACTGTGTGTCATGTCTGTCCTTCACATGGCACTTTCAGAGTTGTTTGGTCAACTGTGATCCCCCGACACCATGATTCAACTTCCAGGGTGGAAGCAGTCGTTTCCCCACAGGTGATGTGCCACACACCCCTGGACTTTATTTCTTCAACACTTGTTGACTGTGTGGCCACTGCCACGTGGGATTACCTTGCATCTGTAGTGGAAAGAACATGTTGCAAATGTGTAATAAACCTGTGCTTCACTTTGGGATGTGCGTTGTCTGTGGTCACACATCTGACTGACATTTGCTTACTGCACCTGTGGGCTAGTTAACACAGACTCTGAATAGGTATGGTGTCTGTGCATTCCACTGTATTTCCTGGCAACATCAGTGTAGGCGATGAGTCAGATGGCCCTGGTGTGTATGTTTTGTGCTGCCCTAGTGGTGTGTCTCCCTCATATGTGTCACATCGCCATGACTCACATGACGGTGTTGGAATTGCTGTAGCAGTTAGCATGCACAGTGTCATTTAGCTGATCATCATCTCCATGACAAAATACCACGTTGGAATCACAACAGAGGCAAGTATGGTGTATTAGTGGTTTATTTACATACATGTGTGAGGATAGTGCACAGGATGGTGGGTGCTGTACATTGGGATTGGAATCCAAAGTTCACTGATGAGTTGGAAGTGTTGGTAGCAGAAATGTCCTGAGTAAAGTCCACAGTCATCTGATACATTAGTCCAACTTAAACTCCCCATGTCATGTGGGAGAGTTGGGTTGCATTCGACAGGGTGAACAGTTTGCACACAAAGGAGAATTTCCAGAACAGGTGTTGGGTTCCTGGGGGATGTACATGGCCATCTGCCTCTCAGTTGTCCTTCCTCGGACGACCCCTCTTCTTTCTGGGGGACCCTCACGTGCAGGCCGCTGCGGTGCAGAGGACTCTCCACCAGAGTCATCCTCCCTTCCTGTGGCAGTTGCAGTTGTTGCGGCACCAGATGTTGTGGGCACACAGGGAGGTGTGGACATGTTGGTGCTAATCTGGCGGAGGCATGTCAATATGTCCCTCTGCACCGCTGTCAGTTCTTCCAATGTGTCCCACTTGGACTCCAAGCCAGACATGTGTGTCTCCACACGGGACATGTGGGAGTCCAAGCGGGCATGATGGGAAGCCTGCTGCTGTTGAATGTCCTTGAGGATCCCCACTACCTGGCTGACCTCTCCGGTGCTATTCTGGTACGCATCTGCAATGCGTACCAGTTGTGGGTCATCATGCAGTCCAGACCCCTCTGCAAACAGCGACCTCTGCCTACCACCCCTCCCACCACCCCTGGCCACACGTGCAGGACCTGTGGTGGCACGCACAGGTGACCCTAGGCCCCCTTGGGCATTGGTATTGGGGTTGTTGTCCGTTGCTTCCCGGGGGGCCGGGGTCCCTGTGCTGTTGTCATTCAGTGTCCTTGGTCTGTCCGTGTCGGCGGGGGTGGTCTGTGTGTTGGCAGATGTTGGAGGAGTGGGTGCAGGGGGTACATATGGTGGTCCTGCTGGTGCTGCATGATGACTCACACCGGAGGGGCCAGGTAGGTCTTTGCCATCTGAGGAGGGCAGAGGCTGTTCCACACCAGAGAGCTCAGGGGCCACCGGAGCCTGGGACAGGGACTCCTCATCATCTGCTGCTGTGTCCCCATCATCACTTGTGTTTGGAAGAGACACACAATGTATGTTATGTTTCTACAGGCATCAATGGTTCAAACACATGACAGTTGTGACTGTACATCTGGATGCGTGCCTGTACATTGCATTGTGCTAAGTTGTCACAGCCAGAGGTTGAGATTGTTGTAGCACATTGTCCTGCCAACCTGAAGCCTTTCAATGTGAATGTTGAGGTGTGTGCATGACCAGCTCATGTATAGATTGGCTGTACATGGCCATTGCTACTCAAGGGCCATCACGTGCCTGACACAGGTCTGTCATCCTTGTCCACATTTGTCCTTTAACTGGGACATACGTGCAATTCCACTTAGGATATCTTTCAAGATTGGGACATGTGTGGTGGCAGTTTTTGCCAGTCTTTGTGCGTCACATTGGTGTGTCTGGACAACATGGTCACAGTCCGGTATGCCTGGGATCTCTTGGGAGTATCTGTGTTGTTGTCTGGGTTCCTAGTTCACGTCTCATTTCATACAAGTGATGTTGTTAACGTAGCTAATGATGTTTCTGAGTTTTGTACGTGCAAACGTGATTAATCTTGTCAATGTCCTCCATGGTGATAAGGATTGGGCACGGCAGCTCTCTGGCTTTTCCATTGTCATGACAGTGATGGCCAGTGGTGTGTGTTGCAGTTCTGCTGCTGTGAGTAGCATGTCTCCTCAAATGCAATCCAGCTTGGTGCTTGTGTCTACAGTGTCTGTGACAGTGAGTGGTGTGTTGTGTGAAGGATGCATATGTTGCCGAACAAAGTGGGAGTGGAATGCAGATCACAACCGCAACTTGTGTGACTGACACCATGGTACAGTGTCCGGTATATTGGTGTGTCCATTGCATTCACTGTCAGGTGTCCCCTGTCAATGATGTCTCTGTGACTTCCTGTGTGTTTTGTGCTATGTAGTTTGTCTGATTCTCCACAGTTGTCATCTGCAAGTCACACCTTCACAGCCAGGCCAGGGGGCACCCATGGACACTGCATCCCCTGACAGTGTGTGTAAACATAGAGTTGCAATGGCTGTGAGTGTGTACGTGTTTGGGTTGGCCAGTGCATGGGTGTGAATTGCAGGCACATCATTTCTCATGCTCATGTGTCAGCCATCTTGCCAGGGCTTTTACTTTGAGAGTGACTGGTCCCACGTGTGCAATGTGTTTTTGCAGAGTAGGTGTGTGTATGGCCAGCATTGGTGGTATTTGGTTGACATCTGGACCTCCTTCTCCCCCCAGCCCAGTTATCCCACCATGAAGCATGCCACCCTTGCAGTGGGTGCAGGTTAACTCTCAGGATGTCAGTCAGTGGTGTCCTGTTGTTGGTTGGTGCACAGTTCCCAGCAGGGCCTTGTGCTCCCCACAACAGAGCACCATTGTCAGACATCTTTGAAGTGGCTTTTCACTCCCTGTGAGGTGTGCATGCTTCAGTGTGAGCTTGCCGGGCCATGCGGGTGGGGGATGTTGAGCTGTGACTACCACTCCCATCATGCTATTGCCTACACCCCCCTTCCCAGCATGCCCATACTTCCTTCCTTTTGAGTCGACTTTACTGTGTGTGAGTGTGACAGCAATGGCAAGATGGCTGACAGTGTGGTCCTGTTGTTTGTTGGTGCACAGTTCACAGCAGGGCCTTGTGCTCCCCACAACAGAGCACCATTGTCAGACATCTTGGAAGTGGCTTTTCACTCCCTGTGAGGTGTGCATGCTTCAGTGTGAGCTTGCCGGGCCATGCGGGTGGGGGATGTTGAGCTGTGACTACCACTCCCATCATGCTATTGCCTACACCCCCCTTCCCAGCATGCCCATCCTTCCTTCCTGTTGAGTCGACTTCACTGTGTGTGAGTGTGACAGCAATGGCAAGATGGCTGACAGTGTGGTCCTGTTGTTTGTTGGTGCACAGTTCACAGCAGGGCCTTGTGCTTCCCACAACAGAGCACCATTGTCAGACATCTTGGAAGGGGCTTTTCACTCCCTGTGAGGTATGCATGCTTCAGTGTGAGCTTGCCGGGCCATGCGGGTGGGGGATGTTGAGCTGTGACTACCACTCCCATCATGTTATTGCCTACACCCCCCTTCCCAGCATGCCCATACTTCCTTCCTTTTGAGTCGACTTCACTCTGTGTGAGTGTGACAGCAATGGCAAGATGGCTGACAGTGTGGTCCTGTTGTTTGTTGGTGCACAGTTCACAGCAGGGCCTTGTGCTCCCCACACCAGAGCACCATTGTCAGACATCTTGGAAGTGGCTTTTCACTCCCTGTGAGGTGTGCATGCTTCAGTGTGAGCTTGCCAGGCCATGCGGGTGGGGGATGTTGAGCTGTGACTACCACTCCCATCATGCTATTGCCTACACCCCCCTTCCCAGCATGCCCATACTTCCTTCCTTTTGAGTCGACTTCACTGTGTGTGAGTGTGACACCAATGGCAAGATGGCTGACAGTGTGGTCCTGTTGTTTGTTGGTGCACAGTTCACAGCAGGGCCTTGTGCTCCCCACAACAGAGCACCATTGTCAGACATCTTTGAAGTGGCTTTTCACTCCCTGTGAGGTGTGCATGCTTCAGTGTGAGCTTGCCGGGCCATGCAGGTGGGGGATGTTGAGCTGTGACTACCACTCCCATCATGCTATTGCCTACACCCCCCTTCCCAGCATGCCCATACTTCCTTCCTTTTGACTCTGCTTCCCTGTGGGGTAGTGTGCCTGTGCTGACAGGATGGCTGACGGTGTTGTCCTGGCGTTTGTTTGGCTACAAGTCCCAGTGTGGAGAAGTGTGGCTCAATGGTTAGAGCGGCAGACCCTGATGCAGAGATCTGGCCTGGGACCAGGGTTCAATTCCCGCCTCGGCGGGTCTTGGGCTCAACTTCCTCGGACCTGATAATTCTCGCCTCGGTGCCTATTCTAATCATGGGTCCCACTCTGCAACTCTGGGCAATAGCTTGCTTAATCTCCACAACGGCCCCACCAGCGCTGGGATGCCTGGCTTCACCTTGGGGGCGCCCAGGAGTGGACATTTCACAGGGAAAAGCCAGGAAGGGTTCCACAGCGGTATGCGTTCAGCGCCAGGAAGCCTCAGGGTAGCAGTGCGCTTTACAAGTACAAATTCATTTCATTCATTCAAAAGTGTCCCTGTGCTTCACACAGCATAACCCAGTGTGGTAGTTCTTTGTGGGATATTTAATTAGAGTGTGAGGCAATGCATTCTCCCAGGTGAGTTGTGTGTAGTTTGTGTTAAGGGGTGTGTGAGAAGAGCTGCTGGTAACTATGGTCAGAGCTGTCAGTCCTCCTTCCCACCCAGCCAGACATCCCACCATGGAACGTGCTTCCATTGCAGGGAGTGCCAGTTGGCTTTCAGGATGTCAGTCAGTGGTGTCCTGCTGTTGTTTTGAGCACAACACCCAGCAGGGGCTTGTTCTCCCCACAGCAGTACCCAGTGTCAGCCATCTTGTCAGTTCGTTTCCACTCCCTGTGATGTGAGCATGGTTCAGAGTGGTGTTGATGGGCCAATTGTGAGGGTGACCAATATCTGTGACTACAACTCCCATCATGCTATTGGCTACACTCACTTCACCAGCATACACACAATTCCTTCCTTTCAGTCAGCTTCCCTGTGAGGTGGTGTTCTAGTGGTGGCAAAATGTCTGACAGTGTTTGTTGGTTAGATTTGTGCCACTGCCTTGCTCTATTTGTTGTTAGGTTTGTACATGCCATGACACAGTTACATATCACTATGAGATGGCAGGTATTGTGTTTGTCTGACTAGCATACACATCTTGGGATGATTATCTTTTGTTTACTGTGGCTTTGCTAACGGTGCACGGTTTCACTATCCCCTTGACAGTGATGTGTGTGTATTGTCACACAATATTGGGTATATTGGTTGTGTACTCACCAGGCTCTGGGATGTCTGATAGTCCATGTACGCTCTCTGGTGGTAGGATGGCCCACACCTTCTCCTCCCAGGACCTGAGGTATACTGGTTTGGCAGGAGGACCACTGCCGGTGCGATGACTCAAGGCGTATTCCTTCTTGAGTAGGTCCTTGACCCTCCGGCGCACGTCATACCACCTGTTCTGGATGTCTTCCTTTGTGCGCAAACATGGTGATTGTGTGTTCACCCTGTCGACGATCCTCTCCCACATCTTGGTTTTCTGCGACATGGGGGTCTGTTGGACCAATGTACCAAACAACTGTGGCTCTACTCTTAGGATTTCATCTACCAGGACTTCCAATTCACATGCATAGCATCGTACTACGCGGATTGGACTGCGCCGGTACGTGTCGGTCGGACTACATTCCCGTACCGAGTCGGTCGGTACGTTTTCCGGCCTGAATCGGAATCGGCCCCTGAGATGTTTGAGCAATGAATGTCATTCAACAAATGTTGAACTTTTAGAGTATGTCGTCCATTTCTATTGAATCATGTGACTGTGACTCCTAACAAAGGGAGAGCAGTAGTTTAGCTCAGTATGTGAGCAAGGCAGTGGATCCTGTTGAAACACGTAACAGCACATTGAATAAATAAAACTTATTTGGAACTTAAATTTCGGTGTCGGTATCTGGCTGTTGGAATCTGTAACGCTGGAGCTGGTTGTGGCTATATATATATATATATTATCTACTGGCGGTCGCCAGTAGATAGTTATAGTAAGGACCTATTTTCCATAGGAAATCCGCGACATTCTATTTGAAATAACTCTTGCGTCGGTTGACGAATCTTCGCGAAATTTTCAATCTTTATGGCCCGCTCCGGTCCGCTCCTACCCTGAAAGTCTCAGGGTGATTCGTCAAGCGGGGGCCGAGAAAAAAGGGGGGTCCCAAAACGTGTTTTCCCCATTCATTTTCCCATAGGAAACTTTAGACACGGCTACAGCCCGAACTGCTGAACGGAATTACACAAAATTTGGCAAAGAGGTAGTTCTTGGTTCAGAAAGAACCCTTTTTGTTAAATGGTGTAAATCCGTTCAGTAGTTCCTGTGAAAATCAAAATGAAAATCACATATATATCTATGGCCGCGTCGGATTCGCGCACCCTCCCGATCACGAGCTGCATGCTAATTGGCTGTCACCACTCCAAATCAGGAAGTGTTGGCAGCCATTTTGTACCGAGGGACAGAAACAAGTGCGCAAAGCGCAAAAGGGGGCAGGGTAGAAACACCCTGACCCCCTAGGTCTGCTCAGGGGTCCCACAAGGACCCCTGGCAGAAAAGCATTTTTTTTTTAAATCGGCGGGATGCGCTTAGGGTGCGCGAATCCCGCTGAGAAAAAAAAAAAACGCAAGTGTGCAAATGCACAAAGGGGGCAGGGTAGAAACACCCTGACCCCCTAGGTCTGCTCAGGGGGTCCCACAAGGACCCCCTGGGCAGAAAAAAGAATTTTTTTCAAAAACAAAAAATCGGCAGGATGCGCTCAGGGTGCGCGGATCCTGACGAAAAAAAAAATAATCGAAGCGCGGTCTCCAGCGCTTCGATGTTTATTTGCCCCCGGGTGGGCCAAGTCCCGGGGGCATGGTGGGGGGGTTTAGATTTAATGTGGGGGGCCTCTAAAGCCCCCAAGCCCCGGGGACCGCCACCCCCGGGGCTTCTTTTTAAAAAAAATTTAACCTGTGTGGGGGGCTCCAGCCCTTCACACGCCCGGGACTGGCACCTCCCCGGGGCACTAAAGATTGAATATGGGGGTTCGTTACGGACCCCAAAGCCCCGGGACCACCACCTCCCCGGGGCTGTGAAATGGTTGGGAGGGGACGCGCGCGCGCCCCCTCCTGGAGCCCTTGATGGCCCTGGGGACCGCCACCCCCCAGGGCCGGCTCCTGCAGTGTCCCGGGGTGCCTACCCCGGGACACTGTAGTTTGCTATGACAGGACGGGAGCCTCGCGGCTCCCGTCCTGTCATATAAGCTTGTTTGCATTTTGAAAGAGAGAGCAGGAAACCTGCTCTCTCTTTCAAAATGCAAACCAATTGCTTTCCACATGGGGAGCAGCATGTTAGCTGCTCCCCATGTGGAAAGCAATGCCGGCTCGCGCAGGAGGCGGGGAGCCGGCTGGGACTGTGAGGGGATTGGGGACCCCCCCACAGTCTCTAACGAGAGGCCAGGCGCCGGGGGATAGGGTCCCCGGGGCCATAAGTGGCCCGGGAGGGGGGCCACGCAGCCCCCCTCCCCAAATAAAAAATAAATTAAAAAAAAAGGGCAAAGCCGGCCCCGGGGGATGGGGTCCTCGGGGCCTTAAATGGCCTGAGGAGGGGGGCCACGCAGCCCCCCTCCAAAATAATAAAGAAAATCGAGGGCATGCCCCGGGGGATGGGGTCCCCGGGGCTAATACAGGCCCAGGGAAGGGGGGCCACGCGGCCCCCTTCCCGTTTTTTTTTTTAAATTTAAAAATAAAATAAAATGCACAGGCCCCGGGGGATGGGGTCCCCGGACCAAAAGTGGCCAAGGGAAGGGGGGCCACGCAGCCCCCTCCCATTAAAAAAAAACAAAAACAAAAAACGACCGGCATCGTGCCGGAGGCCCGCCCCCTCCCTGCAGTACTCTGCAACGCGCCCCTGGCGCGTTTTAAGAAGGAAGTAATTCCCCTTGAATACTGGGAGTCCCTGGGGGCCAACTAGCCCACCAGGAACCTCCAGTATGCGCCAGGGGCTGCGTTGCAGAGAGGTGTACAGAGGCCACGCCCCTTTTACACCTCTCTGCAACGCAGCTCTGTGGCACTTTAGAAGTACATGGTGGGCTAGTTGGACTCCAGG
The DNA here is from genome assembly GCA_963921515.1 of Calotriton arnoldi. Classification (NCBI taxonomy): domain Eukaryota; kingdom Metazoa; phylum Chordata; class Amphibia; order Caudata; family Salamandridae; genus Calotriton; species Calotriton arnoldi. Next base: position 129,637 of record CAWUFW010013790.1, on the reverse strand, counting down.
GACCCTCAGGATTCAAGGGGACTTAATCCCCCAACTTAAAATGCGCCACAGGGCGCGTTGCACAGTGGTGAAGGTAGGGGGCGGGGCTTCAGGTGACATGTGTGCAAACAGGCCCCGTGGCGCGTTTTAAGATGGGGAATTAAATCCCCTTCAATCCTGAGGGTCCCTGGAGGCCAACTAGCCCAACAGGTACGTCCAGAAAGCGCCACAGAGCTGCATTGCAGAGTGGTGCAAAAGGGGCGTGGCCTCTGAACACCTCTCTGCAACGCAGCCTCCTGGCGCATACTGGAGGTACAGGGTGGGCTAGTTGGACCCCAGGGACCTCATGATTCAAGGGGACTTAATCCCCAACTTAAAACGCGCCACGGGGCGCGTTTGCACAGATTCACCTCAGGCCCCGCCCCCTCCCTTCACCATTGTGCAAATATTCCTCTAAAATCAGCCGAACTACGAATTCCTATTTACTCACCTGTTATCAGGAGAGACCTCAGTGCTGCATCTTTCAGCCCAGTACTGATCCTGAAAAGTAATTTTAACCGTACTTACCAGTAACTTGAATTTCCTTCCATAGGCTAACATTGACTGGTTTCACTTGGAAATTCTTCTAAGTGTGGAGTTTTGGAACTTTATAATATTCCTCTAAAATCAGCCGAAATACGAATTCCGATTTACTCACCTGTTATCAGGAGAGACCTCAGTGCTGCATCTTTCAGCCCAGTACTGATCCTGAAAAGTAATTTTAACCGTACTTACCAGTAACTTGAATTTCCTTCCATAGGATATCATTGCCTGCTTTTTGCTGAAAAAGTTTCTAAGTGTCGATTTTTGAAACATACAAATATTCCTCTAAAATCAGCCAAAATATGAATTCCGATTTACTCACCTGTTATCAGGAGAGACCTCAGTGCTGCATCTTTCAGCCCAGTACTGATCCTGAAAAGTAATTTTAACCGTACTTACCAGTAACTTATATTTCCTTCCATAGGAATCCATTGTCTGGTTTTCAGCAGAAAAGTTTCAAAGTGTTGATTTTCACAAACTACAAATATTCCTTAAAAATCGCCTGTATGACTTAAACGCATTCTTTCAACTGTTTACAGGAGATGCACCAGTGCTGGATACAGGATCCACCACTGAGTAAGAAAAAGTAACGATAACACTACTTACCTGCTAAGTGAATTTCCTCCCATATGATAACATTGGTGATTCTATGTGAAAAAGTTTCTGTGTCAACTTTTAAAATACAATAATATTCCTTAAAAATCACTACTGTAACCAAAACGCTTTTACTCAACTGTTTACAGGAGATGTCCCAGGACTGAATCTAGGATCCAGTCCTGTGGTTAGAAAAGTAATCCATAAAGTAACTAATTGCATTTAACTAGAAATTCACTTTGAGCTCAATGTTGCATTGTGTTTGAAATTGTGTTGCCCATTGCAACAACTGTAACTACTATACTTAAAAGTCTATTGCCTATTTGCAAAGTATTTAAACTAAAGTAATTCATTCTGAGAAAGTATATTTTGTAATGTAATGTATAATGTAATTACAATGTAATTTAAAAAATAAAATATGTAAAAATAAATAGTTTAAAAAAATGTAGTAAATCAGTATCAAAAAAATAAATATAACAATTAATACATTTAAAAATTGTCATTTACAAAACCTTTGAAATTCACTGAAAAAAACCATAGGTTTCAGACATGTTATAGTTAGGAATTAGCATTTAAAAACCTTTGAAATTCACTGAAAAAACCATAGGTTTCAGACACGTTATAGTTAGAAATTAGCATTTAAAAAACCTTTGAAATTCACTTAAAAACCATAGGTTTTAGGGACAGTTATAGTTAGTTGGACATTTCACTCGTACAAAACCATAGAAATTCCCCCGTTATAGTTAGTTCAGCTAACTATAACTTGCGCCCCGCAATGCACTGCTGATGTCGTCACATATTACATCACTCATGACATGGTCAGTGACATCACTGATGACATCACTGATGACCTCTCAAATGACATCACTGATGACATCATCCACGTGATAATCTGATGCACCTCCTCACACCCTGATATAACCTTTGATACACCCACTCTAAATTACAGACTGCCATTCGCAAAACCATAGACACTCCAACACCAATAACTACATACCCACTCACTGATTCTTAGGTCTACACACACATCCACTCACTCACCCGTACAGTCACTCATACTTACGGTCACTCAGTACAGGACTATCATATGCACTCATACTCCTATATAGACACTCAAACACCGCCACTCATCCATAGAGGTACTCACACACCTAGTCAGTCACGCAAATAATTAAACACACTGCCATTTACTCACCTATACAGTTATACACACACCAGCTCACTTACTCATACAAATACTAGCACATTCTTACGCTCTTATACAATCACTGATACAAGCACACACTCATCCATACAGTCACTCTCACAATCACACACTCTTGCTTATAGCTATTTATATACTCCAACACACATATATACTGCCTTTCACATATGTAGTTACTCACACATGTACCACTGGGACATACATTCACTCACAAACACACTCTTACACACACTTACCCACCCATACAGTCTATCACAGATGCACTCTTGAAACCATCCACCCAGTGAATCACCCACTCACACATCTATGCACAGAGTGGCACACACCCCACCCACACAAACACTCAGGCACCCATACAGATACTCAGACAACTAATCAATAACTCATATAGACACTCATGTAGCTATTCACAAACCCATGCAGCCACTTACACAGCAATAGACAGACGGATGCAGACATTCACCCAGTTTAGTCACTAACCCATGCATTCAGTAAGATACGTTTAATCACTCACTTATAGAGTTAGTCACGCACCTACTAAATCATCCATACAGACACTTATACACCCACTCATTCTTCAATACGCCTTTCCCTATATATATTAAACATATTTAAACTTTAAAGAAACACACAGTCACTGGATGATGTCATCAGTGATGTCATTTGAGATGTCATCAGTGATGTCATCAGTGATGTCACTGACCATGTCATGAGTGATGTAATATGTGACGTCATCAGCAGTGCATTGCGGGGCGCGAGTTATAGTTAGCTGAACTAACTATAACGGGGAATTTCTATGGTTTTGTACGAGTGAAATGTCCAACTAACTATAACTGTCCCTAAAACCTATGGTTTTTTAAGTGAATATATATATATATATATATATATAACTTCCCAGCTTCATGTATCAAGCCCTCCAGTTTTCTCCGCATTTCCTGGGCCAACAGAAGAACGACGGCACAGGCAAGTCCCAGTTGCAAGTGATTTATTATTCTTCATGAGATTACAAAAAGGCTCCCATTTCTCACGGGGCCGTAACAGCAAAGTGCAGGGTGCTTTCAACAACAGAAAATGACCTACGCGTTTCGGCTTACGCCTTCTACTGGGTATATATATATATATATAATTGCAAGCCTATGCCATAAAAATAAAGGAAATATTACACCACCTAAACATGACTGTCCTATGTTTGCAATAAAAAGAATACATCAAAAAAATGTACTAATGTGGCTGTTTTAAAAAAAATAAACATTGCAGGTGCAAAATGCATTTCACTATTATTATTGTTTGTGACAAAGACAAAAAAAACCCAATGCCTAATCAAAAACGTATGCTACAGTAGATTTAATGTTACAATATCACTTAAACACTTAAAAATAATAATTTTAAATAGGGGATGGAAAATAAATCACTATCTCACGGGGCACTAATTGTGGAGTCAAAATAAATACCCAGTTATTAAAGTTAATCTGAAAAATAAATAGTATAAAAATGTCACTTTAAACCAGCGTAGGCACTGAAGAGAAAGGGATTGTTTTTAGGTGGATCTAAGCAATGTGCACAGGCTCTGGGCAGCCACTCAAAGTGAAAGGTGCCAATGGTTAAAATGGGCTGATCAATGCCCCAAGCTGTATGGTGTGTTGGGTTGAACCAAAATGTGAAGAAAGTTTAACAGACAAATGATTGAAGTCTGGAAAGGTCTTGGATCACTGCACGAGACCAATCGGGGACACTGACTGTTTTCTTGAGCCTGGGGCCAGTGAAAAATACTTTACAGGCCATAACCCCAAGAGTAGAATGAGCACTGAAGAAGGAGGTCTCAATGCCTGTGGCGGGCATGGTTAATGTAACTCAAAAGGATAAAGTGGCACAATAAACTGGGTTGTGAGGACTCTTGAAGGACAAAAAAAAAGCTGATCTGAGGCCTGGAGGCAGGAGGTGCTAAATATGTATTCCTGAAAGTAAAGGCTACACAAAGAATAGGGTTGGCAGTGAAGTAGGGATAAAGCACCAACATAGAGGATGTCTTGGTTCAAACAGAGATGAAGAACATAACTTCATCTGGGAAAAGTGGAGGCCAGAAATAGAGAGGGCTTTGGACACTGCAAACACTCCAGCAAGAGATCAGGCGAAGCAGGGATGCCAGCTTGAGAGATGGGAGTTCAAGGAAAATGAAGAATTTCAAAACCTTGAAAGGAGGAAGGAAAGAATGTTAGACTCTGTGAGGTGGAGAAATAAGGAGATAAAGAGGACAAATGACCTTCATGAGATGGCAGAGAGGGTAAACCTTGACGAAAGAGATAGAATTATGCAGAGGGTAAATGAGTTGCATTAGCAGAATAGTTGATGTTGATAGTGCTGTATTAAAGGTAGTTAGAAAAAGTACAGAGAAAATATTGCATAAGGTCAGTGAAGAGGAAGTAAGGGGATCCAGATTCCATTGGGTTGGCAGTGACATCCAAAGGGTCTGACCATCTCCAGGATCCCCATAGATCCTAAACTGTCACTCAAAACAGTTGTGCTGGCATTGGAATTGATACCAAGTCTGGAGAAGTACCAAGGATAGTCTTAATGGTCTACGCTTCCATATGTAGAAGCTGCCAATGCAGTTCCACTCTAGATTTGTTGATCAGAAAGCTGTAGTCTATGTAAGAGAGACCGTGATGGAGAAGGTGAGTCTTCCAACTTTGGATGGCTCAATAATGCAGTGGGGCCCGGAAAAATGCTTGAATGGAGGCCACGGAGAGGCCAATTAAGTGAATCATGGTTCTCAGAGGGAAGGTGCAGACTGACAGGGCAGCTTTCACTTCCGGACTGATGCAAGCAAGTTTTTTTTCTGAAAACTTAAGTGACCAGGTAACTGTCTCTACCATAAAACTCCAAAAGTCTACTCTTTAATTCAGGGAGCAAGACGATTTTTTGAAGTTGACCAAGATGTCTAGACTGTAGAGGGGGAAGACTGCCAGTTCAGAGTCCTGAGACAGAGTGGTTGGAGACTAATGAATCAAGAGGATATCATCCACATAGATGATAAGACAGATTCCTCTGGTTCTTAGGTCGGTAGTCACCATGGTGAAGCAATAAGGAGCAGAGCAAAGGCCAGAGGGAAAGCATCAGAACTGTACATCAGAAATATGCATTGGAAGTTTAGAAATGGATTATGATCTTTGCAGGTCGTATTCGAGAAGTAGATGTTGAGTTATTCTCTGTCTAACAAGCCTTCAGGGAGAAGCGTGTCTCAAAATTGCTGGATACCCTCCATCTTGAGTTGTTATAAGAGACTGAATTATTGAGACCTGGAGATTGATGATGGGGTGAAAGCCCTTTTAATTTTTAAATTTCTGGGCCACCAAGTTAGGTTTGTGTATCAGAAGTGAAATTGGATAGCCCAATAATCTACCTGGCAACTGAAAACTGTCTGGGGAACCCAGGGTCAGAAGTAATAGAATGCAATTCTGGAAATAACACAGCAATTTGTCTCCAATAGGAAGTAGGAAGAATTTGCAAACATTGCCTTACCTTGGTTAGGTGGTGGAAGGATTGGGTGCTTGAAGACATGGCTGGCTGGTGCCTCTCTGATATAAGACTGAAGTTCAGGAGGTGAAGGAGAAGTCAAGGCAGCCTCAGAAGGGAAGGTAGGAGGTAGACTGACCTCTGAAGTGACAGGATGAGTGCCCCCATGTTCAACGATTACGGCAAAAAAGCAGGGCCAGTAGAACACTTGCTTCATGTTGGCCTGAGACTTATCTAATAGGGTGAGTGTGGATACATCAATTTGATGAATTTGTGTCTAAAGAGTGGTCCATGGGTGGAGAATAGAATGGGATGAGAAGGCTAATTAATTAAGCTGGACCTCACTGTTTCAATTTCGGAACAATAATGAAAGTGCATTCTTAAATTTTTAAGTTCTGTTTCAGAATGAGTGAAACGACATTTCTCCCTCCTTTGTGCGGATCTGCCATCTTTCTCTTCAGTACTCAATGCATGTTGCATTTCTACTCTAAACACTGACAGTGGCAGTTGCACTGACTATTTGCCATTTCTGAATTGAAGGGCCATGCACACCAGATTCAAGTGAGGATCGGTGAGTAGAATACAATGGCACCACTGAACTAACTCTTAAAATTGTGAAGCAGAGCATTTTTCGTTAACTGGCTTCTCATTTTTAGGTTTAATTCAATGTTTCCTATGTACCTTGACTGTTTGAAACATCACAAATTAAATGGAGTTTCAGCACTGAGGTTATACCACTGCATGGTTATTTGACATTTATAAAATACCAAACAACTTATTTTTATTTTTTACTTTGATAATTATGACTGTGACTCATCCACAACAAGATTGATTCTTAAGACAAGTTAAGACTTTTCCTTATGCCAACCTTTTACAGTTCCTCAAACAAATACCAATCCTTTTTTATTAATTCAGGTTACCCTAAATAATTCTACTCTGTCAATTCTTACCAAAGTTGAAACATTATCAAGAATAAAACAAACAGACTGCATTTAGGTTCAATAATTGAGGGTTGCAGCAATATAATTGATACTGACATATGCTTTTGGATCTTTAAGATTGTCATTTGTTCCTGCACAAATATTCTCACACTTTTTTCTATTGACTGTCTTATGTGTGAGCATTGGGACACAGATCCACCTTTTTGTCTTTTTACTTGACTACTGTGTCGTCTTTGTTGCCTGGAGAGGTGCTGGCAAGGCCTAGAAAGGCTGCTGTGGGACTTGCTGTCCCAGAATCCTGTTCTGCCACTGCTGCTATCCCACGCAGCGCACTTAAAAGTGCGTTACTTTTCCCACGGCCTGGGACGTCTTTGTTGCCTGGAGAGGTGCTGGCACGGCCTGTAGAGGCTGCTGTGCGACTCGCTGTCCCAGAATCCTGTTCTGCCACTGCTGCTATCCCGCGCTGCTCACTTAAAAGTGCGTTACTTCTCCTGCGGTGCGGGACGCCAATGACAGGCCCATCCGCGCCCATCAGAGTCCAGAGGAGGCTGGGCTAGGCCACTCCCTTTGGTCTTTGGTTTTGGCAAATTTTCATCGGCTGTTAGGCGCTAACTCAGGACTGCAAAGAAGGAAACCTGGACTTTTGGGATCCCTAGTGGAGGCAGGTAGGGACCCTATGTCCTATTTTCTTTAACCCAACCAACTCTGATATTATTCCATCACCGTGTTTGTGGTGTTCGCACTTGTACAAGCACCTTTTCTATCGTCTACTGAGGGCCTTCTAACTAATAGGATTTCTTCATTTGTCCTGCTGTTGTCCATGTTGTGACTTCCCCTCGCAGCTTGTAATCCAGCTTGTGAGCGATTCTTCTAATGCAAGCCGCAAAACAGCCTAATTAGTCTGACATGGTTAGCAGGCAGTGGTAGTATACAGCCTGAACCCATTGAGTCTGGTTGGGCACCTCGTCATGGGGCGGCGTAAGCAAGCAGGAGGATTGTCAAAAATGCCTATGAACACAGTGTCAACATGGACGCTTTTTTACAAAGAGCTGTCGGCATCTTGGACAAGGAGATAGAGCTAGTTGCTCAACGTCTCTCACGCTCCTCAGTGAACCAGGCACTTAGTGGCCCCCTGATTGCCTCCCCCCCACAGCCTCAGTTTATCCTGATTCCATCATGGTTTGTGACTCACCACATACCGATATGGTTGAGGGCAGTAGAATCGGTTCACATTTGGAACAAGGTACCTCTCAGTCATTGGACCAGGGAGCAGCCTCAGCAATGTCCGCACAGTGCCCTGAAACTGGGAAGGGAGCGAGAACCGAAAGGAAGTGCCCCCCCAATCGGGAGTAATGCCAAATGATGCAAGAGCAACGGGGTGAATACCTGTTCTCTTGACACTCCCGTTATATCCAAACCGGACCTGATTGCCATGCTGGAGCCCCTCATGGCCTCTAACACAGCTGTTCTGGACCTTAAATTAGATCCTATTGTTAAACGCCTATCAGCACTAGAAAGGTGCCTTCCTCCATGAATTTGTCTCTTCAAGGCGACCTTGGGGCAGTAGGTGCAAGGCCCCTGGCCCCAACCTCTCCATCGATCTCAGCGAGTTGCAGTGCACAGGTTAACAACATTAGAAACCCACCGGTTCAGCCCCAACCCCTCCTGGAGGTAGCATTAGATGGCACCTCCAACCACCCACATTTATCCTTACCTCCTATTCACCCACCAACCTCGTCCTTAACATCGAAAGAGGTGGTCCTTTCTTACCCCAAGCGTAATCCTGGAGAAGCTGTGAGTATCGCAGTCGCAATGCCCAGAGGAGAGGCAAATAACTTTGGTCACGAGGCAGCCAACACCATCGCTCGATGCACAAGCACACTTCATTTACCACCAGAATCTACCCCCTTTGTAGTAGTCCTTGTAAGCATCCCAGTTCTCCCAATGGGAGCAAAGGACGAATTTGGCCAACTCAAGAACAAGGTGGTGCATTGGCTGTATTCCAATGCTGTTCCAGGTCAGAGAGTGGAAAATCAAATCATCATGTTGAGGAGAATAAGCTGGGTGGGAAGGGTTAGGAAGGTGTGGAGTGGTGACTGTATCGTCATTAATTTTAACAATTGCCATGTTGCGGACAGGATACTTGCATCAATCTCGCAGCCCACCAGTATTGGACCTACTTCAGCCATCGAGGCCCTCCCCTTGGGTTACTTTTATAGGCCCTTGATCTACTCGCTCCTTCCCAGAGCTAGGAGCTTGTGCCGACCAAACGCCTGTGACTGGGGGTCACGGCAGGTGTTTGCCCCTGGCATTGATACATACAATAGGTACGCACCATTGGGATCGCTTGACTGTTGTGATTGACTGCCTGCTAGAGCTTCATCTGAACCTAAGACCTTTTCAATCCAGCAGACAACCGGGCCACTGGGGTAGGCCAATCTGGCCTCTTCTGAATGCAAATTTATCTCTGGAATATCGCAGGGTTGGCAAGCAAGTTTCACGGTCCAAGTTGGATACTTTTTATAAAACGGTACGATGTAATATGCCTGCAGGAAACGTGGGCCACTGCCAACAACTTCTTCTTGGAAGGCTTTAAAGCTTTCTTTGTACCAGCTACTCCCTCAAGTGTGGGCAGAGCCAAGATGGGTGTGGTCAGTTTTGTCTCCCTGGTTGTCTGTAGTAGTTTTGTAGCAGTGCCCATGGACTTTTCCACCATGCAGGCCTTGATGTTTTCCAGGGGGCCAAACAAGTTGTTGGTTCTGAACATTTACAATGCTGTATCTCCACTTGTTGAAGGCTGTAACATCTCCCGGTTGTGCTCCTTCCTCCTAAACTCGTGTTTAAAAAAACAGAGTCACACTAACCTTATGATTGCAGGAGATTTTAACATTCATTTGTATGGGGACTTGAGGCGAGAAGGGATCAACCACATGGGTTGTGCACTGCTGTCTGGGTTGCAAATGGAGCACACGTTACAGGGCGATTTACTTAATGCCATTGTAAATGAGTTCGATTTAACGCTATCCATGAACAAGTTCCCCGGAGACTAACGATATCAAACCCACTTTCAGTGGCAGAGGGTGTGAGCCATTATTTTTGTCTCTACTCCCTTCTTTGAACATATTTTGGACTTTTCCATTCAGGAGAGTGAGCATAGTGATCATAATCCAGTGTGTATGTCTACTTGTTGGCCCCGTGCTGCCCAAACCAATAGAGTGGAACCCAGGGGGTTGCTGTCAACGAAGGACGCTGGGAGGAGATTGAAGTGGGTACAGATTTCTCCAGACAAGTTTTATGAGTCTTTGCTCTCTCAGTGCCATAAAGAGTTTGCAACCTGTATAGATTGTCAGGCCAAGCCATCAGACATCTTAGGGGCTTTTAATGCGATCTCAGGTGTAATTGCTAGCTTACTAAAGGCCCCGGCGGCTCAGCGTACCTTTGTAGTACCAAGATGGTTTGACTCAGAATGCACACGAGCCTCTAGGAATCTGAGTTTAGACCTTGGCACGAAACCAAGAGATCCCTCCACTGTTAAGGCCTGTCATAGACTCTATAAAGCCGCTCTGTCTAACAGTAAATCTGCCTTGAAGGACGAAGCCTGGGCAAACCTAATAGAAGCCAGTACTCTGACGAACAGTTCTAAGTTCTGGAGTATTGTTAATAATCCCTTCCTGGCAGGCAATGACACCAATCTCCTGAACTCGCACATTACCGAAGATGAATGGGTAAGGTATTTTGAGGACATGTTCCTGTCCTCTTCTGCCGCAAAGGTGGATCAGTGCCAAGGTGAGGGGACCCCCTATGTGGTTTTCACATCCGAAGAAGTTAGAGACGGTATAGCAGGGCTAATAAAAAAAGAAGGCCCCAGGCCCTGATGGCATACCCACAGACCTGTACATTTCAAACATGGACACCTGGGTACCGACCCCAACCGCGGTCATAAATCCGCAGCTGTGTCCAGCTGTCCGGCCTCTTGGGCACTATTCACAATTGTACCGGTCTTCAACAAGGGAGACCGGGATAGCACCCATTGTTATAGGCCTATCTCTCTAATGGATTTAGTGGAAAAGGTGGTAGGTCGCATCGTTCTCAACAGGCTCTCTACTTGGGCAGAGGACAATAACATTCTGTCTGACACCCAATATGGTTTTTGCCCGGGTCGATTCACAGTGGACCAAAGCTTAAATCGTATATGGTACTTAACAAGTACACTGTTGCGCGCCCCAACACAGTATATTTAGCCTTCATGGACCTGTCCTCAGCTTTTGACTTTGTTAATAGATCGAAGCATTGGCAGATCATGTTGTCCCTAGGAGTAAGCTCAGACATTGTACATTTTTTGAGGGACTTACACAGAGATACCAAGGTGGTGGTACGATATACTAAGGACCTGAGAGTCACCTGCCAGCTCTCAATTCAGAGAGGGGTTCGACAGGTGTGTATTCTGGCCCCCTTCCTTTTTAACCTGTATATCAACAACTTGGAGCAGACCCTTGTGAAGCTGAAAACTGACTGTCCACAGGTGGGTCGGCAGAGCCTTCCAGTGCTACTGTATGCAGATGACGCCGTTCTCATGGCTAGGACAGCCAGGGGTTTGCAAATGTTATTGAATTCATTTGTCCATTTTATGGAGGACCTGGACTTGCTGGAGAATAACAACAAATCCTTCATAATGCAAGGAGGTTCATGCGACAACAAACCTTATTCCTTCGTTGTGGAATCGACATCAGTCGCTAAGACTGATGTCTTCTCATATCTGGGAGTAGTGTTTGACGCTGCCATGACTTGGCGTCCCCTCATCAGTAGGAAAAAAGGGAAATTTGTCAAGGCCAATACTGCCATCTTTAATTTTGCATCCAGGTTGGGCAGTAGACCTATCGGGCCCTCTTGAAGATCTATAAGGCCAAGTGCATCACTAAGGTGGCTTATGGTAGCGAGATCTGGGGTTATACGGAGCATGAGGAACTCCAAGTTGTTGAAAATACTTTTTTAAAACATCTTTTATGTCTACCGCAGTGCATCCCCTCTATCATTTCTCTTTGACTTGCTGTCTTATCGTCCCCTATCATTGTGGATGAACTTGTGGCTGAGGAAGGGTATTGCCCTAAGTAAGGATATTTTAACTGATTGCCTTTCCCTGGATTACTATCACAGTATTCCCTGGCTCAAGTAAGTAAGGGACTGTCTTGCGGACCTGGGAAGGGTTGACTTATTTATCAATCCTGAGAATATGTGCAGAAGAGACCAGGGCTGGGTGAAGGAGAATGTCTTTAAAAAACAGCAGATGGACAGGGAAGAAGGGGAGCTAAAGACGCTATTTCCCATTGAAAACCGTGCCATCAACCGAGCCCTATCTTCTATGGCTTAAAAGTTCCCATGATCGTTTTCTACTGACTAGGTTCTGTTTGGACCTTTTTCATTACCTCCTGGCCCACCAAGCTGGGGCACATAAGGGACAGAGTCTCCCTGCCTGTGGGTGCAACTGGAAGTCTCCACAGGACTTGATGCATTTTTTGATGTTTTGCGATTTTTACGAAAATCTTATTCCCATTTTAAAGAAGGGTAATTATAGACAGGTCAGACCAGCGTTTATTTTTTTACAAATGCTTACCAGCAACTCTGTGTTACACGTCCTTAGCTTTTTGAGTTCCGCAGTCAAGCTTAGATCTATGTGATTAATTTACAGGTTCACTGATAAAATATCGATGTTAGAAATATCGATGTTCAAAATATCGAAAAAAATATATAGACTACAAACATTTTGACTCCCATACCTGCACAGGTAAGTACAAAAATATCGATGTAATAAATATAGAAGTAAAAAATATTGATTTAAATATATATATAACATAAAATAATATATATTAAATATATTAAACATTAATTTTAACAAAATAAATTAAATGTAATATACATTTTTACAAAATATTACAAGTAAATTTAATTTAAAAAATAAACACACAAACATAATAATATATACATATATATATATTTACTTAAAAATAATTAATAAACTATTTACTTTAATTTATTTTAAACCTTTAAAATTATATAAAAATAAAATATATATATCCATAATTTAAAATATGAAAAAACATCCTAGAATAAATTAAAACATTAAGGGGCCCATTACGATGTCGGGCGGAAGCACTACCGCCGTGCTGGCGGATGCAAAAACCACCAGTTACCGTCCGCACGCAGCAGTCCACACGCCCGCCCGATTACGATGCGAAAAGTCAGCCAAACACCGCCGGCAAGCCAGCGACACCGTCCGCCATCAAAGTGCGCCCGTACACGTAGCGGCGCAGCCCAATTGACACACACCGTCCGATGAAACACGTACCGCCCGGCGTACAAATTACGATGCCGCAAACAAACGGCTCCCACGGCTAAGAGACACCGTACGTCAAACCGAAGCGGTAACACGAACGCCGAGCACGGACACCGAAGCAGCGGTTCCCCCGAGCATGAATCCAGCACTGCAGGCCCTCCCTATGCTCTATCTGATGCACCACCAAGGACGCAACGTACCGCGAAGACGCAGGTAGGCACAAACACAACAAGTGCACACAAACAGCGCACACAGTGCAAGTGTGGAAAAAGCGGACATCCCCCACCCCGCGTGTACACGACACATCCACCAATGCATCCACAGATGACACACAGGCCAAATTGTAACATCTCGTAACACATGTGTACACACCACCTGGGACTAGGAACCAACGACCCCGTCACGGCCCCAAAGCGGCGATGACGCTGCCACACATGCGCACAACGCAGAGTCCAACCGCAGCGCCATGCATGCGTCGCACACAGACACAGGGACACAACCAAGCAGCACACACACCAGCCCCACCCGAACGCACATGACACGTGACAGGCCTGCCACAGACATGTCCCCAACGCCCAATTCACGGTCAACACCCAACGTCACACAACCAACGCACACATGTCAGTGAAGTCACGCAACAGCAGGACACACCCCAGTGTAACAAACATGGTGAAGCACACAGCGGCGGCAACACCAACTAGGAGGAGCAGGGCCCCTTCGGGAAGAGGAACGCCAGTACCACACTGAAACACCCATACCACCCTGCACACATGAACAAGACATACAAAACGGAACACCAAAGAGCCCGGGGACCGACAACAGGTGGCCCAAGAATAACATCCACACACAAGGCCCAACGCAGAGCGGAAAGGCAGCCTGCCGCCCACACAAGGGAGAGCAGACAGCACTGAATGACCTTCCATTCCAACTCCGAAACCACAGCCCTACGAAAGAAGCCGGTGAATACAGCCATTGTCCAATAAAAGACCAACACAGGCATGCAGAGGAGACCGACCACAGGGCAGATAGCGCATATCATAGAAGAACACTACGGACGGGAAAGAAGAAAGAAAACACTCCCCCATGTCGGCCCCATGCAAGTTATCTGGAAGGAGTCACACATCACTGACCTTGAACTGTCTGAGAAGCATGTGGGATGAGGGCCCGTGTCCTCCGCACAAGCCAACAGAACACAAGTCCTGTCTCCCTACGACTACACAGAGCTCACAGCAACCTCGGAGCGTGCACATTGCAGACTGCACACACAGCCGGAGCACGCCACCACAACGCACCGCTGCAAAATGGCACTCGCAACACACCTACCCAACTACGCCGAACAGGTCAAGCTGTACAAAAACAACCTGATACAGATATTGGGATGCGAACCCCTATCCCTGCTGAACGTAAGTTACCGACTGACTTACCGCATCACATTGTTCAGCTGCGTCATACCCGTCTTCTACTGTCGGAGGTGTCCCTACCAGCATCCTGTGGAGTTGTGTCTCTCCAACTGGGCATGTCTAAAGGCGGACCTGCTACAACTATTCCTCCCTCTGGACGCACACGACAGGGCCTGCTCTGCCTATGGGGGCATGGCGTATGTGGCCAACATCGGACCCGCACTGAAATGGGACCACTGTGCCTCCACACGACGGATCATCGAGCACAGCTACATCGAATGTCACCCAGCATGCCCCATCATGCTCCTCCAAGGGACAACTTACGAACAACACCTTGACAGCCACCATCCGCTACATTGGCTGGCAAACATGTATACCACCAATGACATGGAAGCCCTGCTGGGCGGCATCGCATACCTGACAACCTGTCAATTCGTCGGACCCCAACGCAAGTACCCCAATTGACCTATGATGTCCAACCCCGCACCCATGCTTAGCTTCCGCACGGACTGGCCAGTCACCACCACAACAGCCATACCAAACGACCGGCAACAATTACCACACCATCAACGACATCGCCATGACATCGGATATGACCGGGACATGCACACTGTTCCCCATCACATCCAGGAACACCGCATGCATCGTGGGAGGCAGTGGCATGGGGTCTGTGTATCGCACCCACATGGACGGAACTGCACGAACAACCAGGACACGACATGGATCCAGCGCCCATGGACACACACACCGCTCAGTGGACATGAATAGGTCGCCTGGAGTCTGTGGGTGCTGCACCCCTCCACCCCCGCCCGGGAATCCCATACCAGGACCTTTGCATGGACGACAAGTGCATACAACAACAACACGACCCCAGTGACTGTGACATGTCCAGTAACCACCACATTGCAACAACAAGTGGCACGCCGCTGCATGCACGCAAGCACATGCCCTGATGTCATCTCACATGCACGCGTGCATGAGGAACAACCGCAGCAAACCTGTCACATGGAACTGAGATGGACTGTGCCCATGATGCCAAGCGGTCTGGTAGGCTACTTGTATACCGTCTGTGTCAAAGTCCGCAACTCCGCAGCTATACGTAAATGTACATTAGCACAGCCTTGGCCAAGCAGATGTAACTCTGAAGCCCACATCCCACATGCAACAGCCAATCACATGTAACCCTACACCCTATCCCATTTGTAATCATGCTCAGTATATCCTCAACATGTATTCCGCTGCCAGTAGTGTCCACTATACTGCATCACAGAGGACAGCAGACTCAATATAATGTTTGAAACCAAAACTGTCTCCGCTGACTCATTTCACAAGTACGAATGAGAGAGGATGAGAGTATGTGAAGTACACGGCAGTCGTGACATGACCATGTAGTCCACTGGTATTGGATGTCAACGCAAATGAGTAGCACAACTGTGGAAGACACACATGTGTCGTGTGAAGTCGTATGGACGCAGTGCTCAGGTGGGTGGGTGTGACGGGTAGATGCGCACATGCCAAGTTGGAGCACGCCGTGTTGGGAGGGGTCATGAACAGTACACCACCGCTTCCCTGGGCATTGTGAGAGGACACCTGTCGGGGGAAGTGAACACGTGTGTGCACAGCAGCCGGGCACACGAACAATGCGGTACCAGGCGCACACGTCAGCCCACCCTCCATGGACAAGCTGGATCCTGTTGTGCGCCCGCCATGCCCCTTGACAAGGCACACACAGTCCCAGTCGACCAGGTGTAACCCCAACATAGTCAATCCGCACAGGCGATACAGGGCATGGGATGGCAGTGGAGCATGGTGTGTGAGAGGTCTCCTCGCGCTCCTCCTGGTCATATCACGCAGGCAATAGAACCTCAACGTGTAGCATGGCACAAGTCAAATGGAAGTGTAGGGGGACGCACCACAGCATGAGCAGCACTGACGTCACGGGAGGTGGCTCGCACCATCCCATCCATTGCCCATTATACCAACCACGCCACATGCCATTGCGACTAAGTGCAAGCGCGTGCGCCACCACCCCCGAGCCCTCCCCAGAGAGGCCAAAGAGTGAATGTGTGGGCCATCAGTTACAGACGGACGCGGCCTGGCCGCAAGGGCAGCCACAGCCACTGGGTGTCGCAGGTGGCGGATCCGGAAGGCGAAGACTGTGATGCATAGTCCATGCAGGCCGGGTCTCCATTTGGGGCACCACGCAGGTGGACGGCGTCCCGCCACACATCATACCCTGAGACAGCCCACTCGTGCAACTGGACCCACACATACACTCCTTGCCCTCTCTGGTGCGAGCTTGGGGCTGCCTGTGCAAGCGCTAGCCTCGCAGGTGCACATGCATATTGGGGGAGCGAGGGGAGGACATGAGGGCTGGGGCGAAGATGACTGTATCACTGTCAGTGAGTACAAGGGATGACCCAGATGTGGAAAGGAAGAGACGTGTCCCGTGTGTACTGCAACTAGTCACCAATCCAACTACCCCCCCATGTCCGGAATGTAAGCCCGCACCTAGGCCCGCCCATCCACCACATCGAATTTACCACCAGCACAACAACCTTCCCATTCGAAACACTGACTGGGGGTGGCGACCAGTGAACAATCATGTGTAGCCTACCCACGCGTACATGTGGGCCCTCCACGATCCATGTCACCTGCGGCAAAGTCATGACATGCGCAATGAGGAAGTGAGGAGAGCTGTCCGCCCCACGCACAGAAGGTGCATCAGCTCCACAGACCCAGCAGCGAGTCCAGCAGGGGTCACATGTGCAGGGGCAGCTGTGCCTGGTGTGAAGGCACATGCATATAGACAGCACATCGACCAATGTGTAATCTGCCCACATCTACAGTCCATCATCATGCGGACATAGGAATTGAACACAGGGCAACACATCTGAGTGGGTGCACCCACCGTGACCAACAATGCGCAATCATCGACGTACCCGCCCTGTGCATGGCCCCCACCCAACGGAGGCACATCCAGTGCCACCATCCCACACACACAAGCCTTCCACGGAACATGCTGTGTCCAATGGTCAGTACAGAGTCAGCGCCCATCTGGTGGATCCTGAACAGGAGACACATGCACACACATGCCAGCTCCCACTATGTACGTCTGCCACCTGGCACGTGCAATGTAACCTCTCACCTGTGACGTGTGTCTGCAAGCACACAGCCGTCTTGGCATGGGGCTGTCAATGTGGACACCTGTCAATGTTTCGGGAGGTGTGATCCGTACAGTGCTGTACATAGGGTGCAGTGCTGACACCTACTACTGTCTCATATCCCCTCGTGCCACAGGTCCCACTTGTTTTGGCCGCTCAGCCTGTGCCCACATCGTCGTCGTCGTGTGCCATACTCATCCAGCTTCGGAAGCAGTGCCATGCTCAGCAGACATTCATGTTGCCGTGGCGTTGCCGCTTGACGAATATGCAGTCAGTCCCCATCAGCACGCCCCGCAAGTCATTGGGGCCTAGATCCCCATGTGCATGCTCATGGCAGTGGTTTGCATCATTAGCCATTGCCATTGGTGGGAGACCTGTGTAAGTGTATTGTGGCCGTGCCGTCCCTGCTTGACAGCTGGGCTGTGACTCATGTGCTTGCTCAGTCATGTCAGTGATGTGAATGCGAAATTCCTATGTGTTGTGTTGCTTTGAAATGTGTCCACTGCCATCTTCCCTAGGCGGAGACCGAACATTGACCGCCCATACCAATTGCTGGCGGACATGGACGATACTGAGGTCATAAGGAAGTTTCGGCTGGACAGGCCAACCCTGCATCGACTGTGTGCCATGTTGGAACCCCATCTCTGTCCCCGCAGGGTGTATCCGACAGCATTCACCCCCACGGCTAAGGTGATGGCCGCCATGCATTTCTTCGCCACTGGGTCATTCCAGCACACAGTGGGCAGTGGAGGAGGGATGTCCCAGCCCATGTTCAGCAAGGTGCTGAGGGATGTACTGGCAGCCATGATGCTGTGCCGAAACAGGTACATCAGATTCCCCAGGGCTCGTGAATTGGCGGCAGTGAAGGGTGCATTCTATGCCCTTGGCAGGATCCCACACGTCGTTGGTGCCATTGATTGCACACATGTTGGCCTTGTTCCACCACAGGCCACTGAGCACCTGTACCGCAACAGGAAGCACACGCACTCCCTGAATGTGCAAGTGGTGTGCCTTGCGGACATGGTGATAACCCACGTGTGTGCAAAGTTCCCAGGCTCGGCCCATGACGCACACATAATGCGCAGCAGCATCTTGCCACGACTGATGTCCAATCTGCAACAGGATCGTGGCTGTATTGTCGGTGAGTATGTGGAGTGGTGTAGCGTGCTGGCTGTGCGATGCTGTCCCCTGTCCAGTTGGAATAGCAACGGTTCTCTGTGTCCCTCACACCCAGGTGACTCTGCGTACCCGAATGGGGCATGGCTGCTCAGTCCATTGAGGAATCCTCGCACCCCAGCAGACGATCGCTACAATGAGGCACATGGGAGGACCAGACGTGTGGTCGAGCGTACCTTTGGCCTCCTCAAGTCCAGGTTCAGGTGCCTGGACCGCACCGGGAGTGCGCTGGCGTACTCCCCACAGAAGGTGTGCCAGATAGTGGTGGCGTGCTGCATGCTGCACAATCTGGCCATTCGGAAGCAGATCCCCCTCATTGTGGATGACGGAGATCAACCAGGGCCCCAGCCCGCAGACCAGGACAGCTCGAGTGAGGAGGACAGCGGAGAGGAGGAAGCTGGGAATGTGCGCCAGCAGCTCATCGCCCGCTACTTCACTTGACGGTGAGTGTCCATGTACGACGGCTGATGTGGCTGTATTTGTGCAGGTGTGTGTGTGCTGTGTCAGGGTGGCCTTTTGTTCACTGCGTGCTGTGTGTCAACGCTCCATGCCCAGGTTAGTATGCCACTGATGGTGGCTGTGGCATTGTGCCCTATTGCTCTGTGCGATGTGTGTACATTGCTTGTAGTTGTTGACATGTACTGTGTGATGGGTGTGTGACACACTCATTGAATGTGCTCCTGTTCTGTCTCCCACCCCTAGGTCCCTACAGACTCCTCCGGTTCCATTGCCATGCCACGCATCAGGTGCCGTTCCGCTCAAGGTGGCCGTTGTATTCCGTACAATTAAAACACAGGGCACAGACAGCAGTTTATGGAAGAGGTGCATTTATTTCAAACTGTGACATGTGATTGTGTGTAAGGTGATGACAAAAGTGGTGCGTGCAGTGACAATGAGCTGTCGGTCATGGCTGCGTGATGCTCAGGGTGTACCCACTGGTTCTATGTCCATAGTCCAACACACACATGCCATCCAGATGGCTGTGTGGAGTGGGATCGTAGTCCAAGTCAATGCAGTGGGTGGTCAAGGAAGGCTGGCTGGCTGCCTCACTTGCGTCTGGAGCGTGCAAAGTTCTCCCGGGAGATCTGTTTCCACTTCGGACGGCCCCTTCCACGTTTGCGAGGGGGGGTGCCTGCTTGCGACCTGCTGGTGGTTGAGGTGTGCTCACTGGCTGTGGACGCAGGGGAACTGGACACTGCTGCTCGACCCTGCGCCCCGGCAGGTGGTGGCGGAGGGGAGCTGCTGTCCCTGGCTGTGACCTCACCGCCACCACCAGCTGGCCCATGAGGTCCACGAGTTGGCCCATACGGGCGTCCATGGACCTCAGCACCCCCAGCACCTCACGCGTGTCTGTAGCAGACCTGGCCCATTGTCCTTGGGCCTCTTCATAGGCCCCAAGGACTCTGGCCATTTGAGGCAGGGCATGGCTCCCAGGGGAGACTGGCGTTTCCCTGACCCTGCTCCTCCTACCAGTCCTGCTGCCACCGGCCTGCCCACTAGCCACATTGCTCACCACGGTCCTCGTCCTGGCTCCCAGGGTGGATCCAGTTGGCCGGGCCACCACCTGCGCTGGGGCTGGGGCCAGCGAAGACGTGGTGGCGGTTGCGGCAGTGGTAGTGGCCGCAATGACCGTGGGTGTGGCCGCAATGACCGTGGGTGTGGCCGCAATGACCGTGGGTGTGGCCGCAATGACCGTGGGAGTGGCCGCAACGACAGTGGCAGCAGGGGGCTGGGAATGTTCAGCAGCCCTGGATGATGGGTTGGTGGGTAGGAGGGGTCCTGGGGAGCGGCTAGGCCCTGCCACACCAGATGGGCCTGCTTGGTGGTCCGTGTCCGAGGAGGAGGACAGATCCTCCACATCCGTGTGTCCTTGTTGGGGGCTTGCAGGCTGGCTGTGCTGGCTGCTGTCTCCATCCCCAGCATCCAGCGGTTCGTCACCTGTGGGGAGAATGAGATTTGTTAATGTGTTGCACCTGGCGAAGTATGTATTTGTCGTCTGACATTCACAGTTCGTGCAATCTCGTACATGGGTTTCCCGGAGGCGTGTGTGTGGCTGTACCATTTGTAGTTGTGTGTGCTTGGCAATGGGACTGTGTGCTGTGCACATGTGGCATGGGACGGATTGGCCATGCCGATGGGTGTGTTGCTGTGCCCCTACTTATTGTGACTCTGGTGTATGCGGGCTCCTGGCCCATCCTGGGTCTGGTTTGTGCTTTGCTTTTGGGGTTCAAATGGGACGCTTAGGAACGCATATGGCAACATGGGGGTCATGCCCCAGAAACGCATTTGGGATGGAATATGCTTTTGGGGTACATGCTGTGAGCCATGGGTGCCGAACGTGACATGTGTTGTGGCAGCATGACAGTGCATGGTCTGAGGTGTGTGCATGCCTGACATGCCCTGCATATTTGCTGTCTGTTGTGATTACTGGACATGGCATTGGACGCATCGTTATGAGTGAGTGATGGTTGTGTGCCACCCGACGTATTGCAGTTGTCCCATCTCCTTGGTGTGCGTGCTGCCCTGTGCCATGTGCATCACTGCAGTGCTCGGGGGGGGGTGTGGTCCATGTTGTGTGTTGTTGCTCACAGTGTGGCGTGCGCTTCATTGACTTCTGGCACATGGTTGGTCATGGGCATGTATCTTAGCGTGACTGCTGTATGTGTGGCAGCTGTTCGGATGACATGCCTTTCATGAGACTGGGGCTGACGGATGGGATGGATGGTATGTTGTATGTGCATGGTGTGTCTGTGTGTTTGATGGGTTCAGTGGTGTTCTTGTGCATTTATGTTGTTCCGCTCTGTTGCGTCTAGTGTTGTTTGTCTTACATAGGCGTAGTTGTGGGGTGTGTAGTTGACAGGCAGTAGGGGCTACATGGACAGGACTTCAATGGTGTTTCGGTTGTGTGTGATGGGTTGCACAGTGGCTGCCGTGTGGTACTATATTCAGTGTGGCTTGTGCATGCAGACGTGGCTCCTTGGGTGTTGCTGTGTCTGTGATGGGTCATGTGGGGTGTGAGTCTGTGGTTCATGTTCGTGTGCACATTGTTCACTTGTTCGTGACGGTGGGCGGTGCTGCGTGTTCGTCTGCTACGTGACATGTCCCATGTGTTGGTCGTGTTACGGTCCTCATGCCTCCAGTAATCCAGCCCTGTCCAGTTTCCCACCTGCAGGTTGTTCGTGCGTGCACTGTACTGGATGCCACATGGTTCTAAGCGGGGGTGCTCCATGTTGCAGGTCTGTGGGGGTGGGGGCGGTGTTGTGGGTCGTGGTGATGGCTGGACACCCACTGACACCGATTGTTGTGGACCGTGATGTCTACCTTTCGGCTGTCGGTGTGCACTGCGGTAGCTGACACGTGGCTGTGGGGTGTGGGGGATGCTCCTCCTTGCTGTGCTGTGGGACTAGGGGCCTGGTGTGTGTTGTACTTGAGCTGTCCACCCTCCCACCCACTGCACTTTGTGTTCCTGCCACTTACCTGTTACTTGTCGGTTAGTGCAGCTATGGCGGACACATGGGTGTGGTGGGTGCTCGTTGTGGCACTTCTGGCATACTTGGGGACCTGTTGGTGGTTACGTGGCTGGCTGAGTGTACACATGCCCCCACGTATCTTACAGTTGTTAGGTTTGGGCTGTGTGTGGTGGTGTCTGTTGCATGTGTGTGTGATGTGTTGTGTATTGTGTGCTGGACATGGGGGTGTTCGTCCCTGGGAGCTGTGGCATGGTGGTAGTGCATGTGAGTACATAGCGGTGTGCTGGTATACATTAGTTTGTACTTACCAGCCTCCAGTCCCCCTGGTAATCCGGTGAGGATCTCCGGATGTATGATGACTCGCACCTTCTCCTCCCACGCTTTGAAGGTCTTGAACAGCGCGGGATTCCCTCCGCCAGTGACGGCAGCCAGCTCTCTGTTTTTGCTCTCCTTCTTCTTGACCAGGCTTTTGACGTCATTCCACCGTTTGTTAATTTCTACTCTGTTCCTGGGCAGGGTCCCGACTGCATTGACCTGGTCTACGATCCGGTTCCACATTCTGTTTCTGGTGGCTAGTGGTGTGTGCTGGACCAGGTTCCCATAGATTTGTGGGTGCACCTTGATAATCTCGTCGACCATGACCGTCAGCTCAATGGGCGTGAACTTGGGCATTCTTTGTGGTGCCATGGTGTTTGTGGTGCTGGTGCGGTGTGTGTTGTGTAATGTGCAGGGGGTTTGTGGTGCCGGTGTTTGGTGGTGGTGGTGGTGGTGGTGGTTGTGATGTGTGCGTTTCTGTGGTGTGCTGCTGTCCTTGCTGTGTCACTGTGTCCTCTCCTCTCCTCTCTGGTTTGCAATGTTGCAAGTGGTTGTGGTCTGTGGGAGTGCTGCTTTTGTACTTACCTATGTGGGTGTGTCCTCATGGTTTGTTGTTTTCAGGTGTGTTGTGTCTGGTGTTCTGGCCTTTGTAGTTTTTGTTTGTCCAGGGGGGTGTGTTTTCGGGATGTGTACTGTGCTTGTGTATTTGTGCGTGCCTTGCTGTGTGGACTTGTTGGCCATGTTGTGTGCGATTGTTTTTGTCAGCGGATGGTTTCTGTGCAGGGACGTGGCCGCCATGGCTTCTGCCGTGTCAATTTTCATCGGCGTTGTTTGCGCTGGCGGGCGGTATATTTGTAGTTTTCCCGCGCTCATGGCGGTGCGATCGTAATTTCACGTGCGGTGTGTCGGCCGTGAGGGCGGGCGGTTTTGTGTTGTCGTGCGTGTTTCTGTCCGTGGCGGGCGGTTTGACTCCGACTCGGACGAGGGCGGGCGGTATCTTGTGTGATTTTTCCGCCGATGGCGGTTTCGGTTTGTGTCATCGTAATGGCGTGGTCGGTGTTCAGACGGTGTGTGCGGGCGGATTTTTGCCGCTTTCATGCCTGGCGGATTTTTTTACGCCGGGTATCGTAATGGGCCCCTAAACTATGAAAAAATATTTAAACTTAAATTGCCCAATACAATCAGTGCAACAGTAGGAAAATAGTTGGATAGCAAAATAATTAAATTTACTATTCTAACTCCAGTGAGTGCAACAGTAGGGAAAGTGTTGGATAGAGGAGGGGTAAAAATTACTATTCCCACTCCAAACAGTGCAACAGTAGGGAAAGTGTTGGATAGCGGAGGGGTAAAAATTACTATTCCCACTCCATTTAGAGCAACTGTATGGAAAGTGTTGGATAGCGGAGGGGAAAAAATTACTATTCCCACTTCAATAAGAGCAACAGTAGGGAAAGTGTTGGATATCGGACGGGTAAAAATTACTATTACCACTCCAGTGAGAGCAACTGTAGATAAAGTGTTGGATAGCGGAGGGGAAACAATTACTATTCCCACTCCAGTGAGTGCAACAGTAGGGAAAGTGTTGGATAGCGGCGGGGTAAAAATTACCATTCCCACTCTACTGAGTGCAACAGTAGGATAAGTGTTGGATAGCGGAGAGGTAAAGATTACTATTCCCAATCCAGTGAGTGCAACAGTAGGGAAAGTGCTGAATAGGGGAGGGGTAAAAATTACTATTCCAACTCCAGTGAGTGCAACAGTAGGGAAAGTGTTGGATAGTGGAGGGGTAAAATTTACTATTCACACTCCAGTGAGAGCAACAGTAGGGAAAGTGTTGGATAGTGGAGGGGCAAAACTTACTATTCCCACTCCAAAAAGTGCAACAGTAGGGAAAATGTTGGATAGCGGAGGGGTAAAAACTAGTATTCCCACTCCACTGAATGCAACAGTAGGATAAATGTTGGATAACAGAGGGATAAAAAAATGTATTCCCACTCCAGTCAGTGCAACAGGAGGGAAAGTGTTGGATAGCGGAGGGGTAAAAATTACTATTCCCACTCCAGTGAGTGCAACAGTAGGGAAAATGTTGGATAGCGGAGGGGTAAACATTACTATTCCCACTCCAGTAAGAGCAATAGTAGGGAAAGTGTTGGATAGAGGAGGGGTAAAAATTACTATTCCCACTCCAATGAGTGCAACAGTAGGATAAGTGTTGGATAGTGGAGAAGTAAAAATTACTATTCGTACTCCAGTGAGTGCAACAGTAGGGAAAGTGCTGGATAGCGGAGGGGTAAAAATTACTATTCCCACTCCGCTGAATGCAACAGTAAGATAAATGTTGGATAACAGAGGGATAAAAAAATGTATTCCCACTCCAGTGAGTGCAACAGGAGGGAAAGTGTTGGATAGCGGAGGGGTAAAAATTACTATTCCCACTCCAGTGAGTGCAACAGTAGGGAAAGTGTTGGATAGCGGAGGGGTAAAAATTACTATTCTCACTCCACTGAGTGCAACAGTAGGATAAGTGTTGGATAGTGGAGAAGTAAAAATTACTATTCCTACTCCAGTGAGTTTAACAGTAGGGAAAGTGCTGGATAGCGGAGGGGTGAAAATTGCTATTCCCACTCCAAAGAGTGCAACAGTAGGGAAAATGTTGGATAACGGAGGGGTAAAAGTTAGTATTCCCACTCCACTGAATGCAACAGTAAAATAAGTGTTGGATAGCGGAGTGGTAAAAATGACTATTCCCACTTCAGTGAGTGCAACAGTAGGGAAAATGTTGGATAGCGGAGGGGTAAAAATTACTATTCTCACTCCAGTAAGAGCAACAGTAGGGAAAGTGTTGGATAGCGGAGGGGTAAAAACTACTATTCCCACTCCACTGAGTGCAACAGTAGGGAAAGTGTGGATAGCAGAGAGGTAAAAATTACTATTCCAACTCCAGTGAGTGCAACAGTAGGCAAAGTGCAGGATAGAGGAGAGATAAAAAAATGTATTCCCACTCCAGTGAGTGCAGCAGTAGGGAAAGTGCTGGATAGCGGAGGGGTAAAAATTACTATTCCAACCCCAGCGAGTGCAGCAGTAAAGAAAGTGCTGGATAGCAGAAGGGTAAAAATTACTATTCCCACTCCAGTGAATGCAACAGTAGGGAAACTTTTGGATAGCAGAGGAAAAAAATACTATTCACACTCAAACACTTAGAAAAATATATATATTAAAAATTAAAAAAATAAATAGAAATTAATAAACAAACTTTAAAAATTAAAATTAAAAATATTAAACTTATAAAAACAACACATATTATAATACTAATTACGTATAACAAAAACCTACAAATATTATATAAAATAAAATATTAAATACATTTACAAAACATAAATCTTTTAAACTAGAAAATATTTACAAACAAAAAAATTTATGAAAACATAAATGTATTTATTTTATTTCCTACCCTATAAGACCACACCAATGACAAAACACTTCAACATTTTTATTACATTTATTTACATAATTAAAATAATTAATAATGAATTAAAAAAATATTATTTATAAAAAAAAATAATAAACATCAATTGGCTACACAGACTTTAACACTATAATATCCACAACACACACCTAAATTAAACTATAAAATAATAAAACACAATTAAAAGTTATTTTAAAATTAAAAACTATTACTATTAACAACTAATAATTAAATAATTAAAATGTATTTAATACCCACCCTTTACCCCTTTAAAATTAAAAACAACACACACAAAAATAAATAATTACCCAAAATAAATATCAAATAATTTAAATTAACAACTATATATAATTAATTAAACATAAATTACTTCCCACCCTTTACTCCTTTAAACACCACAACACACACTTAAAATTAATTACACAATAACCATAATTAAATACAAATTAATTAATTAAAATTAATTAACAACCAATTATTAATTCATAAATTAAAAATAAATTACTTCCCACCCTTTACATCTATAAACACCACAACACACACCTAAGATTAATGACAAAATTACCAAAATTAATAACCATTTAATTAATTAAAATTAATTAACAACCAAATATTAATTCATAAATTAAAAATAAATTACTTTCCACCCTTTAAACCTAAAAACACCACAACACACACCTAAAATTAATTACACAATTACCATAATTAATTAACAATTAATTATTAATTAATTAATAATAAATTACTTTACACATTTAACACTATAACATCTCAATTAAACAAATATTAATAAATAAAATGTAATCAATGAATTTAATATAATTTAATTACTTCCCACTCTATTCCCCTATAAACCCACAAACCGCTACGGAACTAAAAATACAAAATCCAAATAAAAAAATATTAATAACTACTATAAATTTAACACATATATTAAAAATACAAACAATTCTTATACAAAAAAATACATCACATACATATAAAATATATACTAAAATACATAACAATAATAAAAACCGATATTTTTAACAACTATGGGGCCGATTCCGATCTCGGCCGGTAGGGCTCCGAATCGGATTCGGCATTACCGGATCCGATTCGGAGCCCTATTTCCCGACCGAATCGTGCGCGCGTCCGGGCAAGCGAGTACGATGCGTGCGCTCGCGAAATCTCCGACCGACTCGTTCGCAGGACCCGACAGCTCTGACCGACTCGCACGGGGACGACTCGCACCGCGCAATGGAGACGTTCCCCGGCCGGGTAAGTACAATGCGCATCGCGACCGCTCCGACCGACTCGCGCAGTCCGGCTCCAAGGAGCTGTCGGAGCCGCACTTTGGGGGTCTGTGTCAGACCCCCTGGAAGCGTAGGCACGCGAGTCGCACACACGGGGAGCCATGGGTCCCCCTACACGTGCGTGTACGGTGCGACCCGCATCGGCGTGGAACACGCTGTAGGGGGCGCCCTTGTTCGCGTCGTGCCCATTGAGTCAATGGGAGCCCGTGTACGCGTCGTACAAATGGCTCCCATTGACTTCAATGGGAGTCCGACCGAATCGAGTCCGATGGCATACGTGCGCATCATACTCGTACGGTCGGACTGCTAGGGTCCGGTCGGTCGGAAATCTCTCCGAGTCCGGCTCGGTCGGAGAGATTTCTGGCCCGAATCGGAATCGGCCCCTATATTTTTGCAAACGATATTAAAACACTTCGATATTTTTAAAATCAATACTACTTACCTTAAGTCGATATTCTTGACCACAATATTCTTGCTGTTGATATTTCTGACCCACAATATTAATGACTCGATATTTGTGCAACTCGATATTTGGTACGCAATATTCTGTCTCTGCACCAATTTACATGGCTGTGTCCTTAAAGAAACTTGTATGACCGTTATTTACATAACTGTCCCGGTCTATGTCTCAGCCTGTTTAGGTCTCGCTTACAGCAGCGCTTGTGCTGCCTCTACGAGGCATCAAGTAATCAGTATTACTACTGAAACTCCACCCATTGCATTTCTCTTTGTTTTGTCGCTTGCCATTGGTGGAATCTGGCATTGCTGTTCTTATCTTGCTCATTCTTGGCTGATGGTCCGATACATCACTTCCTTTTTCTTCCCTTTCTGGAGGAAGCAGCATTGACCAACTACAGTTAACTAACACTGCTGGCTGTTATCTTTTTATTTAGGGACTACTTTTTTTCTTTGCTGCTCGCATTTCCAAATCTGGCACCTTCCTGCCCTTAGCCAACACTGTTTATTTATTTACGTTTAATTTATTCATAATTAAAAGACACTGAAATGATGCAGCCCACGCTGAGGATCGAACCCTGTTTTCCTGCTCCAAAGTCGGCAGCGTTATATGTTGAGCCAAACTCCTCGCACCGTTTGTATCATTTGTTTTTTAATGGCTTTGCTCCTGTCTTTGCTTTGGTCCTCCCACCACTCTCCAACTATCAATCAGCTGCTTTCCGCCAGCGGCTATTGATCTCCGCCTGTCTCTCGCTCTGTTTCCAGCTCCTTGCTCTACTTAATCCGCATCCCTCTGTCTGCGCTTGTTTATTTTTTTGTTTACTGGTGTATGCGACAGCAATTGATGCAATACTTGCGATTTTCAGTTCACATGAGTGCCCTCAATTGGAAATTGTTATGTTTTCCATAGGCATTTGTGAAGGATGTAAACAAACAATAAATACAAAGCACATCTCACCCCGCTAGTTCTGAACCCTTTGGCAATGTGTGCGGAGGAGAAAAAGGCTGGCGGCTCGGAGCCGATGGCACTCAAATGCGCATGCGCGGAGTCTTCAGAAGGCTTCCTCTGAGCTAGGAATCTGCTGAATGAAGTGTGTTCTCCGTCAAGCTGTGTTTATGTTATGAAGACCAGAGGGGGTGCAGGGGCGGGGTGACATGTTTCTTAGGAACAGAAGCGCTCCCGCTCCGCCCTCCAATAATAAGAAAGGGATTTCTATTTTTGGTGGGCTGTCAGGAGTCCGGTATGGGCACACTGATAGAGGAAGCGAAACAATGCCGAGTATTTATACGTCTGGCCTGTGTGTATACACACACCGCGGCGACCTGGAATAATTTCTGCTGTTATTTTAATGCTAGTTGAAATGAACGGCCTGGGCTCGGCAGGCGGGGATGGCTTATCATGGACGCACCATGCTGCTGCAGCAGACAGACAACTACACCAAGTTTAAACACTCTCTCCAAACCCGTTCTGGAGAATTTAGTGCTGATGTAATACGGACTCCAACCGCGGTAGAATCTGTAGCACAATTTATCACCTTACAGACAGAATTTAAAGGCTGTTAAGGTGAGCGCTGGTTATGCCTTCTCAGTTCTCATCTGCTGTTGCCCGAGGCTTTTAAAATATATTTCCCATTTGTGCCGTCAAGTCTTTTGCTGCAGGACAGGATAAAGCAAAAACGATAGGTCGATTGCTTGAATTAATCTCAGCCACTTATAATTACTTTGTTTCTAGAGCAAGAGGCAGTTTTCTTGTGCGTGTTCTTGACTTGTTTTCTATCTTGTTTTACTTGCACCTGTCCCCCACACCGTCTGTGTTTATGTGTACCCCACCAGCTCACCCTCCCTGTTGCATCAGCCTCTCCCCAACCCAGTGGGTGGGGGCCAAAGCAGCACGTGGGGAGGGGGCGACACAACACCGATGGCGTGTTTCACAGAGCCCAGTTCAGGGACATCAGAGCTCTTCGTGCACAGCCCTAGCTCGGACTCCATGGAAAAGTGGGGTTATGATTGTTATAATTTACTCCTGTTAGATGGCTCATTTTGTCATTAATCCTCCCACATAGAGTATACATATGCCACAAACTTACAATATTAATCATCACCACCATCTCCCTGATCAGAATTATCTTGATTAAAAACTGATTGGTGTTATTTCTTGACAGCACTACAACAATTTGCAATGTTATTGCAGATGAATTGTGCTATACGAGCTGAAGTATTCTAGGAAAATGGCACCTATTGACTTTATCGATACAAAAGGGGATGATGGACGGAACGTTTGAGCCAATCAAACACTCACCCCCAGTCAACTGATCTGGGTTTAATCCATCATCATTCTTTAGCTCACTCCACCACCCCAGTTCAGAAATGGCCATATGCAAATCAGTCTGACCCTGTGCCTCATGGGAACAGTCCAGCCCGAACTGCCAAGCCATGTCTTCCCTGGACCGGAAACAAGCATCCTAGGACCGGTTTCTGGCATTTCAGCCGTCATCAGCCAGGCTTGCTTGAATCCAGTGGCAAAGTGAGCAAGGGACCCACGTCTGGGCATACCCCCGCCAACTTAGGGCGACCAAAGCGATACAAAAGGGGATGATGGACGGAACGTTTGAGCCAATCAAACACTCACCCCCAGTCAACTGATCTGGGTTTAATCCATCATCATTCTTTAGCTCACTCCACCACCCCAGTTCAGAAATGGCCATATGCAAATCAGTCTGACCCTGTGCTCTAACGCTCCGTCCATCATCCCCTTTGGTATCGCTTTGTTCGCCCTAAGTTGGCAGGGTATGCCCAGACGTGGGTCCCTTGCTCACTTTGCCACTGGATTCAAGATAGCTTGGCTGATGAGGGTTTTGAACCCGAAACCGGTCCCAGGATGCTTGTTTCCGGTCCAGGGAAGACATGGCTTGGCAGTTCGGGCTGGACTGTTCCCATGAGGCACAGGGTCAGACTGATTTGCATATGGCCATGTCTGAACTGGGGTGGTGGAGTGAGCTAAAGAATGATGATGGATTAAACCCAGATCAGTTGACTGGGGGTGAGTGTTTGATTTGCTCTAACGCTCCGTCCATCATCCCCTTTGGTATCGCTTTGTTCGCCCTAAGTTGGCAGGGTATGCCCAGACGTGGGTCCCTTGCTCACTTTGCCACTGGATTCAAGATAGCTTGGCTGATGAGGGTTTTGAACCCGAAACCGGTCCCAGGATGCTTGTTTCCGGTCCAGGGAAGACATGGCTTGGCAGTTCGGGCTGGACTGTTCCCATGAGGCACAGGGTCAGACTGATTTGCATATGGCCATGTCTGAACTGGGGTGGTGGAGTGAGCTAAAGAATGATGATGGATTAAACCCAGATCAGTTGACTGGGGGTGAGTGTTTGATTTGCTCTAACGCTCCGTCCATCATCCCCTTTGGTATCGCTTTGTTCGCCCTAAGTTGGCAGGGTATGCCCAGACGTGGGTCCCTTGCTCACTTTGCCACTGGATTCAAGATAGCTTGGCTGATGAGGGTTTTGAACCCGAAACCGGTCCCAGGATGCTTGTTTCCGGTCCAGGGAAGACATGGCTTGGCAGTTCGGGCTGGACTGTTCCCATGAGGCACAGGGTCAGACTGATTTGCATATGGCCATGTCTGAACTGGGGTGGTGGAGTGAGCTAAAGAATGATGATGGATTAAACCCAGATCAGTTGACTGGAGGTGAGTGTTTGATTTGATCTAACGCTCCGTCCATCATCCCCTTTGGTATCGCTTTGTTCGCCCTAAGTTGGCAGGGTATGCCCAGACGTGGGTCCCTTGCTCACTTTGCCACTGGATTCAAGATAGCTTGGCTGATGAGGGTTTTGAACCCGAAACCGGTCCCAGGATGCTTGTTTCCGGTCCAGGGAAGACATGGCTTGGCAGTTCGGGCTGGACTGTTCCCATGAGGCACAGGGTCAGACTGATTTGCATATGGCCATGTCTGAACTGGGGTGGTGGAGTGAGCTAAAGAATGATGATGGATTAAACCCAGATCAGTTGACTGGGGGTGAGTGTTTGATTTGCTCTAACGCTCCGTCCATCATCCCCTTTGGTATCGCTTTGTTCGCCCTAAGTTGGCAGGGTATGCCCAGACGTGGGTCCCTTGCTCACTTTGCCACTGGATTCAAGATAGCTTGGCTGATGAGGGTTTTGAACCCGAAACCGGTCCCAGGATGCTTGTTTCCGGTCCAGGGAAGACATGGCTTGGCAGTTCGGGCTGGACTGTTCCCATGAGGCACAGGGTCAGACTGATTTGCATATGGCCATGTCTGAACTGGGGTGGTGGAGTGAGCTAAAGAATGATGATGGATTAAACCCAGATCAGTTGACTGGGGGTGAGTGTTTGATTTGCTCTAACGCTCCGTCCATCATCCCCTTTGGTATCGCTTTGTTCGCCCTAAG
This sequence comes from Calotriton arnoldi, assembly GCA_963921515.1. NCBI lineage: Eukaryota > Metazoa > Chordata > Amphibia > Caudata > Salamandridae > Calotriton > Calotriton arnoldi. The sequence continues at coordinate 97,332 of CAWUFW010013790.1, read as the reverse complement.
TTGGCAGGGTATGCCCAGACGTGGGTCCCTTGCTCACTTTGCCACTGGATTCAAGATAGCTTGGCTGATGAGGGTTTTGAACCCGAAACCGGTCCCCAGGATGCTTGTTTCCGGTCCAGGGAAGACATGGCTTGGCAGTTCGGGCTGGACTGTTCCCATGAGGCACAGGGTCAGACTGATTTGCATATGGCCATGTCTGAACTGGGGTGGTGGAGTGAGCTAAAGAATGATGATGGATTAAACCCAGATCAGTTGACTGGGGGTGAGTGTTTGATTTGCTCTAACGCTCCGTCCATCATCCCCTTTAGTATCGCTTTGTTCGCCCTAAGTTGGCAGGGTATGCCCAGACGTGGGTCCCTTGCTCACTTTGCCACTGGATTCAAGATAGCTTGGCTGATGAGGGTTTTGAACCCGAAACCGGTCCCAGGATGCTTGTTTCCGGTCCAGGGAAGACATGGCTTGGCAGTTCGGGCTGGACTGTTCCCATAAGGCACAGGGTCAGACTGATTTGCATATGGCCATGTCTGAACTGGGGTGGTGGAGTGAGCTAAAGAATGATGATGGATTAAACCCAGATCAGTTGACTGGGGGTGAGTGTTTGATTTGCTCTAACGCTCCGTCCATCATCCCCTTTGGTATCGCTTTGTTCGCCCTAAGTTGGCAGGGTATGCCCAGACGTGGGTCCCTTGCTCACTTTGCCACTGGATTCAAGATAGCTTGGCTGATGAGGGTTTTGAACCCGAAACCGGTCCCAGGATGCTTGTTTCCGGTCCAGGGAAGACATGGCTTGGCAGTTCGGGCTGGACTGTTCCCATGAGGCACAGGGTCAGACTGATTTGCATATGGCCATGTCTGAACTGGGGTGGTGGAGTGAGCTAAAGAATGATGATGGATTAAACCCAGATCAGTTGACTGGGGGTGAGTGTTTGATTTGCTCTAACGCTCCGTCCATCATCCCCTTTGGTATCGCTTTGTTCGCCCTAAGTTGGCAGGGTATGCCCAGACGTGGGTCCCTTGCTCACTTTGCCACTGGATTCAAGATAGCTTGGATGATGAGGGTTTTGAACCCGAAACCGGTCCCAGGATGCTTGTTTCCGGTCCAGGGAAGACATGGCTTGGCAGTTCGGGCTGGACTGTTCCCATGAGGCACAGGGTCAGACTGATTTGCATATGGCCATGTCTGAACTGGGGTGGTGGAGTGAGCTAAAGAATGATGATGGATTAAACCCAGATCAGTTGACTGGGGGTGAGTGTTTGATTTGCTCTAACGCTCCGTCCATCATCCCCTTTGGTATCGCTTTGTTCGACCTATTGACTTTATGCCATTAAAGACTGCTGGAATGGAATTGCTTTGGCCTCTCATTAAAAAACATGTTACATTTGAACTGTTTTGTTTTTTCAGCCCAACCGTGAGGTGAAACCTGTATATTGTTTGAAAAATATGCAGGAAAACCATGACCACAAGCTTCTGGGCGAGGCCTTGCCATATTAGAAAAAGTAAAACAATCTAGCAATAAAATAAAGGTGGCTTGCTGAAAATGTTGTTTTCTTGAAGTGTTAAGACACCTTGTGAATATGAACAGGGATGCTGCTGTAGGTGTTATATACAAAGAGCAAGCAAGTTCTAGCAATTTCCATAACATATTTTTATCTAGACACAGTAGTTATAACTAATATGCTCTTCAATACTGGAACAAATGTCATAAATTATACAAATGTGACAGTAATTATCTTATTTCATTCTAGTTGTGACATCACATCCCCTGCATTATTAGAAAGGATGCAGCTACTCTACGGTAATACCTTATTGCACTTAAGTTGAGATGTAATGATACCATCTGCAGGAGCCAGTAGATAATGTGAAAAGCACCACACTGAGCAGAATTCCAAGAGATATTTTTTTAACAATAAAAGGATGAATTGGCTTTTTAGCCCTTCTCGACTGCTTCCTTGAAATTAATATCCTTTAGTAAAAATAAGAAATGTGTGATAGGTTTTGTTTGCACAGCCACTAATCATTACACAATTACACAGAAGCATGAACATCTCTGTATGTTCCTACACAGTCTAAAAACTACAGTTGTTTTTAAAAGTGATACAGTAAATAGTGTATATTACGGTTTTGGAAGAAATTACTAGCTGCCAATTGGGATGTTTAATCTCATTATACTTAGTCGAAATGTGATCTGTTTAACTGAAACCTTATTATCTCTATTATATAAAAGAGTAAGAAACCAAAGATTTAAGCTTTTGAGGAAAGGTTACTTTTGTCACCATATATTATAAGGAATAGATTACCCTTCATTATATATTAAAGGAATATCGTCACCTAGGAATTCCATGATTTATTAAAGGAATTTGGGCTTTGGCCTCATTCCTGTATTAATGGTCACGGAACTCCTTGGTGACTGGCAGTTTTTTGTAATGTAGGCTAGAAAATACTTTATTTTATATGTAATAGCAATATCTAGCAGCATCTGTATTGCAGTGACATCCTTTTGTATGAGATGAAAAGTTGTGCACTCCATTCTATAATTTCATCAATGGTTACAGAACTTGACATCCCACCATTTAAAAAAGCTGTTTGACAATTTTAGTTTTCCTATTTCAATTAATGTGATATGTACGCAATGTAGACTATATATCTGAAATCAATGGAAAATGTATTTATGCAACAAGATATAAAATTTGGCATTTGCAGTACTAGTGTTATAATTTACAATTTTAGTTTAAACCGGTAATTTTTCTTATGCCTTGTTTAACAATAAGATATGTAATGCAACTTATCTAAATGAATGTCTGGCAAATGTATTAAATGTGTTCCTAGCCTGTGATTCTTTCTTCAGATAACCCTTCGTAAACCAGTGTAGGCATGTGCAGTAGGGACTGTTTTTGCATGTTTTTATTTGTTCACCAAAATACAAGATGTAGTGAGAGGGTCCTCACTTACCCTTTGACCACAATGATATCACAGGATTAACTCTTTGTCCCATCCTTTGCCCCTTGACTGCTCCTAAGTGTTGCTGAGGAGTTAAAGTAGGGGCAAGAACTAGAAACTACAGGATGTAAAAAAGGGATTTATGGATTGTGTTTACTTTTGCATTCAGCAACAAGTTTGTTGAACCCTGAAACTTAGCTTAGTAAGGGAAGTGCAAGGGGTACTAAACAAGTAGCACCTGCAAAGCCTCTGTACCAATATTTGGCATCCACATGTATTTGCAGAACATGAGACTGATAAATAGTTCAAACAAGAATTTACAATGCTGTAGGTCTTTCATTACAGAAAGTTTGAGCTGTTGGCGTTGCATTAATATTTGCAACGCCAAATGCTCAAACTTAAAGTAATGCGAGACCTATTGCATTGCAAATGCTTGTTTTATTCCTGTAACCTAGTGGGCAGGTGCTCATGAATTGAATTGTTAAAGGTACATTATGTGGTTTTTAACTACATATACTTTAGTCTTATTTATAGTCATAATCATTGTACATAGTTTTAAATGAAGCTCGATGATTTTAAGAGAAACTTTGGTAGACTGAAATGTATAGCGGATCGCCAATTGAGGTTTTCGCCTTTCTCCCCTTCTCTCTGATTTTAATTGTCAATGTAAAATCACTAACCATTTTTATATTGTACTGGTAACCATTTCATCTTTTTGCATTGTACTGTAACTTCTTTTATTCTTCTTGTACTTTTATGGTCTATCTCGATAAATCGAATAAAGTTTAGTGATGATGACTACTGTGTGGATGAAACAGTGTAACTTTTAGGTTGGCTTCTGTGCATTGTTAGTTGTGATTAATGTGTGTTTCTTAACCCCATTGATTGTGTTGACTCAAATCTCTTTTGCTCATCAATTTGATACTACTGTTGAACATATTTATGATTACCTCGATTTCTAATGGCTCATTGGATGCTCCTTGTTGTTTGATACTAGGGAAAACCGGATAGCCAGCTTAGGATTCAAGTGAATATGGACAGAGCGGTGTTTTTTGGCCATGGTTGAGTCATGGGCATCACATAGAAAAACTAGAGTATGTTGTGCCCCCCCTTGAAAAGAGTCTAAGTCCAGCTCCTCAAGCAAAGCTGCTGCCTATTCGAGGGCTTCATCAAGACAAATGAGGGGTCCCAATGTGAAATTTGTGTCATTTGCATTTGTGCAATTATGTAAAATTTCAAGAAATGTATTTGAAATTATGCATAGTTTAATGAAATCCAAAATCACCATTTGGTGCTATATTTTAGTTTGAAATGTATTCTCGTGTTCATTTTGGACAAAATCACTCGGGGTACCTGCAGACACAAAATTCTTGTATGTGCCACTTTTAAAGGCTAGGTCATGAGTGCAGCAAGGCTTACTTAGATGTGACTTATTTAATATTTAAAATAGAATTCTACCCTTTAAAAACAGTTTACCTTGACTAAACCTGGGCAACATTTCAATTACACCAGCATAGATAGCATCGTTTTGGGAATTTTGTGTTATGCTTATTATGTCAAATACCCAAAATTACATCATTATGCAAAATGGGAACAACAACATGCAAGTGGCTGTTTGCATCGCTTTTTCTTTTTTTGCGCTACATTTTTAGCACAAAATGTGTCCTTGTGTCATAAAATGTCTTAAATGTTGTGCAAAATGATGGCTTTGCATTTCACTTACTTATGCTTCATTTCGCTGAAGTTTTGTGTAAATGCACGGAAGCAAATTACGTACACCTCTATCACAGGGATACAACTGCAGGAGTCTGGTTAAACATGTAGGTGTGAAGCCATGTTTTCCTTGTCAGCCTTGTGAACGGCATAACTAATGTTCTACAGTCCACAGATGAGATTTAAATTGCCACGTTGTTGGTGTATATATATTGCCTTACTGCAAAGTTAATTAAGACAATCAGCAGTTAGCCAATTTGATATGTTTTACAGGTCAGACCACATCAACTGGGGTCATGACAGCAGTGTCCCAGTGTGCAGAGAACAAAAACTTTCATTACCAGTCACCAAAAAATAGAGGCAACCACGGAAAGAGAAGCACGTTCTCACTAACTAATATGGATGTATTTTGTTCATTTCTTATTTACAAAGGTAAAATGTGTTCCTTATGAAATCAATCTGTAAATTATCACTGCCTCAGCAGACCATTCCTGCAATCAGACATCTTCACCGATGAACGGCAAAATATCAGAATTTCAGATAAACTAGTCATAGGACTACATGACCTGACAGCAAGTACCCTCATATCAGATGCAATAATTTTCTCACTCGGTAAAATGTGCTGAGATGTTTGGGATATATCCTGTATGATAATTACAGTCTATTCAGAGTTTTATTCTGAAAATGTGGCATGACATGCTGATATTTTGTGCTTAGCAATCTGAAATCTGCATGTTCTTGAATTTATAATAGTTTTTATGACCACTAAATTCTGGCAGAGTAGTAAACTTTATTGCTTCCAGTAATTACTAGGTGTAATAACTATTGCACCACTTATAATTGCGATCTCCCAAATGAATGGGGCACTTGTAATCATGCCCCAAGTCTGCTCACCTAATATTGTTAGGGTCATCAAAAATCTTGTAACTTCATACTTACATGCTAATGTGAACATTCCACTTGTCATCATCTCCAGGCCCTTGAATTCCGCTATTGTTGCATCCTTATTATAGACTATTATCATGGGCCACCTTTAGGTGACAGAAGGTCGTAGAGAGGCCCTGGAAATGGAGATACAGAAATTGACATACTGTGAACTGGTTGCTTCTGGTGCTAATGACGAAAGACAAATTTGAGTTGTTGGAAAACATAAAGGGGCATATTAGCAAGAAATGGCGATAACTATCGCTAACCTAGGATAGCGCTAGTTTTTCTATCGCCGTCGATCCCTGCAAGTCATCGCCCTGTTAGCGACGTATTAGCAACGTTTTGCTAACAGGCGATAGCTGCAGGGATCAGCGGCGAAAACCGTCGCTAACATTAACGCGACGGCGTTAATGAAACCGGCGATAGCGGGTGGAATCCAGCGATAAGCCCTTAGCGAAAGAAAAAGGCACGCTAACCCGCAACTTATGACTTAGCCTATCTGTCCACCTCCAACATAAAAGATGCACCAAAAAAAAGGAATAATGCAGATTTGAGCAGCCAGGGCATAGTGCAGCACACATCAACAACCCTCTCAAGCCACCCAACATCCTGGTTGACCAGGATGAGATCCTGGTCCCCACGCAGGACCTGCGTCTGGTTCCTGGATCCCTCGCTGGAGCTGCGTCTGGTTCCTGGATCCCTCGCTGGACCTGCGTCTGGTTCCTGGATCCCTCGCTGGAGCTGCGTCTGGTTCCTGGATCCCTCGCTGGAACTGCGTATGGTTCCTGGATCCCTCGCTGGACCTGCGTCTGTAGCCTGGAGTGGGATGTGGAGTAGATGTGGAGTCGATGAGCCGTGGCGGGAGACATTGATGTGCGACGATCACCCGCACCTGGTGGTGAAGTCTGGCAGGTCGCATGGAGACACGTTGCTGACCTGTGTGAGAAGCCCGCCTTGCGCACCTTGGTGCAGTCAATGGTAGAGGTGATCCTGCGCACCAACGTAGTGATGTCCGCTTTGCATACTATGATCCACCACTACACCATGGTGCACGGAGGGGATTACCAACGGTGGGTGCCGTCTCCCTGCATCACAGGATGGATGATGTTGGGCTGGCCGGACGCCCTGGAGGGTGAGGCCCCTGTGCGACACCGAACTTTTGTGGACTGAGCGCTGCAACTACACGCCTAAGGGAGCCCTGCTGCATCAACTGCATCGGGTGGTCCACCAGCCGACTACGCGGTGACTGCTGTACCCACCCCAGTGAAAGCACACCTGGCTCAGGCTCCTGCTGGCTGAGTCACAGATGTGGAGAGAGTGCAGTGGATTGCGCCACGGGGTCAATGTCCAGGTAAGGAGAAAGTGGGACGCGTAGCGCAGGAGGGCCGGGGGGGAGTCGCTCATACCTATCACACGTTAATGACGCACCCCCAGTGGCGGGTCTACCGCTATGTTGGAAGAGCGTTGCCCCACCACCTCAAGCAGTGCAGAAGAGGAACAATCATCACATGATGAATATTCAATCAATCAATCACTCAGGGGAATTGTAAGTGCGCCACACACTCGTGAGTGCCGCAAGTCACTGAGGGGTGGGGCTCCGCAGATCTGTAAGCCGAAGAGCCAGGTCTTGAGGGTCTTCCTGAAGGTGTTCAGGGACGGGGCACCTCTGATGTCTGCCCGTAGCTCGTTCCAGGTATTGGATGCTATGTGGGAGAAGGATCTCCCGCCTGCTCTGGCTCTGTGGATGCGCTGCGTTTTGGACAGTGCGAGGTTGGAAGATCGGATGTCTCATTTGTGTACGTGGAAGTTGATTCTGTTGTTGAGGTATTTGGTTACGTTGTAGTGTAGGCATTCGTAGGCATGAGTGATGATTTTGAAGGTGACTCTTATCACCACGGGGAGACACTGGAGTCTACGTAGGTGTTGGCTGATATGTTAGTGCCGGGGGATGCCGAGGACGAGTCTAGCAGCGGTGTACTGTAATGTCGGTAGTTGGCAGAGTAGGGACTTGTAAATGGTGGTGTAGAGTGCGTTTCCAATGTCCAGTCTGCTGGTAATGAGTGCATGGGTGACTGTCTTCCTTGACTCTGGGGGTATCCATTTGAAGGTCTTGCAGAGGATGCGGAGGGTGTTGAAGCAGCTGGAGGTGACGGCGTAGACCTGTCTGTTCATGGTGAGGGATGGGTCGAGTATGATGCCGCGGTTTCTGGCGTGGTCCAAGGGGGTAGGTGGGCTTCAAAGGGCGAAGGCCAAAAGGTGTTGTCCCATGCTGAAGGTGTGGTACCAAGGACAAGGACTCCTGTCTTCCCGGCGTTGAGCTCCAGGCAGCTGTTGGTCATCCAGACTGCGACGTCCTGCATTCCGTTCTGGAAGTTGAGTCTGGCGGTGGTGGTCTTTTTGGTGAGGGAGAGGATGAGCTGGGTGTCATCAGCGTAGGATACGATGTTGAGGCCGTGCTGTTGGACGTTGGCGTCGAGGGTGCCATGTAGATGTTGAAGACGGTCGGGCTCAGAGATGAACCCTCTGGGACTCCGCAGGTGATTTACGTGGGATTGGAGAGGAAGGTTGGCAGTCTGATCCTTTGGCTTCTTCCAGGGAGGAATGATCGGATCCAGTCGAGGCCTGTTCCTTGTATGCCGGCGTTGTGTAGTCTGGCGACTAGTGTGTGGTGGGAGACGGTGTTGAAGGCCGCTGAAAGGATGAGTATGATGAGGGCTGCGGAGTGGCCTTGGTCCAGGAGTGTGCGGATGTCGTCTGTGGCGGCCAGTAGGATGGCCTCGTTGCTGTGGTTGATTTGCAATCCGGATTGGGACGGGTCGAGGATGGCTCTTGTCATCAATGAATCGTGTCACTTCCCTGTTGACTGTCTACTCTGCAACTTTGCAACTTTGGCTGCGAAGGGGAGGAGCGAGATGGGCCAGTAGTTCTTGAGGTCAGTGGGGTCAGCTGTGGTCTTCTTGAGAAGGGGCCAGACTTCTGCACGCTTTCAGTCATCTGGGTAGGTGCCTGTCTTGAAGGTGGTGTTGATGGTGCATTGCAGTTCGTGTGTGATGGCGGCCGCAGCTCTGTGGTAGATGTGGGAGGGCATGGGTTGGTGGGGGCCCACGAGTGCATGCCTTTCATGGTTGAGGCTGTGTCTTCGGCTGTGACTGGCGTCCAGGTGGAGATGGTGGGCTGGCTGGTGTGTCTGGAGCCCGCGGTGTCTGTAGATGAGGGTTCCTCAGAGTGTGGCGTTGTGGCTGGTCTGGATCTGGAAGTGCAGGTGTCTGGCGGAGGGGAAGGCTCCGCTGGGGGTGGTGAGGCGGAGGGTGCTCTTGTGTGCAATGGTGAGGCACCCTCCCGGGTGGTTGGTGCGGTCCTTCCTCTGGATCGTGTATCTGTCCGGGATGGCGGTCTTGATGTCGGGGGCAGAGGAGGCGTTGGTCCAGGTCTCCGTGAAGAAGGCGATGTCGGGCAAGAGAGAGTCGAGTAGGTTCCAGATTTCCATGGCGTGTATGTGCACGGAGCGCCCATTGAGGGGGATGCATCCTAGGGTGTCGCCGGTGCTGGTGTCGGCTGTGTTGGAGTCCGGGGTGGTGGTTACGCTCTGGCGGCAGTGGAGGCAGGAGAACTGGCCGTGGGTCATGTTTGCTGAGGCCTGTTGTCAGTCTCTGACTTACCCGGGTTTGAGTGCGTGGAGGGTGGCTGTGCCATAGCAGTGGGTGGCCCGTGATCCAGGCTTACTTGCGCTGGTCGCGGTTGGGTTGCAGATGTGCGCAGATGGGCTTGTCTTAGGTGCACCTTCTGCACGCCAGAAGCGCCTATCCGCTGCGCAATTGCACAGTGTCCGCCATTAAGTAGGGGAGGGTGGAGGAACGATCAGCTGGGAGGCTGGAATGTGCGAGGACAGGGGCGCGGGGCCGCAGGGGCAGCAGCGGCGGGAAGCGTGTAGTGCGGGCTCAGAGTAGCCAATGAAACAGTTAAAAAATGGACAAACAAGGGATAAATAACGGATGTAATCATGCTATGTATCCTCAGGGGTTGGGCGGGTGGGTAGGACTGCTCCAAACACGGAGCAGGGAATGTGCGGATTGGCATGCACACTCAAGTGCACAATGACTGTTTGGTCGGCCCACTCAGGCCGCCCAATGCAGACATGTGCGCTTCTCTGTTCGCAATGCAGGCTGCATTGCAGCCTGCATGGAGAACATGCCCAGCCCTCCGGACCCTGGCTGCATGACTTGTCTCGTTGCCAAATAACAATACCACCGCCGCATTGCAGCGTTGTGAAGGACTCATGCGAGGGAGCCTGGCTGCCTACTTCCTTTTCCTGGAAGCAGATGCAGGAGAGCAGGAGCTACGTAGACACAGGGCACGGCTTAGAGGTGAGACTTCCCTCAATACATTTTTAACTACACACGCTCACACACACATCCCCGTGGCCACGCACCATCCAGTGTTCATTATGGGGTTTACCACCTCACAGCTGTCCAGACACCCCCCGCACTTCTCAATGTGGCCGCTATGCGCCCATGCACAGCAGGCGTACCACTCGTGTGCCAAAGGCACATACGTAGTTGCGATGCATGCCATGACATCGCATTCCATTCTAATACATACTAATACTAGGCACATTGCAACAGTAGAGTAGGTGTTGCATAGCTGAGACATGACGATCACTGTTCCCACTACAGTGAGTGCGACCCAAGAATAACCCTTGTACAACAGACCCAACCGTGAACCCTGGAATTCATTTCTGAACCCCCAAAAGACACCCAAAAGATCACATTTGAGACAAATGCACCCCCCAAATTTCTCTTTATTTTGGCACAAAACACACCCAGGATTTAGAAATTTGACCCCCAAAAAACACACAAATATAAAAAACTGTACCCCAAAAAACACCCAATTGTTCATGTTTTACCCCAAAAAACACCCAATTTTTCATGTTTTACCCCCAAAATTCCCCATTTTTCATATTTTACCCCAAAATACACCCCATTTGTCACGTTGTAGCTCAAAAAACACCCCTTTTTTCATATTTTACCTCAAAAAACACCCAATTTTTCATGTTTTACCGCAAAAAACACCCAATTTTTCATATTTTACATCCAATACCCATGCACACCTGAAAAAGTTGAAATTACCCCATTACTGACCTCACAATGCGTTGTATTCAAATGCGATGTTAAGGCACCTGCGTTGTCAGAGTTGCGTTGTTAACGATGTACTGCCTGCGTTGTAATGGTCGTCTCCCGTGCCAAAGCCAACCCATAGGCTACGCCGTTTGCGTCCATCTGCCCCTGGACCGCGCTCAGCACCAAGGAGCATTCCTCTTGGACACTCCACCGATACGACATCAGCAGCCTCCTCGCCATCAACCCTGGACACCACCTCGCCTGCCAGGACCGACCTCTGCTCCGGACCGGACATCGCCATCACCATCACTGACGGCTACAGTATCACCCGCAAGGAGCACCCCAACCGTCAGGGAGGAGGCATTGCCATCACCTCCAGAAGCACACTCCGACTGACCAAGCACTCTAATGACCCAAGGGTGACCATGGACCACGTCAACTCCAAGATCCGGACCAGGCACAGGTGCATCCTCTGAGGCACCCTCATGTGCAGGCCCCCCGGGCCATGCCCCCCCATTCTCCAATACCATTTTGGACCTCATTGCCCCCCATGTTCTCCCATCCACCGACGACATCCTACTCAGTGACCTCAAGTTCCACCTGGAGAACCCCAGTGACCAGGACACTTCCCCCTCATGGGGATGGTCCCCTACATCAGCCGCAAGCAGCAAGTCAACGCAACAAGCCACATAGCAGGACACATGGTCGAGCACGTCACCTCCACCAGCGTGAACTTCAAGTGCAGCCACAACACCAGACTTTCCTGGACCGACCATCATTGGTAACATCACGTCTTCACCTTGCCCACCGGATGCCACCGCCATCATCGCACCCCCTCGCAGTTGGATCAAGGCCACCGAAGAACATCTCGTCAACTCCCTCCGCACCAACACTCCACCAATGCTTCCAAACGATGACACCGCAGCGCCCAGCCACCACCGATGTATCTCCAACTGCGCCGACATTCGGGCACCCCTCATGAACAGCACTGCGTCAGTACCTTCCGCATGCCTGATGGCAGGCGTGAGGGTGAGGCAGTGCCAGAGGGATAGGCTGGCCCCATGTATTGCTGGAGTTGCGTCATGGTTGTGACACGACTGCAGCAATGCGTGACTTTAGCGCAGACAGATACGTCAGGATTCCTGACGTATCTGTCATTACTTGCGTCATGGAGCGCTGTCCAGTGAGTACAGCGCATCCATGCTGTTGCAAGGAGGGCGTAATGAGAAGTGTTGCAACGCTATCTTGTCGCAGCGCAGCAACACTTTTCATGACTGAGGCCCAGGAATGCGTACTATCTTATTGATGGTGCACATTCCTGCACTGTATTTTTGTCACAGGGCAGCGCTGCAGCATTGCTTGCAGCACTATCCAGCACCAAAAACATGCATAGATGTGGGTCCAAGACTTATCCCCATTTTTAAGACCAGCTATTTTCTGGTCTTAAGTTCCTGCAGCTAACGGGCCTTAGCGTGACTTTTTTTATCGCTTCGCGGGTCCGGCCTATCCTTGCTAATAGGGCGAAGTGTGGTTACCGGGAGTTTTTGCTAAATTTAGAGAAGGAACGCCTACCTTGCATGTCATTAGTGATAAATATCGCTGGCATGCAAGGCGATAGAAAAACCGGGCGCTATCGCCGGAAAGCTGTCGCTAACGCCTGTTAGCGACAGCTTGCTAATAGGGCGACAAAAATATCGCCACTTTAGCGTCAAAAAAGTGCCACTAAAGTGGTGATAAGCCCTTGATAATATGCCCCAAAGGGTGGTCAGCAGCCATATATTATTTAATCCTCTCATCTTTAATCCTAATACGAATGTGATTGAAGTAATGCACATCTATTTTTCAGAGCATCTAAATTCTCTGGCTACTCTGCACCTTCTGCTTAAGACTAGCCTCTATAGTGTTTAAATAAGCAAGCATTCTTATGGTCGGTACAGTCATGGCTGCGGAGCAAGACTTTGTGAGATGCAGGCCTATGCTAAAGAGCGCAGTAGCCCTAAAACAGGAGCTGCATTAAGTTAATAAAAGACTCATGTTTCTGAGATTTGAGGGAATGAACCAAAGAGTCAAACTAAAGTTTTCTTAATGAGAAAAGTTCTACCGCTTCTCGAATGTTGAGGTAGATAAATCATTCTTAAATTGTATGAAAGAGGACTCTTTGAGGTGCTGATTGCAGTATTGACTTTTATGAATGAGCTACTTTTTTCGTTATGGACACCATTTGATTCCTTTTCTAGCAAGTTCAGGACAAGGGATTGAGTGCTGAGGGGGTGTTTATTTGTGGGACCTGCTAAGGTCTTAAAATAATGGTATTGTACTTGTCCTTCCCAACTGATTCTCCCTTGTTTCTTTCCCCTTCCTCGATCACAAACCACTTTTTACTGAAATGGAGTTTCAGTTCGTTTTTCCTGGTACATTTTTTTTTTCCTGTTACATAATGACTCTAATTGTGTGCGAGTAATGCGCGAACGAACTGGGACAATCCAGGCAGGATCGACACATTAAAGTTGCAATAATGTTGCTTGTTTGTCCCCGTGCATTTTACCCTCTGTTAATCTCAATAAAAAATACTGAAACCTAAAAGAAAACTATTTCCTTTATAACAATGCTCATCCATTGTAGCCGCTCCTGTCTCAAGATAAGAAGCTTTATTTTGCATTGACCATCATTGATTTTGTGCACAGGGTAAAATCATTGTCAGAAATACCCAAAAACAATCCTTCAAATTACTAAAAGCTTGAGTCAGAGAAGGAGTCGGTTTCTCTTTTCGCATGGGGGTTGAGTTATATGAGTCTCTAAAAAAGGATGAAAGGATTGGAGGAACCAATGTATTAAGGAATTTTTTCAAATTATCATATGACACACCTGTACGGTGAGCCAGAGCTGTTCCATTACCTTTTCATTATTTACTTATGTTTCTGCCAGCTCCATTTTCTTTTCTCTTTCTTTAAAGGCAAAAAAATATATATTTGTCCATCTTCACATCTATTTAAAATGTCCTTCTATTTGGATCATGTTCTTTTGCATTCCTTGATTGATTTTACTGATAATTCTCTTGCTGGCACTTTTATGTTTATAGCTCATTGAGTTTTTATGAAGTAGTTGCTTCTTTCCAAAATGTCCACTTCACCTGGAAGGGCGACAAATGCAAAAAGAACAGATGATGGACAGAATGCTGAATTAAACATTCACCCCCAGTCACAGATCTAGGTTAAATCCATTGTTTTTTTGCACACCACGCCATTCCAATTCAGACTCATCCATATGCAAATCAGTCTTGACCCTGTTCCCCATGGGAACAGTCCTGCCTTAACTGCCAGGCCAGGTCTTCCCTGGACCAGAAACAAGCATCCTGAGACGGGTTTCGGGGTAGCACCCCTCATCAGCCAGGCTAGCTTGAATCTGGCGGCGTAGCGAGCACGGGACCCACACATGGGCATACCCTTCCCACTTAGGGCCACAAATGCAAAAAGAACAGATGATGAACGGAATGCTGAATTAATAAAACATTCACCCCCAGTCACATATCTGAGGTAAATCCATCATTGTTTTGCATGCCACGCCATTCCAGTTTAGACCCAGCCAAATACAAATCAGTCTTGACCCTGCACCCCTTGGGAACAGTCCATCCCGAACTGCCAGGCCAGGTCTTCCCTGGACCAGAAACAAGCATCCTGGGACCAGTTTTGGGGTAACACCCCTCATCAGCCAGGCTACCTTGAATCTGGTGGCGTAGGGAGCATGGGACCCATGTCTAGGCATACCCTTCCCACATAGGGCGACAAACGCAAAAAGAACAGATGATGGACGGAATGCTGAATTAATAAAACATTCACCCCCCAGTCACAGATCTGGGTTAAATCCATCGTTTTTTGCATGCCACGCCATTCCAGTTTAGACCCAGCAGTATGCAAATCAGTCTTGACCCTGTTCCCCATGGGAACAGTCCAGCCCGAACTGCCAGGCCAGGTCTTCCCTGGACCAGAAACAAGCATCCTGGGACCGATTTCGGGGTAACACCCCTCATCAGCCAGGCTAGCTTGAATCTGGTGGCGTAGGGATGGAAAGGCGCCTGTCTCGCCCATTGGCTCCTTGACCAAGACCTGGCAGATCATCTGCAGGAACATAGCCTTGGTTTGGTTGCATCTAATATATTAGAGAGGAACATGTGAAATTGAAAATGTCCTTAGGTTTGTGTGTTTGCATGTATTTTGTTTCTAGAAGGTCCATTCTGGTTCAGGAAAGTCAATGTTTTTTTTCAAGAATCTTCTTCTTTTTTTTTTTTAACTCACATTTCTTTATTGAAATACAGATGCTAACAAACAATAGGCAGAGGCTGGCTGATAGCAATTTACAGATAATAACCTTGAACAAGATTATGGTTGTTGAAATCGAGGAAAATAAGAGACAAACGCAAAACAGGAGAAAAGAGAAAGGAAAAGTACTAAGTCAGCAGGAATTCACAGTAACCACTAAATACGCATACCATAGCTTAGTTTACCAGAGTATGAAATATAAACATCTCTGATCCCTAGGGTCCTCGGAACGTGTCAGTAAAACTAACTAAGGTAAAATGGCTGGCTCCTTTTAAACGAGTCTTTCCGTGCAGGCCGTGGAGAAATAGTATAGATGGAGTGTGTGCCACAAGAATGAGTTGAGAGGGAAAAGGAGGGTATCAGTGGCTCAGTCCCTCAGAGCTTACCACCGGACCATTCGGGCAACTCTGCTACTCAAGGAAGGACCCCCAGATCTCTATGAATTGTGGCAATCTGTCATTGAGCTTGAACTTCTCAAAGGATGCACCCTCGTGCATCCCTTCGAGCCAAGTGACTGGACTTTAGCAGTGGGCCAAAGGCATAGAATACAAATCTTTGCCATTCCCAGCACTGTAGATAACCATCTGGAGAAGGGCGGAAGAGAGAAGGGAGGTCGGTATTGTCGTGAGGAAGCACTATGCACGCTGTCAAGTGCCTGTGTGTAAGTAATATAGTTTTTATAGAGGCCATAATTGATGCCAAAAACTCTGCACCTTTTTCCAGAGGGTGTGTACAACATCACCGTGCATCGTACCACATCACCAACCAGTAGAATGGGAGCTAAGGTTGCTTTTACACAGTTTTTCCTAGGGACAGTACCACCTGTGAATGAATATAGCACGTTACAATGCGTGCTTTTACTACGTGGTAGGTAACAACGCGGTCGTTACAACGAGCGCTTTGTTACAACGCGATGCCATCACTACGCAAGTCATTGCATCGACTTGCAGTAGATGGTACCGTAACATTAGGAATGTATAATTTACTATTCCAACTCCAGCCTACGTAACAGTAGGGAAGGTGTTGGAATAGTAAATTATACTATTCCTTATGTTAGAGCACCATCTACTGCAAGTCGATGTAATGACTTGCGTAGTAATGGCATCGCATTCTAACAACGAGGTCGTTGTAACGACCGCGTTGTAAAGGCATCGCGGTCTAATGACTGCGATGTAAAGGTTGTTTCCCCCTGTGAATTATCTTGTAATACTTAAGGAACTGAGTCTGGGGTCTATTGGACCACCAGTATTTTGGGGCAAGTGAAATGGGTATTGAGTAAAGTGAATCGAGAATGGTGGCATATAGGTCAACTACAGTCCTGTTGGAGTTTTTCCATGTGAAGTGGTAATGAACAATAGGTGATTTAGGGAGCTGTGCAGGAGAGGTGCCCAGGCACACTTGAGGTGCATGGAGCAACTGCCAATAACATCATTGTTCGATGGCTGGGAGCCTATTGCCCCGTGTAAGTTCATCAAGTGTTTTCCAAGCTTCGTGCTTGATCATGTCTTCTAGGCATATTATTTTAGATCTTTTCAATTGGGACTAGCTAACCTCCTTCCCTCCGATTTGGATAGTCATAGTGCACCTTAACGGGGTCTGTAAGTGTATATGGTCTTGTATTTGCAGCAATTTATGGACTCAATGCCAAGCATAAGCGGAGTCCATTATAATGGGATTGGAGGAGAGGCTCGCCAGGCAGGTTATGATGTATAGTAGATCTCTAGGTCTTCGTGATTCTCAAAGAGGGCATGGACCTATGAGTTCGTAGCATATAAATAAAGTGCTCTAAATGGTACACCATCATTATCCAATAAGTGTTTGAAGTCCCCCTTTGATGTGGAGGCATAGAGTTTGGATTTTGCCAAACTAGGTTTATCACCACTCCACACAAACCATAAGACATCTTACCCAATACCCTCCACTATATGTTTCAGGCATGTAAGTGATATCATTCATAACAAATTGTTAAATCATGGTGCTATGTTACTTTTTATAACCTGAATCCTACCCCACAGAGAGAGGTTCAGTCCCAACAATTTCTGGAAGCCAAGTTTCATCTGTTCAATCATAGGGGTAAAATTGCCATTGAGCATATTTATAAGGCCTTGATTAATATAAATCCCCAGATATTTCAGTTTGTTGGGCAAGCAGTGGAAGGCAAGGGAGGTGGGCACGAAATCTTGTGGAGGGGTGGTGGTCAATAGCATGCCATCCTATTCTGTCCAGTTTGTCTTATAGCCTGAGAAGACAGTGAAAGACTCTATACATTGTGCCATGGTCAATAGCGAAGTTATAGGGTGGGACAATGTCACGAGAATTTCAGTCTGCATAATAAAATGCTTCGGCTTCTTTTGCTGGGGTTAATATTCATCTGATTTGGATATTGTTCCGAATTGCAATTTCCAGCGGTTCCAGTGCCAATAGGAACAGCAATGGAGAGAGGGTCAACCTTGTCTGCTATTCCGGTGAATACGAAAAAGAGTGAAACGTGTCCCTTGGTAAATAACCTATGCTGTAGGATGGTGGTACATCCCCTTGACCAGGGTTAGAAAATCCCAACCGACACCCATGAGTTGCATTGTCTGGAGCGGATAGTCCCATTTCACCTATTGAACACTTTCTCAGCATCTAGGAACACTAGGACCCTGTCCTTTGTGTCTGCCCGGACTGTAATACAGCCTGGGTGGAGTACATGCGAAGTGCGCATGACTGTTTGGCCTGCCCGAGACGGACGGCCAAACAGTCATGCACACTTTGGGTGCAGCATCAGCCACTCCTCCTCCCTGTGACAAGGGGAGCCCAGCCACACCACACCCTGGAGGCAACTGGAATACTAAAAATAAAATGATAATAATTTCTGTTAATATCATTTAATTTTTTCCATTGCACTGCTTTAATGCAGTGGGGCGACGCTCCTCCGTCTTAGCGGAGGAGCAGCTAGTGGTAATATTATAGACTCATTTTCATGGGTGATGGACGTGCGATGGTCCAATCAAGTCAAATCTTTTATTAACTCTAACTGAAGGTGACTGTCTCAGTTTGTGACACTTCTGGAGGGCCGGATCTGTCTAAGACTGGGTCAACAGAAACATTCCAGTCCCCTCCAACCAGGACTCGCCTGTTGCGAAAATAAGTGAATAGCCTTTTGAGGGAAGCAAAGAAGTCCATTTTGCATCCAGTAGAGACATAGATCGAACTCTTGGCTAAGAATGCGGTTCTGGTTTTGAGTGTGACAAAAATGTATCACTCCTCTAGGTCCACTGACACCTGGAGGACTTTTTGGAGAAGAGCTTTATGGAGGAGTATTGCTGCACCTTTTTTCCTAGAAGGGTCTTGAGAAGCATCTGTACTGTCGGAAAAAGTAGACCCACTAGCATGAAAGGTGTGACTTTGCCCGTCAATTCACAATATATCACATTCATCCGGTTGTCATGTGTGTATTCTGAAGGAGGGCTATATCCGACCCCCTGTCTACCTAAGAAGGTAAGTGTTTTCTTACAGTTAATGTAGTGGGTGAGGCTATTAAAGTTGAGTGAGACATTGTGTGGAGTGGATCATCTGCAGGAACATAGCCTTGGTTTGGTTGCATCTAATATATTAGAGAGGAACATGTGAAATTGAAAATGTCCTTAGGTTTGTGTGTTTGCATGTATTTTGTTTCTAGAAGGTCCATTCTGGTTCAGGAAAGTCAATATTTGTTTTCAAGAATCTTCTTCTTTTTTTTTTTTTAACTCACATTTCTTTATTGAAATCCAGATGCTAACAAACAATAGGCAGAGGCTGGCTGATAGCAATTTACAGATAATAACCTTGAACACGATTATGGTTGTTGAAATCGAGGAAAATAAGAGACAAACGCAAAACAGGAGAAAAGAGAAAGAAAAAGTACTAAGTCAGCAGGAATTCACAGTAACCACTAAATACGCATACCATAGCTTAGTTTACCAGAGTATGAAATATAAACATCTCTGATCCCTAGGGTCCTCGGAACGTGTCAGTAAAACTAACTAAGGTGAAATGGCTGGCTCCTTTTAAACGAGTCTTTCCGTGCAGGCTGTGGAGAAATAGTATAGATGGAGTGTGTGCCACAAGAATGAGTTGAGAGGGAAAAGGAGGGTATCAGTGGCTCAGTCCCTCAGAGCTTACCACCGGACCATTCGGGCAACTCTGCTACTCAAGGAAGGACCCCCAGATCTCTATGAATTGTGGCAATCTGTCATTGAGCTTGAACTTCTCAAAGGATGCACCCTCGTGCATCCCTTCGAGCCAAGTGACTGGACTTTAGCAGTGGGCCAAAGGCATAGAATACAAATCTTTGCCATTCCCAGCACTGTAGATAACCATCTGGAGAAGGGCGGAAGAGAGAAGGGAGGTCGGTATTGTCGTGAGGAAGCACTATGCACGCTGTCAAGTGCCTGTGTGTAAGTAATATAGTTTTTATAGAGGCCATAATTTATGCCAAAAACTCTGCACCTTTTTCCAGAGGGTGTGTACAACATCACCGTGCATCGTACCACATCACCAACCAGTAGAATGGGAGCTAAGGTTGCTTTTACACAGTTTTTCCTGTGGACAGTACCACCTGTGAATGAATATAGCACGTTACAATGCGTGCTTTTACTACGTGGTAGGTAACAACGCGGTCGTTACAACGAGCGCTTTGTTACAACGCGATGCCATCACTACGCAAGTCATTGCATCGACTTGCAGTAGATGGCACCGTAACATTAGGAATGTATAATTTACTATTCCAACTCCAGCCTACGTAACAGTAGGGAAGGTGTTGGAATAGTAAATTATTCTATTCCTTATGTTAGAGCGCCATCTACTGCAAGTCGATGTAATGACTTGCGTAGTAATGGCATCGCATTCTAACAACGAGGTCGTTGTAACGACCGCGTTGTAAAGGCATCGCGGTCTGATGACTGCGATGTAAAGGTTGTTTCCCCTGTGAATTATCTTGTAATACTTAAGGAACTGAGTCTGGGGTCTATTGGACCACCAGTATTTTGGGGCAAGTGAAATGGGTATTGAGTAAAGTGAATCGAGAATGGTGGCATATAGGTCAACTACAGTCCTGTTGGAGTTTTTCCATGTGAAGTGGTAATGAACAATAGGTGATTTAGGGAGCTGTGCAGGAGAGGTGCCCAGGCACACTTGAGGTGCATGGAGCAACTGCCAATAACATCATTGTTCGATGGCTGGGAGCCTATTGCCCCGTGTAAGTTCATCAAGTGTTTTCCAAGCTTCGTGCTTGATCATGTCTTCTAGGCATATTATTTTAGATCTTTTCAATTGGGACTAGCTAACCTCCTTCCCTCCGATTTGGATAGTCATGGTGCACCTTAACGGGGTCTGTAAGTGTATATGGTCTTGTATTTGCAGCAATTTATGGACTCAATGCCAAGCATAAGCGGAGTCCATTATAATGGGATTGGAGGAGAGGCTCGCCAGGCAGGTTATGATGTATAGTAGATCTCTAGGTCTTCGTGATTCTCAAAGAGGGCATGGACCTATGAGTTCGTAGCATATAAATAAAGTGCTCTAAATGGTACACCATCATTATCCAATAAGTGTTTGAAGTCCCCCCTTTGATGTGGAGGCATAGAGTTTGGATTTTGCCAAACTAGGTTTATCACCACTCCACACAAACCATAAGACATCTTACCCAATACCCTCCACTATATGTTTCAGGCATGTAAGTGATATCATTCATAACAAATTGTTAAATCATGGTGCTATGTTACTTTTTATAACTTGAATCCTACCCCACAGAGAGAGGTTCAGTCCCAACAATTTCTGGAAGCCAAGTTTCATCTGTTCAATCATAGGGGTAAAATTGCCATTGAGCATATTTATAAGGCCTTGATTAATATAAATCCCCAGATATTTCAGTTTGTTGGGCAAGCAGTGGAAGGCAAGGGAGGTGGGCACGAAATCTTGTGGAGGGGTGGTGGTCAATAGCATGCCATCCTATTCTGTCCAGTTTGTCTTATAGCCTGAGAAGACAGTGAAAGACTCTATACATTGTGCCATGGTCAATAGCGAAGTTATAGGGTGGGACAATGTCACGAGAATTTCAGTCTGCATAATAAAATGCTTCGGCTTCTTTTGCTGGGGTTAATATTCATCTGATTTGGATATTGTTCCGAATTGCAATTTCCAGCGGTTCCAGTGCCAATAGGAACAGCAATGGAGAGAGGGGTCAACCTTGTCTGCTATTCCGGTGAATACGAAAAAAGAGTGAAACGTGTCCCTTGGTAAATAACCTATGCTGTAGGATGGTGGTACATCCCCTTGACCAGGGTTAGAAAATCCCAACCGACACCCATGAGTTGCATTGTCTGGAGCGGATAGTCCCATTTCACCTATTGAACACTTTCTCAGCATCTAGGAACACTAGGACCCTGTCCTTTGTGTCTGCCCGGACTGTAATACAGCCTGGGTGGAGTACATGCGAAGTGCGCATGACTGTTTGGCCTGCCCAAGACGGACGGCCAAACAGTCATGCACACTTTGGGTGCAGCATCAGCCACTCCTCCTCCCTGTGACAAGGGGAGCCCAGCCACACCACACCCTGGAGGCAACTGGAACTAAAAATAAAATGATAATAATTTCTGTTAATATCATTTAATTTTTTCCATTGCACTGCTTTAATGCAGTGGGGCGACGCTCCTCCGTCTTAGCGGAGGAGCAGCAAATGGTAATATTATAGACTCATTTTCATGGGTAATGGACGTGCGATGGTCCAATCAAGTCAAATCTTTTATTAACTCTACCTGAAGGTGACTGTCTCAGTTTGTGACACTTCTGGAGGGCCGGATCTGTCTAAGACTGGGTCAACAGAAACATTCCAGTCCCCTCCAACCAGGACTCGCCTGTTGCGAAAAGAAGTCAATAGCCTTTTGAGGGAAGCAAAGAAGTCCATTTTGCATCCAGTAGAGACATAGATCGAACTCTTGGCTAAGAATGCGGTTCTGGTTTTGAGTGTGACAAAAATGTATCACTCCTCTAGGTCCACTGACACCTGGAGGACTTTTGGAGAAGAGCTTTATGGAGGAGTATTGCTGCACCTTTTTTCCTAGAAGGGTCTTGAGAAGCATCTGTACTGTCGGAAAAAGTAGACCCACTAGCATGAAAGGTGTGACTTTGCCCGTCAATTCACAATATATCACATTCATCCGGTTGTCATGTGTGTATTCTGAAGGAGGGCTATATCCGACCCCCTGTCTACCTAAGAAGGTAAGTGTTTTCTTACAGTTAATGTAGTGGGTGAGGCTATTAAAGTTGAGTGAGACATTGTGTGGAGTGGGTTGGTGGTGTGTGTTTCCGGGGAGGGGGCCGGAGATGTCAGGGACCTAAGTGGAAGGAGTGTCTGGCCCGCAGAGATGGTCCATGGTGATATCTGTATACCCAGAGAATGGTTAAATAGCCCAGCCATGCAGGCAAGATTTGAATGACGGGGGCACGAAGGAGGGAGTGTGGGATTAACACAACTGAGATGGGTCATGTATCCTGTACAGTAGTTGTGCATTAAGGTGATGCCCTGAAACAGGCAGAAAAAGAACAACCAGGGGCAGTACAAGAAGAGTCCAAAACTGTTACAGCAAACCTCACCAACTGCGGTTTGGAGGGAAGGTGCGATGACTCAACTGACAACCACCAGGCCACCAAGCCTAACAAAGAACTATACAGGGATTCAAGCACCCATTGACAACCAGGATAGAAAGGAACTCCAGGGCCATGACTGTGAAACTCATGGTGAACATCCCAGAGAAAGGGGGAAACATGATGTAAATAGTAGTGCTGGGTGGTTATAACCTAGAAAGGTAGAGAAGAGGCAAGGGGGCTCCAAAAACAGGATCATAGAGGACAAATCTGACCCAGTACCACATTATTACAGCATCGCCACAGTGCCACAGTGCCTTACGACACAATATTAGTAGAGAAAAGGTTTTCTGAGCCATGCCATTCCAAGTGCCCTGCTTTACCCAAGGCACCCTTCACCATCTGCTGATAGTTGTTTGTGGGTCCATGGAGGAGAGGCAGTAAATACAGACTTGGACCTAGTGTAGGCCTGTGAGACAATGGGTTCTGCCCACCCAATCCACCCAGGATTTTTTGCTTTTTGATTATCTTGTTTTCGACCTTTTACTGTGGGTGAGCCTCATAACCTGTGACTCACACTGGTAAACTCCTGGTAAATGGACTCTGCGTGTTTACCGCCAGGGTCTACCTTTTAAGATAAGGCTGCTGTGACACAGCAAGGGTAAGGGGCCCTTGGCTGGTTCCATGTGAACATGTGTGCACATGTCTGTGGACACACGTGTAAAGGCTGCACGTGGAAGACTACTGTCGTGTACAGTCGGGAAACTGTGCACAGGTAGCCTGGTGCAAAAGGGACTCTGCAGGATTGGATATTGACCTAGGGTAGGCCTCATATTGTTAGTGTACACTCACAGGGAAAGTCAGTGTGGTTTATTATCATGTATGCTGTGACACTATTATACACCTATGGGGACGCCTGCCTTAGAGTGCAGCTTCGCTTCCCTTTGGCCTACAGAAAACAGAGACATATGGAATTGGGTCATAACCCATGTGGGAAAGTCAATTCTGCAATTTCCAAAAAGATATATGTACAGCTTAGGGGTCATTCGGGATTGCCATATTTCTCTGGCTCAGCTCAGGATCAGATCACAGGCATTTTGTCACTCTACTGTGCCAAGTCAATTACATTTCTCTTCAGTGGCAGTAACAAAGGCCTCCCGACACAAAGGGAGAAATTAACAGTGTTTCACTCAGATCCTGAGGAGGAAAGGGGTGGGACGGAATGCTCTGCATCAATACATCAGCTGTCACACTGTACCAGGGATAGGCCTGCCCTAGCCCACTGAACAAAAGAGGAAGCCCAGACCTCTGAAGCCAACACAGAAGGGAGGCTCTCTTTGAAGATTTGGTGGGAAAGGCCCTGGCAGTGATGTCAGTGAGGGGC
This sequence comes from Calotriton arnoldi, assembly GCA_963921515.1. Lineage (NCBI taxonomy): Eukaryota > Metazoa > Chordata > Amphibia > Caudata > Salamandridae > Calotriton > Calotriton arnoldi. Next base: position 73,329 of record CAWUFW010013790.1, on the reverse strand, counting down.
AGAGCTGAGGCGCCCAGAGCAAATGTGGCAAGTGACTCCTGGGTGATGCCATTTTAAATAACCCCACAGCCTGTGCAGGAAGGTTGGGGCGGAAAGGTGATGTGGCACACCAGGATAGGTCAGAGGTGCCTCACTTCCAGAACCTACCACCCCTACTTAAAAGGTCCTGCACAAGGAGGAGAGCTCTCTCTTGGTTGTGATTTTCTGCTGGACACTGGGACCTGAGGCGACAGCCATGGACATTTTAAGGAGAACCCCCTGATATCCATCTGGACTAAGGACTGTGACTACAGTTGTCCCCAGGACCAGTGGGGCTCTCCCCGGGACCACAGAAGATGGTCCCCTTATACAACTGAGGACTAGTTGGGTAAAGGCCGGACTTCTGCGTCAAGGAGGAGAGAAGCTCCAGAGGAGAAAAAGGAGAAAGGCTATCAGAGGGAGCCAGTGAAACCAGCTCCCTGCAAAATGTGTCACCTTTGATGCAAGGAGTCCTAGAGAAAGTGCTCCAGGTGGCTCGAGCTCACCACTAAGAGCAAAATGTGCCCAAGATGAAGCAAATCAGCTCAACTGGGCCCGAAATATCAGAAAGAAAAGGATTTGACCTAGAACCCCCACCAGCACGAACAGAGCACATGGGGCTCTACTGCCGGCTGCCAAATATTACCCTTAGGGTCTGGGGGTGCTGTATGGAATACTTTCATTTTTTCTAGGTGTTGAGTGGGGCATGCATGGGGCCCCCTACCCAGAGCTCAGGCGAGCCTGGGGACCCCAATCCCCAGACCAAGTCGGGATTTGGGGGCCCGGGGGCCCTGACTTTGGGCCCCCTGATGTCTGCCAGAGGAGGGAGCACTGTCAAACTCCCCCAAATTAAAGAGAACAAGTGGTGGGGCCCGGGATCTCAACTGCGGGCCCTGATAGCCACCCAAAGGATAGGAGAGTGCCACCCCTCTCCCGAGTGGTGGTGGGCCTGCTTTGCTCCCTGTGCCCATGTCTGCAGGGAGCAGATGGCCACCACCATCACCATTGCTCTGTCTGCAGGAGCAGACAGATGAAAACAAAGCTGCTGGCTCCCGTGGCTGTATGAGAAAGGGCGCTGCGCATAGGTTGGCAGGGCAGCCAGGGGTTGGTGGCATAAGGGGGTGCCTTATTGGGACCAGGCACCGCCAGGAAAGGTAACCCAAGCTAAAGAAAAAAAAAAAGGAGACACCGTGTGGTGCGAGGTCATGCAGCAAACGAAAACCAAAGGACACAGCTGTTCCTGGCACAGCGGGAGAACCGCTCATTCAATATTCACTGCTTCAAAGGAGTGTCCAATAATGCCCTGTTGGGCTTGAAGCTTACTCACTCATTTCTGCTACTTGTTGGACAGCGGGGCCACCACCAAGAACATTAAAAAAATCTGCAGAGCTGGAGGAGCGTCACAACTTCCCCCCAAGTTACTGACCCTAAGTTGGAAGGGTCAGAGAAAAGATGACTACTCCAGGCTTTCACCAACATTTTTAAGCACTCCCTAGGCTGGAGCATAGGCTTATGTTTATGGCCGCAGTTACTGTGACCTAAAAGTGTCTAAAAAGAGTGGACATGTGGTGCAACACCCTCTAGGGGGTGAGGTGTATGGTTACATGCTTCATGATCCAAACGTGAAGCTGATTAAGGGCTATTTTTATAAGTGTCGTTTTAATGGGTGAAAGTATATTAAAAAACACATAGGAACATATGATGGTCGTTTTTAAATGCTTTACTGAAAGAATAATGTTGACAACGATTACTGATCAAAAGGTATATGCCTTAATAAAAATAATAAGTGCATTTACAGGGGAAACAGCCTTTGCAATGCAGGAATTAACACACAGTGCATTTACTATACAGCTTTTACTATGCAAATGTTTACCATGCATATGATTTTACCACTCAAGGTAAGTCTATGTAAGGTAAGTATAAATGTTTGTGTAAGGGTATTGGGTGGTAAGGGTATTTTTAGGGTTTGGGGTGGGTAAGGGATTGGATGGTAAGGGTAATTTTAGGATTTAGGGGTGGCTAAGGGAATTGGGTTTAAAGGGTGTTTTTAGGGTTTATGGATGGGTAAGGGTATTTAGGAGGTTGGAATGTTTTTAGGGTTTAGGGGTGGGTAAGGGCATTGGGTGGTAATGGTGATTTTAAGGTTTAGGGATGGGTAGGGACATTGCGTGGTAAGGATATTTTTAGGGTTTGGTGTTGGTAAGGGTACTGGGTGGTAAGGGTATTTTTAGGGATTGTAGTGGGTAAGGGTATTGGGTGGTAAGGCCATTTTTAGGGCTTATGGGTGGGTAAGGGAATTGGGCAGTAAGGGTAATTAAAAATGGAAGGCTTGGGGGTGCCCAATCCACAGACCAGTTCATGAATTGAGAGGCCTATGACCCCTAACTCTGTTCCCTGATGTCTGCCAGAGCAAAGGAGCATCGTCTCATTCCCCCGAAGGAAAGAGAAAAAGAGGGGGGGGCCCGGGATCCCAACTCTGGGCTCCGACAGCCTCCGAAGGATTGGAGAGTGCTGCCACACTCTCCCCAGCAGTGGTGGGTCTGCCACACTCCCTGAGCCTGTGTCTGGGGGGAGCTGGTGGCCACCACCATCACCAGTACTCTGCCCAAGAAAAACAAAGCTGCCAGCTCCCAGGACCGCGTGAAACATGCGACTGCGTGGGGACAGCAGGGCAGCCAGGGATGGGTCCCCTGGGCTGCTCTGACAGTTGGCAACAATAGGGGGTGCCTTAGTGGGACCAGGCACTCCTAGGGAAGGAAAACACAGCTGTAGAAAAAAAGAATATGCCGTGTGGTGTGAGGCCATGCGGTGAAAGAAAACCAAAGACAGAGGCTCTCCCTGGCACAGCGGGAGAGCCGCTCATTCAATTTTCACTGCTCCGGAGGAGCACTCCATAATGTACTGTGGAGCTTGAAACTGACTCACCATTTCTGCTACTTGTGGTGGCCCCAGGATGGTGGAGCCACCACCAAGAACACAAAAAGGGCACTTGAATCTGCATAAGCATCACAGCTTCCCCTCAAGACCCCAAAGTATTTTTAAAAAGGTACTGACCTTAAGTTGGAAGAGTTACACGAAAGATGACTACCCCAGGCTTTACCAACATTTTTGTGCACTCACTCCCGAGGCTGGAGCATGCACTCTACAGCTGGGAGTGCTACGCCCTCTAGGGGACAAGTCTATGGCTGCAGGTACTGTGGCCTAAAGGTTTCTAAAAAGTGTAGAATGTTGTGTAACACCACTTTGGGGCTATGTTTATGGTTGCATGGTTCTTGATTCAAATGTAAAGCCCTCTAGTGGCCGTTTTTATAAGTTCATATTTAATGGTTGAAAGTTTATAAAAAATCACATAGGCACATGTGATGATCATTTTTAAATTCTTTATTGATAGAATAATGTGGACAGTAATTACTGATCAAAAGGATTATGCTTTATTAACACCAATAAGTACATTTACACATGGTTATTTTTGATTATTGAATGTTGTCCTAAAATTATATTTTGACATGTGTTTTGTTGAGTTTGAATCTTTGATCAAGTCAATGTACTTACTTTATGTGTTTGTTGGTCTTGATCCCTCAGGGGGTCAGAGGTAATTACACAATGTCATCACAATGGATTTTCATCAGCCTTCTGTATGTTTGTAAATTACTGCTTAATATTGAGTAGTGTTTATGTAATCAATGCACTTTTCCTTTTTCAAAAGAAAAGCCACAAACTGGACAATCATTTATTTAGTGTTAATATTGCCTACCAGCAAATGGTGATTACCAGCCAACACCACCTCTCTTGAGTACCCCTTGGACTGCTCGGCTCTGCTACCCTAAGAGAGTCAAGAGCTACAATGTGGTGTTTGTTTCCCAGTGGAGGGCAAATGTGGACCCAATACTTGTGCAGGCCACACAACTAATGGCTTCTTTCGTTGCAAGGTCTTAAGAGGTGATCTAGATTTGTCACTCCATACAATGGAGCTCCACAACTGCTGTATGCTGCTTAATTCCCACTTCTGTGTCACTTCCTCCCATCTCCGACTTTCGTCTACATCTGTATCCTTGTCCTTTGCTCAGCCAGGGATTTCTAGACAGTCCTGGGGTCTAGTGTCCTTCGAGGTGTCCATATTCGAGTCCTCCATGGCACTTATGAAGGCTTCAAGAACGTCTGGCACCTCGAAATCCCATGTGCCACCATTCAGCGTGACTATCAAAAGGGCCAAATCAAGAAGACCAAATTTAAGGTACAGCTTTTGCAGTTGGAGTTGCAAGGCGATAAAGCTCTTCCTCTTAATGTTAGTGTCATGTGAGCAATCTGCCACAAGGAAACTGAGGAGTTGTCATATGGATATGATATATGCTTCTTAGCCACAGTTGTGATCTGCAGAGTGTGTTGATGTCACATACAACAGATCAGAACATGACAAGGGCGGGTGGTGGTTTATTTCAGGCACTCGCTCGCGTGGTGGGCCCTATAGAATTCCATTGGAGGGGTTGAAGACAAGATTCAGCATCGTCAGGATAAAGACTTGCAAGAAGGATGGCAGATCATCCTTTTCAACTTTCTCAGGGACACCAATGATACATACATTGTCTCTATGACTACGATCCTTCAAGTCAATGATTTTCTGCATAGTTGCCATATTTCTTTCCCTCAAGCCGGGGGTTGGGGGGGTCATTGGAACTCTGTTCCAGATCAACAATCCTGCCCTCCAGGGAAATGAGCTGGGATCTGAATGACACTAAACCTCCCCTGAGGTACTGTATTTCTGAGGGTCTAGACATCACTGCTGAGTTCACAGTAGTGCTGGGTAGTTTGATTTCAGCCTGTTTTTGCAGCAATGTTGTGAGGGCAGTCCGAGAAACCTTCGGAAATAATCCACTGTAGAGATTACATTGGTGGAATCTAGGCAATTGGCCACCACCTGTGAAAACAGTAATTGCCTAGCCAACTTGGGTTTGCGATGTGGCATGTGTTACCAGAGTTAAGACCATAAGAACCAAATGGGGTCGGTAGCTCAAATGCAGCGTGATATCCCAGTGGGTCATGATGAGACGGGGTAATGTAGTAGGTAAGGGCAAATTGAGGTGGGTCAGTGAGGATGACCAACACAAGATGTCATGAAGGGTTGTCGACACACTGGTGCCAGTGAAGGGCAAGCTCTGGGTAGTATGGGAGGGAGACAATGCCTAGGTCAAGATGGCTACTGTGGTCAAAAAAGTACCTGTTCCAAGTGGAAAGATAGATCCCAAGATCAGCACATATGCAGCGGCAGAGAGGGAGTTTGCCCAAATCAAAATGGCCAACACTACATGGAGCAGTGTAGTCCTGTTTCCTCTGCAGTGCAGGGGCCTTCCGGTGCTGAAGGATGTGGTGACACTGTCCCTTCTGGTGAGATGAGGCACTACTTCCCAGGTATTCTGGGGGGGTGGAAATGTTCCCAGGCTACTTCCAGTGCTCCTCTAGCATTGCTGCCGCTGCCTACAATTCAGTGAGCCCCATGTCGTGCTGCAGTTGCAGGTCACTCCTGGTTTGCATGGCAGTGCGTTCCAGAGGCACACAGTTGCACCTTTACTGCTCCCCATAGGACTCACAGGTCATGGCAGGAGTGATCAGCCAACTAGGCGCAAGCGGTCCGGTGTAGGCACACAGGAGACCATGACCCTCTCTACAATGAATAGCAAAGTATAAACAGAATCTGCATCCAACCCAACCGATGCACACAAATGTTAGGTCTAGGTCATTGAGCGAGAGGCTAGGTAGCACTTCAGGATAACAAGCACCATTTGGAGAAACACCAGGGCTCAGGCCCAACTCCACTGCAGGAGCTTCACAGAAATGTAGCATGCTTGGAAGAGTTAAATTTGGCTTCCCTCTCAAGTATCTTCAATTTCCGTCTCATAGGCTTTAATTAGGTACCTTGCCTTCAAGAAATATTTCTGGGGACAAACATAAACAGAGTTAAAAAATGCCTGGGTATTTTGCTTCATGCTTAATTTACGCTCAGCTGCAGACTGTAGCAAAATACCAAACGTGCTGACTAGCAATGAACATGGCTCTGTTAATTTATCACAACACACAACTTTTTACTCCATAGTGCATGATGCCTTACCTATTAATGAGAGGTAATTTATTTTTCCACTCAAAGTGTCAAGAAAAAAAAATCAAATCACTGTTTTTTTAGACCGATGTTATTCTTATTTTGCCTAATACTTTTCTGCCAAACAGTCAGTGCTTTTTATCCGAGGCATGTGTGGGTAAAACATAAAAATGGCCTTGTAACATTCCTAATCAAATCAAATGTCAATGGCCCTAGGGAACCAGCAATGTACTGCGACTGTGCTACCCACTAATTTAAAACAATTGTTTGCACAGAGCATTATTTATAATTAGTATTTTTTGTTTTCCTCAATATAGCTAATCCTGCTGGTCCACCCGTACCACCAAACAGGTAAGAGTTAGTGGTCTGTCTGCGGCGGCAGTGGCTGGACTATATCCAGCAGGAATACAGGCGGCTGGTGGTCCTGGAGGAAGAAGAGGCAGAACTAGCTGCCTCTCAGTCTCAGCGGGTCCCAAGTGCAGCCGGTCCCCCTCAGCCACCAGCGTCTCTGCCATCCCATCGCTGGCGCCAGCTGACTACAACTGCTGCCGTCCCTCCCGCTTTGACAGGCCATTACTGTGGTGCATCCTGCAGTGGCTGGACACTATGGAGAGCTGGCTCGTCAGGATGGAGCAGAGCCTGGACCAGCTCCAGACCCAAATGGACAATGCCCTCTTCTAGTCCTTTTTAAACATTTTATGTTTTGGTGGAATGGATTTGTGGGTGGAGGGGATGGGAAAGGACTTGGGACTGGGTTTTTGGACATTGGTGGTTGTGTCGGGTTGTTTGGGGAGAGGAGTGGGCCTGTTGTGGGTAGAGAGGATGGGGTTAATTTGTAAAAAAATAAAGGAAACACGTATTTTATTTGATCACAATTTATGCCTGAAGTAGTTTGTTTTATTTTTACTTTGCACTGCTTCCTTTAGTTTCTACGCAGCCTGTTTATAAGTTTGTAAGAGTTTATTATACTGCTTAGTTATAGAGTCATACCTCTCTAACTATCTTGACCATTAGGGGGATGCTGCCATGAGCATCCCCCATCCAACCTAGATAAATGATTACTTGCAGTAGCAGTTAGCTACTTACTTACTACTTTAACTAGTTCACTTTCCTTCATAGTTGTCTTACCTGAATATAGATGAACCAATAACAGGTAAGACATCACAACTTCACAGGCAAGGTCCCACTTCGACCCAGGTGAGCTCCAACTGTAGGATTAATTGGAAGGATTATCCATCGCAGGCAACTAAATGAAAATAAAAACACTGAGTTAGTGGGTTATATCAAAGCTTTACAAATAATTGAGAGCAGACTAAAACATGATGACACAACAAGAATTTCTGACAGTAATAAAATAACAAAAAATAGCAATAGTAGTAACTTAAGCAATGGGGAGCTACTAGTAATTACAAAATTCTCGAGTTATAAAAAAAGGACTCAAAGTCTGGAGTGGATAAGCATAGGTTAAGCGTTTACGGTTATGCAACACAAGGCCTGAATGATGATGCTGGCGACTGATTTTCTTTATTCTATATATAAAATATGGATCACTTTTATGAGCAGGTACATAAATTAGAAGATCCTGCAGTGAGTTGGTTATGCTTTCACCACATCAACCCCACAAAGTGTGTGATCCATTGATGGTGTAAATTAAGCCACACCTCAATAAATCCCACAGCCCGGGAGAAGAGGGTTAGGAGTTTGATGAATGGATGGGAAAGGGGATTTGAGGAAAGGTTTGACAAAGACAAACACTACATAAGGATAACATTCGTCTGGTCAATGAGCAGCACATCATTCTTCATCAATCTGTTGTGGAAGGAAACGAAAGGAATGAGTATGATACAGTACAGTTAAATGTATTGAAAACAGTTCTTCAGCCCCCGAGACCCAAGTTATCAGATATCTAAATGTTCTGTCTTCTAGGTTGGGAGTGAATCCACCCACCCAGTTCTCCAAATATGATTGTTAAAAGAAAAATGATACTGTATTGCAAAACTAGGTGGGGCATCTGCATTCTCCTTGGGAATGTCCGTCACTCTTGGGTGCCTGTCTGGACTGGTCCAGTAGGTAAGCAGGAGTGTTGAGCTCAGCTTTCACCTTTCCTTCGTGCAGGAGACTAGAAGGCCTGCGGATTGTAAAGCAGAAACTGTATTTTAGAGTCAAGGAGAAGAACAGAAGGAAGGTAAGCTTCATGAGGAGTGTATCAAGAAGACTCAGAGGCACAGTAAAAAAAACAAGAGGGGGAACTCAGATTTTCACTTTTGCTACCAGTGCAACACACACACACACCAGCATTTCACAAATCAACGCACCTCTCTTCATTCAACATAGCTGAGTACTAGGCCTCAGACTCATGGTTTCCCTTTGAAATCGATAACTTCTTGCTTCTAACTGTTGATGAGGTAGTCCCATGGCTCCAACCCTGAGTTCTTCCAGCCTCCTTACTCTGAGTAACTCTGTCCAAGACCAGTCATGACCAGAGCAAGATAGACGTGTAGTGCAATGCTGTTGAAGAACAAGTAAATAAACAGACTTGCAGTATTTTGCAAAGGTTTTTGTTTGTTAACTAAAGTGACAGTTCTTGTCTCTGAAGAACCAGAGAAAAGGAGAGGACCCTGCAAGTTAATCTGGCTAAGTGTGAAAGGGCCAATCAAATCCAGGGAAAATATGATTGCCCATCATTCAGGCCCCAAACATTGCAAATCATCTCAAGCAAGTTCCCAAATCACAGTTCAACACCCTTCCTCACTGTCTGCCACCACATCAATCATCAGTCATCACTCTAAAGCCCTCAATAATCAGATCCCTCATTGGTGCAATGTTTACCCGTTCCAATCAAAGCATGGTGGTAAGTACACTATCTCCCCTTTGACGCAACTAATAGATTGGAATTTGGCTGTCTGGTAAATCAAATGATCGTCTGGAGCAGCCCTTCTAGGTGATGAAAAAACAGAAGGAACATAGGAGTTGACTGTACAGGTTAGATAATTTTCACTAAGAAAGTTTGAAAAGGTCAATCACCTCCAGGAAATAATGATCGCCCATCATTCAGGCCCCAAACATTGCAAATCATATCAAGCAAGTTCCCAAATCACAGTTCAACACCCTCCCTCACTGTCTGCCACCGCATGAATCATCAATCATTACTCACACACTCACTCACCATTGCAATAGCTGTAGTTACTTCTTCCAATCCAATCACAGGTAGATTAGGTAGTAGGTACACAGTTCATCTTTGATGCAGACATCACATTGGAATTTGCTATTAGCACTCTTGTAAATCAACAATCTTCTGGGACTGCCCTGCTAGTGCTAAGTGATACAAAAAGGATAGGCATGCAAGGGGGGCAAGCATTCTCTCCAATGTCATGAAGGAAATGTGGAGGCTTCTTCAATGCACACTGGTCAAAGTGCAATCAGGCAATATATGTGACCAAAAAATGGTGGGGCAGCATAAATCGGGCACAAAAAAAAATGTTCCACTAGCTGCTTTTTTTTTATTCCAAAGATAGAAGTTCAATGAGAAATAATTAAAAAGTTGTATGGGGGCACTGGCATGCTCAGTCCGGGAACTACAGTTCGTCCTCACATTCGGTTCACCTAACACATTTGATGCTGTGCTGTTTCAGGAATGGTGTAATTATGTGGTATGAAATGTTGGTTCATTTTGATCATAGTCAATCTCTCCACATTTTGAGGCGAGAAACTGGTCTGTCTCATTATAACAACCACACCAGCTGAACTGAACACATGCTCAGCAGGCACACTGGCGTCAGGACAAGCCAGATACTTTATTGCCAGCCTGCTGAGCTCTGGCCTTTGGCATGTCTTCCCATACCAATACATCAATGCATTTTGATCCACATAGACCTGATTTGGATCATGCAGTTACTCCTGGACTATCCTGTGGATGGTCATTGGAGCTGCCACTTGGTCAACGTCTTTTGCCATTGCCTCCTCACTGTGCTTAAGCCCTGTCGATTGAAACCAATACAATGCAGAGATTGGGTCCGGTCCTTCTGTTGCTGCTGTTCCCGGTGTTCTGGTTGATGGTGTTTTTGGTTGAAGTAAGACAAGAATGCCATCTCTGGATGTTGAAGGTGGCACCCTAGAACTGCAGGGTGGGACTCTAAGTTCCAGCCGTCTTCTTCCAGGTCTCCGGCTTGCTCAACAATCCACTTCTAGTATTTTGAAACATCCCCTTCAGAAAAAGGAATGACAGTGGGCAGAATTTATTTGTACCGTGGATCAAGTAGTGCGGCACAGATGTACTGTTTGGATGAGATGATGTCATTTTGCAGCCTTCCATTACAAGCCAAGAGAAAGAGTAAGCTCTCAACCAAGGCATGCACTTCTGTTTTTTCATTCACACCTGCGGGGGCGAACCTTCCATACACCTTTTTTACCTGGCCCTGCAGCAGATGCAACAACAGGATATCTTGGCCCATTGTACTGTCCTTCTTGCTAACTTCTTGTGTGAAAACCTCAGAAGGGAGTAGCATCTGTGTCAGGCATTTGACTAGGCCCCATTTGTCCGCATCCATGGTCATACCTTTCACAACTGCATTCCCTCCTCTTTGAATGACATAGTCATTGATATGTTTGTACTGCTCAAACAGACGTTGCAAAATGTAATAAGACAAGTTCCAACGTGTTGGCACCTCCTGTATCAGGGCTTTAACTGGTGCTCTGTTAGTATGTAGAATAATCCGCAACTGCTTCCGGGCTTTAAAAGAATGGCTGAAATGAGTGCAGATTCTTCTGCAGGTGGTTCGTATGTTGCTGACTATGTCTTCTTTTTTGACAAACTCTTGCACCACCAGGTTAATTCAATCGGCCAAACACAGGACCCTGAAATGGACCGTCTAACATGGCCTCGACTATGTTACGGCCATTGTCCATGGCAACAAATCCAATTCTGACACCTTGCTGTTAAATTCCTCCAAGATGTTTACAGTTGTCTGTGATTTCTCCATGGTGAACATGGCCACTGTTGCATGCTGTGAAATGAATGAATGAATGAAATTTGTACTTGTAAAGCGCACCCATACCCCCAAAGGGGTGTCCAGGCGCTGTACGCATACCGCTGTGGAACCCTTCCTGGCTTTTCCCTGTGAAATGTCCACTCCTGGGCACCCCCAGGGTGAAGCCAGGCATCCCAGCGCTGTTGGGGCCGTTGTGGAGATTAAGCAAGCTATTGCCCAGAGTTGCAGAGTGGGACCCATGATTAGAATAGGCACCGAGGCGAGAATTATCAGGTCCGAGGAAATTGAGCCCAAGACCCGCCGAGGCGGGAATTGAACCCTGGTCCCGGGCCAGATCTCTGCATCAGGGTCTGCCGCTCTAACCATTGAGCCACACTTCTCCTGTCAAACGCTCTTAAAACTTTCTTCAGGGCCAAGACCTGCAGATATCTTTTGATTTGCCCCTACAAAAGAGATCCAGTGTGCAGTGATGCACAAGTAATCAATCGCCTGAAAAATGTTCCACATCTCTGTCATCAGGTGGATAGTGTGAATCACACTTTGTTGCAAAACGTGTCCAACCAACTGCAGCACATCGTAATGCAGCTTTGGAACATCAACTCTGGCAAAATAGGTCCTAGTTGGTACCTGCAATTTCAGGCAGATGGCTGCCACAAATTCTAAGAATCCCACTCCTTCCACAAAAGAAAAAGGGAGGAGGTCAAGCGCTATCATTTTTGCCAGCTTCCCATTGTACAAACATGTGATTGGGTGGTTCGGCTCGTAGGGCCCATAATAGTAGCCTCGATTTTCTTATTTTCTGGGGCCACTGACATAGGCCTCTTTCAAGAAGTAGATGGTGGTGGTACACACAATGTGCATCGTGGTGGGGCAGTCACTGTTTGCCGTGGTGTCTCCTTCTTACTCTGAGTTTTCTTGTGCCATTGTGAAGTTGCTGAGGTGGGTGGTTCTACTGGCACACTGCTGGGGACAGGGCTTCTTTGCATGAAGATGTCACCCTCTTCTTCCTCATCATCACCTCCCATCGCGGTTGGACTTGTAGCTGATGTTCCCCAGCTCTCCTCACCAACACGACCACGTTCAGCAATTTTTTAAAGGTGCTCCTCCCACCAGATTGCGTGGTGTTTTTTCATATGTGTTGTTTGGACCCCAGTATCTTGACAAACATGTGTGTTGTAAATGCTGCATACTGCAATGTGCTCCCCCTGTGTGCTAACCATAAAAAAGTCCAAAACTGGGGAGAAGTACTTTTCTACTGTGCCATTGCCAATGCCTGAAAAAGAACTGGAGGTGGGTGGGCGTGGCATCGATTGCCTCTCTGCAGTGCATACGTCTCCTGAGGTAAGGGTTGGTGGAGGTCTCAGCTGGGGCTTTGCAAATATAGGAGCTGGTGGTGCTACCTGTGTCACATCCCACATAGCAGGGTGAATAGCAATGTCAGACTCCTCTGTGTCACCTTCCACAATGACTACCTCGTCATCCTCTTTATCTTCCCCTCCCATCAGTCTAAGGCTTCCAGGAACTTTTCTTTACCATTGCCTCTCCTGTTGCCTCCTGGATTCTGCCGTGGTCTACTCCATGTCCCTATCATCATCATCAGAAGTGGTGATTGGACAAGATGGTGGAGAAGTACCCTTCCTTTTCCTTTCTGAAGATCTGGGAGCCAATGATTCTAAAAGGGGAGGCTCTTGCTTGGAAGGAAGCTCAACCTCCTTTTCTGCTCCAACATCAGGAAAATGTATTTTTGCTGGCTGCGGATGCTGTCCACTTTGCTCTGTTTCCTGAAATGATTGGGTACTACTTTGTGAAAGGGACAAATCTAATTCAGTGTCACTGCTTGTCGGCATCGTCAGGATTGTAGTGGCCGCCTCACTGACAGACATGGTCTAGGGTTTAGGTTGGAGCGCTGCTGTTGATGCAGGAATGCTGCTTTCAGATTGCTCATTAGAGGCCGGAGCGCTGCTATCAGCTTGCTCCCTGGAGGCCGGAGCGGCAGGCACACAATGTGGTGGTCCAAAAAGGATTTGGGGCAACATGCTACTGGTGGGAGGCTGCCTCTTCTCACTGAACACTTTCTTGGAAGCATCTTTCTTTGGGGGCATCTTAAAGCTGTCAGTTGGCAGTTGCACTAAGCTGCACAAGCTAAAGGGATTGGAGGACTGACGTATGACGACACAGGACTTCAGTTTGGCAGTACTGCTGGTGATACCTCTTCTCTTGTGCACCTAAAAGCAAACAAGCAAGAAAAACATTTAGGGGCTGATTTCGATGTCGGACGGACCTGAGTCCGTTTGACATCGATTGGGTACTGGGACCGACTGACCTCCTATCGGCGGTCCCAACCCCGCAATTAGGATGCGATCGAACACTGTACGGTCGCAGTCCTATTCTTTCCAATGGGAGCATGCATTCCGATCGGAATGCATGCTCTCATTGTAAAGAGAAGAGGTGTAGTTCATCCCTGCACCCCATGCCACGGTGTGCAGGGATCAACAGGGGGCACCATAGGTGCCATCTGGAGGCCTTGCACCCATGGGGGCCCTGCTGGGGGCCCCCAAAGTCAACTTCCAACAGCCTCTCTGTGTTGGAAAGGCTGGCACAGAAAGGCTGCCGGAATCCGTCATTGTAATCCCTCTGGCAGAAAGAGCCGCCCTTGGGATTACAGGAGGCTTTCCGAATGGCAGACGGGCTCTCCGAGCGTGTCGGAAGCCATTCGGAAATCCAGTTCGGATTCATTTCCGACCGACTCCATCCAAATGGGTCGGTCCGAAATGAATCCAAGACTGCTGATTATGATGCCGTAGGAATGGCTCCGACCGAGTGTCTGAGCCATTTTCTACGGCATCATAATCGGCCCCTTAGTGTGAAATGTCACATAGCATTGTTTACAATTTGAATTAGTACAGACAAAGGCAATATTAGTGTGGTTGTTTACTTAGTCAATAAATAATAGTCAAACCACACCACCATTCCATAAAATTGTATTCCCTCTCAGAATAACACATACTATATACGGAATGATAGAGCTCTTTCCTTTATGTCCATATATCCTAAAGGAGACACCTCTGGCACTCAGGGAACTGCAGGGGTAAATGGAATAGTAATCTTTTAACGTAATAGAGTTTAGTGTGTGCCTATGTCAGGCAATATGGTCCAGGGGGAAATGGAATAATCATCATTACACAAATGGATGATGCTGATGTGTCTAAAGTGACCACAGCCAGGGTGTCCAGGAGGAAAGGGAATTATATCTAAAAAAAACTGAATGCTGTAGTTCGGCTGTGCACCTGTGGTGGATGGGTGGATGGTGGATTGACCAAAGCAAAACGGGAAAAGAAGTTTAAAAGAAAAAAATGTACATTAACAAAAAATTACATTAAAAAAATCAAAATGTAAAAAACTAAATTGAATTTTTTAAAACAAAATCAAAATTACAAAAAATAACATTTAAAAAGAAATGTAAAAAACAAAATCTAGAAAATTATTATTTTTTTTTAATGGAAATAAAAAATGACAAATGTAACAAATTAAAAATAAATAAATGCTATGCATAATGGGAAGGAGACTTGGCCCCGGTACCTTAAAATATGGTTGATATTGGCGGCAGGGGTGGTCAACCAAAATATTGCAAAAACGTAGGGGGCGAGTGGACCTCTGGCTGTCCGGAACTGGAAGAACGATCTTGATTGGTGTCATCTAGCAGAGCGTGAGGTGTATAGGAGTCGGGCTGTCCTCGAAAATATGATAAGATCTGGGGCAAATTAAGCCAATACAGAGAGGCCTGAGGGTGTGTCAGGGGTTGTGTGAGGGGGGAGAAGGGTGTCTTCCATTTGCATTGTTCTCCATGTTACATTGAGCCTCCAGGCTTGTCTAAGTGTAATACAAGATGATTTCATTCTTATCTGAAACAGAATGTGTTGGGATTCTCTTCACACTGACTCGCTATGTGCATACCTAACTTTGTAATTATTAATGCATACTGAGCAAATGTTGAATAAAAAGACTATTAAAAAAGTGAAATTCAAAAAAATTCAAAAAAAAATGTAAAGATAAAATAAACATTATAAAAAAAACAATAATTGATGATGTTTATATGGGAGGATGAGAAGAAACCTACTGGAGGTGCAAAATAAAAAAATGCATGTAATATATATAAGCACTGTTCATGAAAATCATATTAATAATATACATAATAAAATGATCCTCAAGCATATTATTAAACTGATATCTCATCCATCCATACAGGCCTATGGCAAAAGCACACTGGCTGTCTACACAAAATGGCCGCTAACCACATGGTCACAACAACAACAAACAGCAAGGAGACATAGCCACAACAAGGAACACATGCAGGCCTATGGCAAAAGCACACTGGTTGTCTACAAAAAATGGCCGCCAGCACACGGGGAACAAAGACAAATGGTTGCCTATGGCAAACACACTCACACACTGGCCAGACAAAGGAGGCATGGAAACACAGGAGACAATACCATAAATTCAGCAATGCCAAAAACGAAAATTAATGGGGCTAAAAGTTTTTACAACATCACACATCCTCCAAAGGCATCAAATATATTAACCCGCCTAAACACTGTTTGGAGAAAACAAATGTGAAATACCCCAAAAAAACACATTTTGTAATGTAATCCAATGCCATCCATGGGCTAAATGATGTTTCACTTCAAAAGACACCACAGAAACAGTTGTTTCATGCATCCATGATTAGTACTGGGCCCACTGGCTGTAAGGCCCATTGGCAGACTAGGCCACAAAGTGAATTAAATGAATATTGCAAATTTATTAAAAAAACATGGAGAAAATGTACTAAACTGTGCAACATTTTTCCTTCAGAAAACAAGAAACATTACATGCAAAAAAATAACTAGGCCCCTACAGAAACTGCAGGCCACCCACCACAATACATTTTAGAAATCGAATAAAAGTACATATAAATCCAGGAGCACAGCTCCAATAAAACAAACAACACCCTTACACACCAGTTGTTTAACTGACTTGTGAAATCTCAAATACAAAGTCCTTAAATTCAATGGTATATATGCAGCAGACTAGGCGAGTGATCCTTCCAGCTCCAAATCCAAATGAAAAGTGACCAGGAGATGGACAAAGCACTGGGAGGGGCCTGCTGTACAGGAACAGGAAGTTGGAGTCTCTGGGGCCCTTCCTTCTTGTTGGAAAAAATTAATTAAAAAAAAGCTTTTTGCACAAAAAACCTCCAATGGCCCATTGAAAAAGAAAATCCACTTGAAAAGCCTCTTACCTGGTCTTGAGCTCAAAAGCTGCTTAAGCGGTGCATTTGTGATCGGCACTACATTGGTGCTGTTGTGGCCAGGAGCCATGCAAGCATGTGCAAAGTATCATGCGAGCTTGCTAGCGGCCTGAGATTATCGTGGCACTCGAGATCGAGCATCAAAATAAATCTTGAGTGCGCAAACGGGAAAAAACTCCCCTTTACGCCCTGGAATGCGTAATTCAGGAATTATGCGCTCCTATGCGGAGAGCCCGAATTCCACAAACTCTGTGAGCGGAGCATAGTTTACCGGCCGGGCCAAATTTTTATCGTGAAATGAGTTCTTGTGTCAATTTATTGGCACGGGGACACATTTAACAAAAGCACTATTAACAACAACTGCTTGCATCTGTTGTTCACATAGATTCACAATAATGTTTTTTACCACAAATGGAGAATTCAATGGTAATTTTTCTTTCATGAATTACCACAACGTGGCATAGTGGTGTAATTTCAGGAATTTCACTTAATGAACGTAAAATGAAATTCCAAAAATTAGGCAAAATATGCGGGCATAGTTTAAATTTTGCCTAGGCCTTCTTCTAATGTCAGGTGCTTCTGCCCTTTACTGGGACACTTGATATGTGCTTACCTTCAGGATTGTGGGGTTGACAGGATTCTCTTCTTCCACCTGTGTCCACATGGGCAGATTGCTGAGGGGAAGCACCTTCCTAATTCCACCTAGTAACAGACACAGGGACCAGGAGGAGGTGCTGCCAAGAGGTTTGGACTGTCTTCTTTGTACTGGGGAAATGAGGTACTTCGAGACACCTTGAATTGTATTGGGCCTTAGGTGATGGGGTCTCCAGGGCCATGAAGGATCTCAAGAAGGGGGCCTCATGCATACTCCCTCCCCACAGCATGTCAGATAACGTTTTTGCCTACCCTTATGGGCTTGGTTGAAAATCAGTAGTGGAGCACTACTTGCTCTATTTTGCATGGTGTCCCTCCTGAGACCAAGCTTTAAATGAGATCATCTTTGGCCACATAGGGTTCATTTTGACTAGTTGTGCTCCTGGCAGGAAGCCCTAGTCATCAGGAACATTTTCTTCAGGCCATCTGGCCTCTAAATGGCATTTTTTGTTGGGAGTTTAATTTTGTGGCTCACTGAACGAACCTGACCTGTCCATTTCCTGGGCTTCCGACGCTCTCTCCTGTGTGGGAAGCATCTTCCATACACCCTCCAAAGCCAGGGAGTTGATAACCCTGCCTGCCACATTCCCAAGGTCCCACAGGCTCTCGGCTTCGTGAAGGGGACCTCTGTGTCAGTAGTATCAAGGACAGGTCCACTGAAGTCCCATGGGAACCATCCAGGGTCTCCCAGTAGATTTATTCTGTCAATTGTTCCTCAGGGAGAATAAGGGGGCCAGTGCCAAAGTCCTGGAGAGTCCCATTCTAGTTCTGGGGGGCAACTATTGTCAAAGTCCTTCAGTCCATCCTTGCAGGAACATCAGGTGGCTTCTCCTTCCAGCTGGGCATTCTTCTGCTATTGTCACTCTCAGGTCCAGTGTCATCTCAGACATTTTTCCCTTGTGCAAGGGCTTTAAGTCATGGTGGAAGGTTCTAGAAGCCAGGTAGCCATTGCCTATACTAGATACCACATCATCACTCCACCCCAGCCCCAACCCACCAGCACATCATTCTGGGGCAATCCAAAATGGCGACTTTAAGTTGTCTCTGGTCAGAGCTCCTCTGAGGGCCTCAGCTTCCCCTTACATGACACAGCCTCTCCTGTGTTGCCTCCAGAGCTCTGGACTCCCTACTTTGTTCCAGTGGGCCTGGAGCAGTGGTGCATGCAAATTATCAGATGCAGATTTCACCACCACTACTTTCCTAGGAACTGGGTGAATCATTGTTGATTGCTCTTTTGTGTGGGGAGCCCTTTGCACTTTCTGCTGGGAGCAGAGTAATTAACTTGGCCCAGTAGTGGGGAAACCACACAAAATCTGATTATGAGCCAAGTCAGAGAAATTTGCCCATATGATAGTGAAATGATGCTCAGCTGGAAGGAGAAGTCACCTGATGCCCTGCAAGGATGGACTAAGGATTGTTGACTCCAACTGATACCCAGGACTAGAATTGGTCACCCCAGGGTCAGTGGTTCTGTCCCCTTGATTTCTCCTGAGGAGGGGCTGGGCAAAAGCACCTGCTGGTAGACCCTGGATATATCTCCTAGGGCTTCTGTGGACTGGCTCTGGACTCAGCTACTGTCATAAAGATGCTTTGGAAAGTGGCCAGGAAGCCATGGGCTTGGGGAGTGTTGGAGGGAGGTATGCTGCTTGCTGGATGTGGATGGGCTGTGGAAGGTGCATCCCAAGCAGAAGAGAGCGTAGGAGTCAGGCAGAGGACAGCTCTGGCACAGGGACTCAAAAGACCCAACTCCTCACAAAATGGGCCTCTTTTGAAGCCTGGAGGCCTGAAGAAAATGCTCCTGGTGGCTGACCACCAGGAGCACAATGTTGTGGGCTGCCGCACCACCCCGAATGACACACAAGGAGCCAGTGAGGTCAACAAATAATGCAGGTTGTGGGGGCCCAAGGTGGGACTGGGGCAGCCAGCATAAAAATGCAAAACAGACAAAAGACATGCAGTGTGCAGCTGGAGGCAAGAATAACAGAGGCAGAAGCCTGCTAATAAAATATGCAGCAATTGGGCAAAGGAGTGCCCATAATCCCCTCCATGTAAAGTTACCATCTGACAACTTTCTCTGTTGTACCCCAAAGAGCGGCAGGTAGTTTTTAACAAAAGAGAAACCAGGTAATCACCAGGGGCCTGGGTCAATTAGTAAAACAAGAAACAGAGGCCCCTAGTTTAAGGAATATGTAGAAATAATGTGCAGTCACGAGAGCAAAATAGCCCATCATAACACATCATATATTCAAAAGAGGGTCTGAGAAGCATAAAAACTCCCCAGCAGAGGTCCATGGAGAAAGAATTCACCATCAAGCCTTACATTTCAAATCAAAACGGAAAGCAGAAGCCAGGAGCTTGTCACCTGGGTGTGTTTGTGAGTGTCTATGTGTGGAATCACCATAAGGCAAGTAGAGCCGGGGTGGACTAAAACAGGCTATAGAAGCTGGAGCAATGAAGTCCTGTTATCCAAAGCAGGAGCAATGTCTGATGACTACCACCATGAACAATTGGTAGTCATTGAACGTTTCTCCTGCTTTGGCTAATGGAAATTCATTGCTCATTTCTCCTGCTTACATAACCTGACGATTATTTCTCCATGAATGTCTGCTAGGAAGTTATCATGCTTCTCAGTGTGCGCTAATATGGTCTTGGGCTCATGATAGATGCTCAAGTTCTGATAATGATCCTGGTATTTGTTGAGGATTAAAACGTCGTCAACTGATTATACCCCACTTTTGAATACATGGTTTTGTTATGATGGGCTGTGTTGTTCTGGTTATCTTGATACACAAAATGATCATGTGTATCACATGCATGTGTCACTTATGAATGCGCACCAAGCATGTTGCTCAGCACTGGCACTCACTGTGTTGTTTTGTGTCTTTAATTGTTTCATTGATTAAAATTGATTACAATTGTAATTTGACTGCACATAATTTATGCATATTCATCAAACTAGGGACCTCTGTTCCTTGTTCTACCAAGGAGGGGCAGGGACACCATCAGTGCTTTAATAATCAATATATGGAGGCTGCAAGGAGTGCAGCAGCCCCCAGAAATCGTTCTTGTAATAATTAGCCCCGAGTCTCAGAGCATATTGAAAGGATGATTCAAAGAGACTCTTAACTCATTTTAAAGCACTGCCAGAGCTGCAGCTTCTGCTCCTGGGCTCTGAAATGCCGGATCCTCTCGGTCCTTTGGCTTTATTTTTGTGGCTTATAGCAAGTTAAGGAAGACTAATACACATTTTCTCAAATAAAATGCTCTATTGGGAGTATAACTGATGAACACTTACGAATATGATGAATTCATTTGAATATGTTTATTGTCCCCATGGGTTTTAATGGTGATACAATGATAAATCGTAACATGTGGCTATTTTATTAATGTGATCCGAACGGAAAAGACAATTCTTCAGAGAAAAAATGCTAAACAATTTAGGTGAAATATAATTAAATTAAACCCAAGCAAAAACCAAAAAGCAATTGAATTTCAATTATTCATTTTATATTTTTTGGCAATTTGGTAATCAGTAGATACACTAATTTCATGTAAGCTTATTGTTTTCTTAAAACTGTTTCTAATTGTCTCACTCAATTATCCTTATCTAATTCACGAGCACCTTATTCACCACCTTCCCCTTACACCCTCCTTGGAGCAAACTACTTGAAACTGTTCTTCATTAATGGTATTCGCACCTTACATGAAATTAATGTATCTACTGATTACCAAATTGCCAAAAAATATAAAATGAATAATTGAAATTCAATTGCTTTTTGGTTTTTGCTTGGGTTTAATTTGATTATATTTCACCTAAATTGTTTAGCATTTTTTCTCTTGAATAATTGTCTTTTCCGTTCGTACCACTTGTGTCTCTTTACATACATACCTAGGTCCTTTGGATTAATTGGGCTTCCCCATGTTTGTAATGATTTTATTAATGTGGTCACACTTTACAAAGGCAGTAGGCCTGCCTTATATTATTGACACCCCCCTTAAATTGTGATGTTGCACCTGGTACAGGTGGAGGTACTTTGACTATGAGGTTCAGGACCCACTAGGGGTGTAATGCGATACGAGGTTGTCAAAGGTATTTCCAACTACCTGAATGCATGTATTTGAAGTTTAATACATAGTATTTAGCAATGTGTATGCAATAAATGTACTTTGTCTTAACAAAAGAAAAAGCAGTAACTGGACAATCGTTTATTGAGTGTTGCTGTTGCATACCAGCAAATTGGGACCGCTGCACCACAACACCTTCTCTAAGTAGGTACATTTTACACACTCACAACACAGTGTTGATGATTCCATACATATTCATCCATCAATAAACCTCATATCAAGCAAGCTACACCACACAATGACATACATGGTTTAGAGCTCCCATAGCATATCATGGACTTTTCTGACTCCAGTTTGCTACAGAGATGTTGGAATGTCATTGACAACACCAAGACATCCAACACCACCATCATGCTAACGGCATAGTGTGCATTATGCAAATGCTATCAATATAATTACGTTTTATCTGCAGTTGATCACGCATGATGCTCCAGCATCTGCTTCATTACCCTGAGAGAGTCAAGTGCTACACTGGAGTACTTGCTTTCCAGTAAAAAGAAAATTAAGGATTTATCCTTCACAGCTAATACTCCCATTTCTTACAGGAGGCTTTTGGTCCACCTGCTGGTCCCATAGGTAGGGTCAAAGGCCTGGAATCTGTTCATGGTTGAGCCAGGAAAATAGGACAATTCTTAAAGTGCCATAACAAGTATAAATATGATAAAAGAGATGGTAGATCTACTCTTGGGATACTTGTTTTCCCTATTTTACATCACTAAACTCTGTAGACCTACCTATGGCAAAACTGTACTTTGACACAGAATAATCTATTAGAGTGTAATTAAATTAAGCACCAGAGACTTTCAGTAAGCACAACAGGCCTACACTATAAATGCCTCCTCACAAATATAAGGCCTACTCCAGGTCAGGACCAATTCTTGAAGGGTTCCATCTGCAACAGAGGACTTGTGCGCAGATACAGGACTGTGCAAGACAGTAATCTCACAAGCACAGCCTGCACATGTGTTCATGTGCAACCATCCCAGAGCTTCTTACCCGAGTTATGCTGCAACAAATCATATCTTAAAAGGCAGACACTAGGAGATAGCACTCTCAGTCCATTTCCACAGAATTTACCTTGAGTGGCAAGTTGGTGACAAGGACACACACCATGCTACAAGCTTGTCATGGGCCAGACTTGGAGTCTGTGGCAGATGGCCCAGTGGTGTCTTGGGAGGTGAAGGAAATGAAGGAGGGTGGAGTCACAGGGTAGCACAGATCAGCGCTTCCAGCAAAAGGCAGAATGAGCCACAGCATTCTGGAATATTCAGAGCATTTCCAAAAAGCTGGAATAATCTGGAAGTAGCTAGAAGATCCGGGACATTTCTGGGCCAGAAAGAGGTAGGAAAATGTAAGCACCAGTTACAGAGTAACACTTTGCCTGGCTACAGCAGTTGATGAGTTTTCTACACCAACCCCATAGTGCACACAGTTTCCTTCTCTGCACTTTTTTGGTTTGCTCCCCTTTGGTTCCCTGAGTTGGAGAGAGCAACTCAGATTAACCGTATCCACTGATACTAGGCTTGCTGTCATTCTGGATTTCATGCTCCAACGTCAAACACTCCAAGTCATCCTAGGTCCTGGAGTCTCTCAAGGCATACCTCTGTATTCGATTTCCAGGTTGTACCTTCGTCACCTAGGGACTGGTGACAGTCTTTCCACAACCATCCCTTAATAAGACAATTTACTGATACTCACAAGACATTGAATCCTTTTGTCTATAAGTATATCTAGGTTAATGGTACCTTGTTTTATATGAATACAGGGGTTGCTAGTCAGTCCATTGCAGACTGAGGGTCCTTTCCACATGCATTCCGAAGTCAGCAGACTAAGGGGGATATTCTCAAGAACGTGCGATAATCATCGCCAAAATAGGTTAACGCAATTTTCCATATCGCCGTCTATCGTGGGAAAATAACTCTGTGTTAACATCGTATTCTCAACACGGCGGTAACATGCGATAGTTTCCCTATAACGCGTCAAATGTCCGCGATACAATTACTGGGACGGCGATAAAAATCTAAACCTGAACGTGAAAAAAGTTGCGATGGACCCAACTGCGATAAAAAATTCAGTGATAAGCAGCACCAGGCCTGCAAGTCCCACAAGTCAGGCGGGAAAAACCACTATAAAAGCGGCAACAAAAAACACAAACAACTGCGAAGCACCATGGAGGTAGCCGGAGCAAGTACAGAGGACAACCAGAACCCCACAAGCCCCACGGAAGACCAGACTGGGACCTCGGGGTCAGGGAAGGGCAAGGAGAAGAAGAAGAGGAACCCGCATTTCACTACGCAGGAAAACCAGATCCTCATTACAGAGGTGATAGAACACCACCACCAACTGTTCATCACCTCCACTGTGTCATTGGCAAATAAAAATACAATATGGCAGTCCATCTTGGCCAAGGTGAATGCAGTCGGAGTGAAGAGAAGGGAAGTGGACGACTGCAAGAAGTGCTGGACTGATGTGAAGCGCAAAACCAAGCTGAAACTCGCAGCCAACCTGAAAGCAGCAATGCAGACTGGAGGTGGGAGTCCAGCGACACACCAGGAGCTGGATGAGATGGAGGAAATGGTGACCCGAGTCATCATTGGGGAGACGGTGGCAGGAGTTGGGGGACCGGACACTGCACAACATGACCTGAGCCAACAGCAACAGGGTAAGTAACGACCAGGGACTGGGGGGACGGGGGAGATGGGCACAATGGCACACATGCACAATTAAGTGTAGCACATGTGTGGACAAACCATGCCCAAGAGTCACAACTCCGACCAAGAGCCCAATTTACCTAAGTCTGCAACATCTCAGCACTGTATAAGAACAGAAGTGAAAGGCACATCGCCTGAAAGGGATAAGGGCCAGCCAAATCAGAGCTGAAGTGACAACACACCCACAATGCAGCACACACACATAAGAATCAGAGCACCTCAACATTGACAACAATGTTGTACAAACTGCAACACTTTCACAACAGAACAGAGGACACAACTGCTGCCGCTTGTGTGTAGCAAATGGCCATTCGCATTTGGCATAGCAGGTAACTGTGAGATGACAATGTACAAGTACAACCTCACATCCCTGATGGTGTAGAAATGTCAACTGTCCCGCATCAAATAGGCATCTCCTCACAAACAGTCACAATGTACTTTGTCATGCAGTCTGTTAGTAAACTTGTACAATGCGTGAACATACATGTGAACACAATGTCAATCTGCATCTCCCCTTCACATTGCAGAGGGAGAATCAACACCTCCTGCAGAGCAGACTCAACAACTCAGCACTGATGATGAAGAGGACCTCCCCAACATCGACACCGACGCCCTCCAACAGCTCATGGACAGCTCCGGCACCCCACCTCCAGGAGCAGGGCAGCCCAGCTGCATCGAGGAGACCCCACCCCCTGCACAGACCACACAGCAGGAAGCACCCACCACCACAGCTGTCTCCCAGGACCCCCACAACCAACACATGGCATTCCAACGCCGTGTGTTAGGGTGCCAGGAGAAGATGGCTGATCAGCTGCGGGTGGGGTTCGACCCCATGGCAGCCAAACTAGATGCCATACGTGGGTGTCTAAGTCCCATCAGGGACGACTTACAGTCCCTAATGGACACCCACTGTCCGCTCCATGCTCTCCAACAATCCATGGCTGACATCGCTGGAGTCATGACTCTGAGCCAAGAACAACTGTCTAGTCAGAGTGGCTCCAGTGATGTCAGCCAGGAGTTGGGACACATAAGGAGAATGATGGAGAGCTTGGAACGGATGCAGGCGGAAAGAATGTTTGCCACGGCTGCACACCAGCGAGATGTAGCTGTGATCATCCATGCCCTGCAGATCCTCGTCATGGCATTGCCGCCACAAGGCCTGGCGTGGATGAATGCTGCTGCTACTACTCCATCCACATCTCCGCCCCCTGAAGTGTCAGTGCCACACAGTGCGGCAGACATTCCACCTCCAGCCCCTGATGTGTCAGTGCCACACAGTGATGCAGACTAAACACCACCACCCACATGTGAGGCACCTGACACATCAGAGGACGAAGATGATGATGAATCTGGCTTTGTGGTAAGAATGAAGTGGTAGCATTCATCTCCGCCATATGGCCTGTTTCAGCTTGGTTCTGCCCTCTGCATCATGCCCTGGAATAACACCTTCCACTGTCCCCTGATACATTCAGCGACACTCACCTTGGACCTCGACATGGACTGCCATATTTTGTTTGGTTACCAATGACACAGCAATCACACTGTGGACTGAAGTCTTCCTCTTCCGATGAACTTGTCAATCCCTAAAGGACTCTGGCTGGCCCTCCACGGGGCAACAATGTAAAGTGGGGTTTGCATGGCCCTGTACTGGTCCAGCTTCAACACTCCACTGAATGCGAATAAAACATTCTAATTCACACAGATGTGTCATGGCTATGATCAATCAAGTATGAAAGTATGGATGAATGTAGGGACAGTGATTCCACAAAAGGTACTCCTGGGTAATGCTATCAATGCGCATGTATGGCCGTGACCCAGATAGGCAGTGAGACACACATTGTCATTCAAATCAACACTCATCACAGTTGAATACAAGTGAAGGTGCGTAGACTTTAATAGCATATGCATGTCAGTATGGGCAAGATAAGCGCCACAACATGCAGACCAATGCAGCAGTATGTCAGAATGAGGAACATTGCCAAGCGCCGCTGTCCATTCCGGGGGAGTGCCTCACCTTTCACAGGTGTGCGTTAACCCGCGTTGTTGTCTGCTCATTTATTCGGAGTCCAGGCGAATGCAGCCATGTCCACTGTTGTCTTTGGATATGTGACCAGATCTCCAAGATGCAACAAGGTGTTGGGACATGTGCAATGGGTTCCAATCTGTTGTGGCTGCAGGTACGTAGTTACTTGTCCATGAAAGCGATTGCAGCTTCGTAGGCTATCATTTCCAACATGAGGTATTTGTCGACTTCATCAAACAGGACGGCGAGGCAATCCATTAGCAGGTCCGGACAGATGTGCTGCGTCCATCCCTTTCACCAATTAGCACTACAGACCAATAGGGGAGCGGTTCAATGTGGTCACTGCACACGAGGAGTTGTGCAATCTCCCAGGTCCAGCTGCCAGCATGTATGCGAAGTATCAAGGCATCCCATAAACGGGTATCACGGTGACACTCCTGGTCGTGGGCCAACAGGGGGCGCACACACCTGTCAAAATCCAGTTCAGCTACCGTCCTGTTGGATAGGCAGACTTCCATGGACCACTCAAATATGCGCGATCGACAATGCAACACAGGTTGAATGCAGGTGACATTGGCAAGGCGGAAGCTTAGCCGGTAACTGATCCGCAGCACTGCCAATGGCAGTGCCCCCAGTAAATGCAGCATATGTGCACGGTACAGTTCCACGTGACAGGGGTTGTGCATGTGTCCGGGATGTTCTGCCATTGCGTTTTTGGCTCTGGTTGAAGCGGCACTGTTCTGACCTGCGCCAGTTCTGTGGATGAAATGCCACAGCTCAGATCAATGAGTTGTTTTAGTGTGCAATGGTTGTACGCCTGGGATGGTGTGGGAGTAAGTGTGAAGGCCATTCCATGCAAGATAACTTCGAACAAGGACTTCTGTGTGTGGGGTGTATATACGTTGGTCTTTCGTCGGAGTCGTCATCAGCTGCTATAGTATCTGTCAGGGGGTGCCGGGCACATGCAATTCCGAGGTCGGAGGTGCAGATGTGCTTCTGCCTGATAGTTCAGACAAAGGAGCTTTCATCCCTAATGTTAGTTTGTCATCTGCTTGCATTCAGGAAATGTGATGTGGCTTGTTGGGGTGGGGTGGGATGTGTGCGACTTTGGGATTCATGTTTGACATGTCTTGCATGTGGCAAATGAGCGGCATCACTGTGTGTTACATTGCCTCACAGCTGCTCTTCCCTCCCCCTGAGCCTATTCACTTGTGTGCGCTGCGCCGTTGCATCACTTGCACTCCTACAGCACACCATTGTCATGCCTGTCTGCGCATGTCCACAAGCCTGAAAACGACACTGTGATGTTGGCCGTTGAAGGTGGGCGGCCACGTGAGTGTAGGCCTATGGTAAGGATAGGGCGGACACAGATGTAGAGTTCATGCCTGGCTGAGCTCGCGCTGCGATTAAGGCTAGGCATTTGGCTCATGCTGCGGCAATACAGATACACACAACACTTGGCATGTATGAGCCAAGACCCCGAGCGGTCTTGCGCTCCTTCATTTCTCCGTTCGTGCGAGCCCGCCCTCCGGGTGCATGCTACATTGCAACATTGTCGATTGCGGGCCGGGTGGCGCCGACACTACAACAGAGACACACGCATTAGTTACTTCCTTGTCCAGGCCAGAACTGAACCACGCCCAGAGCCCCGGGAAAATTCTTCACACCCCTACGCTGGACTGGCGTACGCCGGCCCAGCCCACTCTGCTTACGCTTACAGGGGGGGGGACAAAGCTACGTGTCCAAGGTCTTACCCACTGCCTGAGGTGACATGGTTGCGTCCGCTGTCCGCTGTCCACAGCACAATGTAATGTGGTAGGGCCCGGGGCCATCATGCATACATAATGACCACACGGACACACTTAGATAGATAGTGGAACTGGCTACGGGCACGTGCGCCCGGCCCCTTTTTATTACCAGGGGCACATGACCAGTGACGCCTGTGCTGGATGGGTGTGGGGTGAGTGTAAGCCAGCCCTCAGGGAGTGGTTGGTGCTGGCAACAACTAGCACAGTGATCATCGGATCACACACACAGATTCAATCATAAAGGGTCCATGACTTGCAGTGCACTGAGGTAGGGGAACCAGATCTGGAATCACACACACAAGACCCAATCATAAAGGGTCCATGACTTGTGGTGCACTGAGTTAGTGGCACCTGAAGAGCTGAGCAGGGTATCAAGCTGATGATGGCATCCAAGACAGGTGTGAGCAACTTTGATAGGCTGGCTGTAAGACTCCTCCGACTCTGGCAGTTGTTGGTTTGAGGTGGTCCTGGCGGTGGTGGCGGGTGTGCAGCCAGTGATGATGGCGTGTCCTTGCAGGTCATGATTGGATTTGATATGTGTGAGCCCTGCTGACCGCAGTGTAGGCCGGAGGCAGCAGTCAGCAAGGGCCCACAGCCACGTGGCGTTGATTGAGCTGCACAGAGTTAGTGGCACCTGAAGCGCTCAGCGGGTGCACAGCCTGCAATGATGCGTCGTCCGGGCGGGCCGCACTGGAAGCAATGTCTGTTGCCAGGTAGGTCGCTCCCCACCACACAGCTCCGCCTGTGCTGTCCGCCCGCTGCTGCTGCTGGTAAGCTCGCCCCTCCGCTTGTGGCCTCGGTGCCCGTATTTCTTTGCTTTTTGTCTCTCCATTTTTCCTTCTGTGCCCCCGCTGCCCCATTGTACTGTGCCCGTATTTCTCTGCTTGTTTTCTCTCCATTTTTCCTTCTGTACACCTCGCTGCCCCATTGTATTGTGCCCGTATTTCTCTGCTTGTTTTCTCTCCATTTTTCCTTCTGTGCCCCTCGCTGCCCCATTGTATTGTGCCCGTATTTCTCTGCTTGTTTTCTCTCAATTTTTCCTTCTGTGCCCCTCGCTGCCCCATTGTATTGTGCCCGTATTTCTCTGCTTGTTTTCTCTCCATTTTTCCTTCTGTGCCCCTCGCTGCCCCATTGTATTGTGCCCGTATTTCTCTGCTTGTTTTCTCTCCATTTTTCCTTCTGTGCCCCTCGCTGCCCCATTGTATTGTGCCCGTATTTCTCTGCTTGTTTTCTCTCCATTTTTCCTTCTGTGCCCCTCGCTACCCCATTGTATTGTGCCCGTATTTCTCTGCTTGTTTTCTCTCCATTTTTCCTTCTGTGCCCCTCGCTGCCCCATTGTATAGTGCCCGTAGTTCTCTGCTTGTTTTCTCTCCATTTTTCCTTCTGTGCCCCTCGCTGCCCCATTGTATTTGGCCCGTATTTCTCTGCTTGTTTTCTCTCCATTTTTCCTTCTGTGCCCCTCGCTGCCCCATTGTATTGTGCCCGTATTTCTCTGCTTGTTTTCTCTCCATTTTTCCTTCTGTGCCCCTCGCTGCCCCATTGTATTGTGCCCGTATTTCTCTGCTTGTTTTCTCTCCATTTTTCCTTCTGTGCCCCTCGCTGCCCCATTGTATTGTGCCCGTATTTCTCTGCTTGCTTTCTCTCCATTTTGCCTTCTGTGCCCCCGCTGCCTCTCTCCATTCCCGCCGCTGCGTCCCCTGTGGCCCCGCCCCCCTGACTGCCCATTCGCTGCCCCTGCCTCCCGCCTCCCAGCTGCTCCTCCCTCCCACCTCCCCATATATGGCGCCCGTCCGCGACTGGACCGCGCCCAGCGCCAGAACCCCTGGACCGCGCGCCCCCCGCTCCAGCCTCGAGGACGGACGTCGATACGATGCCACCACACACCACGCTCTCAACCCCGGACGGACACACAACTGCTTCAAGGCCGCCCCGAAACGCACCCATGGTCCCTTCACCTGCCGGAACTGCAGCTACACCAGCCTCAGAGCCACCGAGGCGCCCGCCAAGAAGGACCTCAACCACCTCCGGTGCATCCTGCTGAACACCCGCTCTGCACGCAAACACGCCGTCGAGCTCTGGGACCTGCTCGACACATCATCACCAGACGTCGCCTTCCTGACAGAGACCTGGATGAACGACTCCTCCGCCCCCGACATCGCCATAGCCATCCCAGATGGCTATAAGATCACCCGCAGAGACCGCATCAACGCAGTAGGAGGAGGAATCGCCATCGTCCACAAGAACACCATCAGGGTCTCGACCAGCACCGACGACACTCTCAGCACCGCCGAACACATGCACTTCCAGATCCACACGGACCCCAACACCACCCTTAGAGGCACCCTTGTCTACAGACCCCATGGGCCCCGACCCCAGTTCAGCGACTCCATCGCCGACTTCATCAGCACGCACGCCCTGACCTCTACCGACTACATCCTCCTCGGAGACCTGAACTTTCACCTGGAAAACAACAACGACAGCAACTCCACCACCCTGAGCGACAGCCTCGCCAACCTCGGCCTGAGCCAGCTCGTCACAACACCGACCCACTGCGCCGGCCACACGCTTGACCCCATCTTCTCCTCAAGCTCCCATGTCTCCTTCAGCCACACCACGGAACTCCTCTGGACCGACCACCGCTGCATCCATTTCACCTTCCAGAAACCCACCACACACCACTGCACCCAACAGATCCCACGCCGCTGCTGGAGCAAAGTCACCGAAGACCAACTCCGGGCAACCCTCGCTCTCAGCCCTCCCTCCGACCCATCCAACACCGACGACGCTGCCTGCAACCTCAGACGATGGATGGACGACTGTGCCAACACCCTCGCCCCATTGAAAAAGCTCACCTACAGCGACACCACCAAAAGAGCCAGCTGGTTCACCTCGGAACTCCTAGCTTCCAAGCGTACCTGCCGGAAACTAGAGAAGAAATGGCACAGCGATAAGACACCGGACAGCCACACAGCCCACAAAGACGCCATCCGTAACCACCACCACCTCATCAGGTCCGCCAAGAGAATCTCCTTCAAAGACCGCCTCGACAACAACGCACACAACAGCAAGGAGCTTTTCAACATCATGAAGGAACTCTCCAATCCCAGCTCCAACACCAACGACATCCCGCCGTCGCAACCCCTGTGCGATTCCCTCGCCACCTTCTTTCACCGCAAGATCGCCGACATCCACGACAGCTTCAACACCCAGACAACCCCAACTAAGATCGATACACCAGACCCGCCACACACCATCGACCACGACCCCCTGCCAGCCTGGGCCAGCGTGAACATCGAGGACACCATCAAGACCATGAGCACAATACACTCCGGCTCCCCGTCAGACCCTTTCCCGCACCACATCTTCAACAAAGCCAGCAGCTCCATCGCACCCCACCTGTGCAACATCATCAACCTCTCCTTCGAGACCGCGACCTTCCCAGAGAGCTGGAAACACGCAGAGATCAACGCCCTACTCAAAAACCCAAGGCGGACCCGAGAGACCTCAAGAACTTCCGGCCCATCTCTCTGCTTCCGTTCCCAGCCAAGGTCATCGAGAAGATCGTCAACAAACAGCTACCCGATACCTCGAAGAAAACAGCATCCTGGACCCATCCCAATCAGGGTTCCGCAGCAACCACAGCACTGAGACTGCCCTCATCGCCGCCACCGACGACATCAGGATCCTGCTGGACAATGGTGAGACCGCAGCCCTCATCCTGCTGGACCTCTCCGCCGCCTTCGACACTGTCTGCCACCGCACTCTACGCGCACGCCTCCACGACGCAGGGATCCGAGACAAGGCCCTGGAATGGACCACCTCCTTCCTCGACGGCAGAACCCAGAGAGTCCGCCTCCCACCTTTCCGATCCGAAGCCTCCGAGATCATCTGCGGCGTACCCCAGGGATCGTCCCTCAGCCCAACACTGTTCAACATCTACATGGCCCCGCTCGCACGCATCGCCAGACAACACGACCTCAACATTATCTCCTACGCCGACGACACTCAACTGATCCTCTCCCTCACCAAGGACCCCCTCGCCACCAAAGCCAAACTCCATGAAGGAATGAAGGCCGTCGCCGATTGGATGAAGATCAGCCGACTAAAGCTGAACATGGACAAAACGGAGGTCCTCATCCTCAGCTCCAACCCCTCAGCCTGGGACGACTCCTGGTGGCCAACGACGCTGGGAGCAGCCCCAACACCCACCGACCACGCATGCAACCTGGGAGTCATCCTCGACTCAACGCTCTCCATGGCCAAGCAAGTCAACGCAGTCTCCTCCTCCTGCTTCAACACCCTCCGCATGCTTCGCAAGATCTACAGGTGGATCCCGACAGACACAAGAAGAACAGTCACCCAGGCCCTCGTCAGTAGCAGACTGGACTATGGGAACGCCCTCTACGCGGGAGCCCCGGCCAAGCTCATCAAGCGACTGCAACGCATACAAAACGCCTCCGCACGACTGATCCTCGACGTACCACACCACAGCCACATCACCCCCCACTTGAGGAACCTGCACTGGCTCCCCGTCGACAGGAGGATCACCTTCAAACTCCTCATCCACGCACACAAGACACTCCACAAAACTGGCCCAGCCTACCTCAACAGACGACTCTTCTTCTACGTCCCCAACCGCCAGCTCCGCTCCGCCGACCTCTCCCTCGCCACCGTCCTCCGCATTCGAAGAACAACCACCGGCGGCAGATCCTTCTCACACCTCGCCGCCAAGACCTGGAACACCCTTCCACTAAGCCTACGACAGACCCAAGACCTGCTGACCTTCAGGAGGCTACTCAAGACCTGGCTGTTCGACCAGTAGCAGCATCCCCCCCCTCCCTCTCCCCAGCGCCTTGAGACCCTCGCGGGTAAGTAGTGCGCTCTACAAATTCTGTGATTGATTGATTGATTGATTGCCTACTGGACTGCGCCATCAATAAATCAAGACTCAATTTGAATTGGGGGACCTGCTGACCGCAGTGTAGGCCGGAGGCAGTAGTCAGCACACACATAACTCCGCGGTGCTGTGCCGCTGGGTGCGCTGGGCGATACCAAAGGGGATGATGGACGGAGCGTTAGAGCAAATCAAACACTCACCCCCAGTCAACTGATCTGGGTTTAATCCATCATCATTCTTTAGCTCACTCCACCACCCCAGTTCAGACATGGGACGGGTATGCCCAGACGTGGGTCCCGTGCTCTCCATGCCACTGGAATCAAGCTATCCTGGCTGAAGAGGGGTGAAACCCCGAAACCGGTCCTAGGATGCTTGTTTCCTATCCAGGGAGGACCTGGCTTGGCAGTTCGGGCTGGACTGTTCCCATGAGGCACAGGGTCAAGACTGATTTGCATATGGCTGGGTTCAAACTGGAATGGCATGGCTAGCAAAAAAACGATGGATTTAGGCCCAGATCTCTGTACTGGGGTGAATGTATGACATTGTTCTGCATTCTGTCCATCAACTGTTGTTTTTGCTGGGTGCGCTGGGGGCCTGTGTCGTTGAAGCCAGCGATCAGCTGAGGAGGCTGGCGGTCACGGCGGCGGACTTGTGGCAGGGTGAGGCGTACAGCCCTGGCAGACGCGTTGGGCATCCCGGAAGTGAACCACGCCCAGAGCCTCGGCCTATTTATTCACACTCCTACGCTGGACTGGCATACGCCGGACAAGCCCACTCCGCTAACGCTTACAGGGGGGGACGACACAGCTACATGACCGAGGTCTTCCCCACTGCCTGAGGTAACATGGTTGCGTCCACTGTCCACAACACTACAAACACCAGCAGTATATGTCCACATGGACATGTCTGTGCTCTGCATACTGAAGTCTGTCCAGCACATCACCGCCACACTTGGCATTGTGTACATTCTTATTCATGGGTGACTTGCCTCCTTCACACATACTTGGTTCCCACCTCTCCCCACATTCTGCAATTGTGTGGCTGAGGGGCCATGCCGTTTTCGGAAGGTCAGCTGTCTTGTTCTGCGCTGCCTCCTTGGTAGTCCGGGGGGAAGGGGCAGGGGGTGGGCCTGGGGGTGGTGGAGGTGGGTGTTGTGGACCTCTTGGGTCTTCGAGCTGCATGATCAGTAGCTCCATGACATGTGTTGGTCTTCAGATGTGGCTCTGGGCTGGGCTCCCTTTCATACTGCAGGTTGTCGTCCTGCTTAACACCAGTAAAAGGCAGGTGTTAAATCCCTGCTGCTAATGCGCCTTATCGCCTGTTTTTGGATCGCATCACAGATCTGGCTGGTTGTTGAGAATATCGCGAAATGGTGTTTTCGTGTGTTTTTGCACTGGAACGCCTACTCTGCATATCATTAGCGTTAGTTGTCGCTCTCATGCGTGGCGATGTTTTTTTGCGGAAGATATCGCTGGAAAACTGGCGATATCGGCAGTTTGCACCAGCTTGAGAATAGGGCGCTAAAGTGCCGATAAATCGACGATAAGTCCTTGAGAATATGCCCCTAAGATGCTCATGGAGTGTTTCTTTTTTCTCTATCTCTCTCCCACTTGTTTCCTTTTTACAGTCACTTCGGATTCTGCAGTTACAGATCTTATTTGACTGAAAAGGGAAGGAGCTGGATTAGCATGACCTGAATTCCAGTGAAATCCTGACTCTATAACCTCTTGTTCAAAGTAAGAGAGATCCATCTTAAACTGCTGGTTATTCGTAAATCAAGGTGACACTGTCTTGGTTATACTGTGCTATAAAGAAGAAAAATAAAGAAAATATTCAGTCAAATAAGCATTTCTTTGATGTCGCAAATTGTCTAAGTACAAGTAGTATAATCTACGTACTTGAATACATCACACATGCTTGTGATGATGCTTGTGAGTAGAAAACTGGAGCGTATGATTTATTTAAGGCTCACACCCAAGGAAAGGATAACCTCCTTGATTGTGGCTCAAATCTCCATTAATGTCAATAAAGTGTGCGCTGAATCTGTTTCCCAATTTTAAAGCCGCCAGATTCATTTTGAAGGAACATACAAGCTGCTGGCGTAAAAAACGATTTTTTATTCGTACTGAACAAACAACCGTATTCTCATTTAAGGACATAGTATGTCAAATATGGAATGTTATTTTATTGTTTAAATGTTGGTTGATCATTGCATCATTTGCGAAGGCCTCATAGAGTGATTTGCCAGGCGCATGGCACCCTATATTGCTGGTCAAAATCGAGTAATTATTTTCCTTCTGTAATACATGTAATTCCTGTGACAATTGTAGATTTTATGCATATTCCATAACGGACGACAGTCAAGTGAAAATATGATGTTTTGCAATGCATTTTAATGCAATATAACCATTGTATATGCGTCTTCATCTCATGATTTTCTGCTGTCAGTCACTCGAGACCAACGTTTGCATGATATCCATCCAGTTCTGTAAGCCATGCTGCCACCTTTTCTAATTTATCTTATGACCTGCTGCTGCAGCGGACTGTCCATTCGGTTGCAGACTTTTGTTTTCAACGGACATTTTCTGCGTGTCTGCATTTTATGATCGCTGTTTACAATTAAGATCTAATTGGATGTAATATACACTATATGGATGCAAAGAGCACTATAAACAGTCTTTTAGATAGTGCACTAACATGATTTGTTTTAATTTGCGTATTAATTTTAGTGTTTTTATAAAAAATAAAAAAAGGAAGGAAGATTAATGTAGGTCCAAACAAAATGTGTACTAATGGCATTGGTGCAAGGTGCAACATTTTCTAGGGGTAAAGATATTTTACCGGAGGCCTAGACAACAATGGGGGATATTCTCAAGAACGGGCGATAATCATCGCCAAACTAGGTTAACGCAATTTAACATAACGCCGTCTATCGCGGGAAACTAATGCTGTGTTAACGGCGTATTCTCAACACGCCGGCAACAGGCGATAGTTCCCCGATAACGCGTCAAATGTCCGTGTTAAAATTACCGGGACGCCGATAAAAAAGGAAACCCGAACGTGAAAAAAGTGCCGATGGGCCCAACAGCGATAAAAATATCAACGATAAGCAGCGCCAGGCTTGCTATTCTCACGTCAGGCGGGAAAAATCACCATAAAAGCTGCAAAAAAATAAAAAAATAAAAACAAAACCCAAACAACTGAGAAGCACCATGGAGGAAGCTGGAGCAACTACAGAGGACAACCAGAACCCCACAAACCCCCCGGAGGACCAGCCAGGGACCTCGGGGAAGGAGAGGGGCAAGGAGAAGAAGAAGAGGAACCCACGATTCAGTCCGCAGGAAAACAAGATCCTGATCACGGAGGTGATAGAACACCACCAACAACTGTTCATCACCTCCACTGTGTCATTGGCAACTAAAAATGCAATATGGCAGTCCATCTTGGCCAAGGTGAATGCAGTCGGAGTGAAGAGAAGGGAAGTGGATGACTGCAAGAAGCACTGGAATGATGTGAAGTGCAGAACCAAGCTGAAACTCGCCAACAACCGGAAAGCAGCAATGCAGACTGGAGGTGGGAGTCCAGC
Source organism: Calotriton arnoldi (assembly GCA_963921515.1). Classification (NCBI taxonomy): domain Eukaryota; kingdom Metazoa; phylum Chordata; class Amphibia; order Caudata; family Salamandridae; genus Calotriton; species Calotriton arnoldi. Next base: position 37,141 of record CAWUFW010013790.1, on the reverse strand, counting down.
GCCCCAGCAGGAGCTGGATGAGATGGAGGAAATGGTGCCCACGGTCATCAGTGGGGAGACGGTGGCAGGAGTTGGGGGACCGGACACTGCTCAACATGACCTGACCCAACAGCTTCAGGGTGAGTAATGACCAGGGACTGGGGGGACGGGTGGAGATGGGCACAATGGCACACATGCACAATCAAGTATAGCACAGTGCACACCCACAATGACTCTGGATCATGTCCCTGATCTCCTTGGCATACTGCAGCACACATAGAAACAGCAAGTAGGCCCCCGTCGACAATGTGCACAGAGGGGGCCCTCCCCACACATCACTAATCTCACAACAAACCCATGCACATGTGCTGAACCCAGCAAAGCTGCGGGTCCGTGAGCCACACTGACAATGCAAGTGACACTGCATGACGATTAGCATGGCTGCAGTCCAATTATCATGACATGGTGCACGACACGACACTGAGGTGGCTGAGTGTGGACCACATCCGTAAAGGAGCAGGTCACCCTCTGACACATCCACGTGCACAAACAACCCCTGATGTCAACAAGACATCTGCGGACAAACCATGCCCAAGAGTCCCAACTCCCACCAATAGCCCAATTTACCCAAGTCTGCAACATCTCAGCACTGTATAAGCACAGAAGTGAAAGGCACACCGCCTGAAAGGGATAAGGGCCAGCAAAATCAGAGCTGCAGGGGCGACTCTCCCACAATGCAGCACGCACACATAAGAATCAGAGCACATCAACATAGACAACAATGTGTTACAACTGCAACACTTCCACAACAGAACAGAGGACACAACTGCTGCCGCTTGTGTGTAGAAACTGGCCAATCACATTTGGCATAGCAGGAAACTGTGAGATGATAATGTACAAGTACAACCCCACATCCCTGATGGTGTAGAAGTGTCCACTGCCCGCATCAAATAGGCATCTCCTCCCAAACAGTCACAATGTACATTGTCATGCAGTCTGTTTGTAAACTTGTCCAATGGATGAACATACATGGAACACAGTTAAACTGCATCTCCCCTTCATATTGCAGAGGGAGAATCAACACCTCCTGCAGAGCAGACCGTACATCTCTTCACTGATGATGAAGAGGACCTTCACACCATCGACACCGATGCCCTCCAACAGCTCATGGACACCCTCAGCACCCCACCCCCAGGAGCAGGGCAGCCCAGCTGCATCAAGGAGACCCCACCCCCTGCACAGACCACACAGCAGGAAGCACCCACCCCCACGGCTGTCTCCCAGGACCCCCACGACCAACACATGGCATTCCAACGCCATGTGTTAGAGGGCCAGAAGGAGATGGCTGATCAGGTGCGGGTGGGGTTCGACCTCATGGCAGCCAAACTAGTTGCCATACGTGGGTGTCTAAGTCCCATCAGGGACCACTTACTGGGATTTTCCATGCCCTGCAGATCCTCATCTTGGCATTGCTGCCACAAGGCCTGGCGCAGATGAATGCTCCTGCTACTATTCCATCCACATCTCCACCCCCTGATGTGTCAGTGCCTCACAGTGCGGCAGACAATCCACCTCCGGCCCCTGATGTGTCACTGCCACACAGTGCGGCAGACAAAACACCACCACCCACATGTGAGGCACATCACACATCAGAGGACGATGATGTGGATGATTCTGCCTTTGTGGTAAGAAGGAAGCTGTAGCATTCATCTCCGCCATATGGCCTGTTTCAGCTTGGTTCTGCCCTCTGCATCATGCCCTGGAATAACACCTTCCACTGTCCCCCGATACACTCTGCGACACTCACCTTGGTCCTCGACATGGACTGCCATATTTGGTTTGGTTACCAATGACACAGCAATCAGACTGCGGACTGAACTCTTTCACTTCCGATGAACTTGTCAATCCCTAAAGGACTCTGGCTGGCCCTCCACGGGGCAACAATGTAAAGTGGGGTTTGCATGGCCATGTACTGGTCCAGCTTCAACACTCCACCGAATGTGATTAAAACATTCCAATTCACACAGATGTGTCATGTCTATGATCAAGCAAGTATGAAAGTATGGATGAATGTAGGGGCAGTGATTCCAATAAAAGGTACTCACTGGTAACTGATATCAATGCGCATGTTTGACCGTGACCCAGATAGGCAGTGAGATGACTGGGAATGTGTGAACTAGCTGTGGCCTCATTGCTCCTAAACAACAATTTAGCAATTTTACCAACTTAGCCCCACGTCAATGTAGGAAATAGGGCTGTGTGTAAAAAAGTCAAAGTTATGTGGATGCCACAGCTCGGAGCAATGATTTGTTTGAGTGTGCAGCGGTTGGACTCCTGGGATGGTCTGTGCGTAAGTGTGAAGGTCATTCCATGCAAGAGAACTGCGAGCAAGGACTTCTGTGTGTGGGGTGTTTATACGTTGTTCTTTGGGTAGCGCGGTGCGTAGTGTGTGAGTCGTCATCAGCTGCTATGGTATCTCTCAAGGTGTGCCTGTCGCATGCAATTCCAAGGCCGGAGGTGCAGATGTGCTACCGCCTTCTAGTTCAGACAAAGGAGCTTTCATCCCTAATGTGAGTATGTCATCGGCTTGCATTCTGGAAATGTGATGTGGATTTGGGGGGGGTGTCACTGCTTCACCTTCCGGCATGGTTGGACCCTTACCAGCCATGTATGTGCCCTCACAGTCAATTTTGCATGCTCTGATGTAGCAGTGGTGTTTTGCGGCAGTCTGACAGTGATGGGTACAGGTAGCTGTGAGGAGGCGCGTGACTTCTCACCTTGCACCTATTAGCTGACACTGTTCACTACTATTGATGGATGATGTCCGTGTACACATGTGATCTGTACATGGCACATATGTCCAGGGGACACCTTGGTGTGTCCCACGCAAGGTATTCCTGCTGGCTTTTTGGCTGGTGTGCATCTCCCATGTTGCTGAGGTGTTCACTGTGCCCCCATCCCCCTTACGTCCATGTTACTCATGTTGTGGGACTTGAGTCACAGGGTGCATCTCTGCATCAGGGTGGTTCATATTTGACCCCAATTGACAATCGCAATTTCATATTTGACTACAAATGACACCCTATTGTTTTTTTTGAACACCTATGACAGCCTTCATGTCATATTTTTGTACACATGTGATACGCTGATGAGTGGGATTACGTACTACATTTGACACCCTGAAATGGCATTCTGAATACGTGACACCCTGAACAGCCTCTCTGTGCAGAGGTGACATACCCACCATCTATTTGCTATATGTGAGATTGTTAGCACTTAATGTTGCACTTACACTTGTCAGAGTGATGTGCTAATGCAGAGGACTGACATGCACACAGGGAATGTGTGTTGCAATGAATATATTTGCACATGCTGTTCATGTGGTCATTTTGTACTGTTCCATGATTGCTAAGGACAGTCACAATGTGACGTGCTTATGCGAAGAAATTGTTAATGATTGTGTTCCTTCGGGCTATTCCTGCTGCAGCTGCAGTGGGGTGTGGTCCACCTGCCTCATCTTCCTCATCATCGTCCGGTGCATCTGGCACTCGGATCATGGGGCATTGGTGCGTACACATATGTTGTGCAATACACAACATGCAATGATCATCTTGCACACTATTTCTGGGCTGTAGAAGTGTGGCTCAATGGTTAGAGTGGCAGACCCTGATGCAGAGATCTGGCCTGGGACCAGGGTTCAATTCCCGCCTCGGCGGGTCTTGGGCTCAATTTCCTCGGACCTGATAATTCTCGCCTCGGTGCCTATTCTAATCATGGGTCCCACTCTGCAACTCTGGGCAATAGCTTGCTTAATCTCCACAACGGCCCCACCAGCGCTGGGATGCCTGGCTTCACCTTGGGGGTGCCCAGGATTGGACATCTCACAGGGAATAGCCAGGAAGGGTTCCACAGCGGTATGCGTATAGCACCAGGACGCCTCTGTTGGGGGCAGCAGTGCGCTTTACAAGTACGAATTTCATTTCATTTCATTCTTCCACCTGTGATGTCCAGGCACCTGAAACGTGACTTTAACACGCCAAATGTGCGCTCAACAATGCCCCTCGTGCATTTGTGGGCCACATTATACTACCTCTGGGCCGGGGTGTTCGGGGCTCGGAGGGCTGTCATCATCCACGGGCAGAGTGCATATCCTTGATCACCTGTGAGAGGTAAGTGAGATTAGTGTAAATTGGTGGTTCTGCATGCTGTGTTGGCAGACTTACAAGTTTTGTGGTGTGTGATTTGTGTGACTTTGGGATTCATGTTTGCCATGTATTGCTTCTGGCAAATGTGCGGGATCAATGTGTATTACGTAGCCTCACAGCTGCTGCTCCCTCCCCCCGAGCCAATTTACTTGTGTGCGCTGCGCGGTTGCATCACTGGCACACCATTGTCATGCCTGTCTGCGCATGTCCGCAAGCCTGACAACAACACTGTAATGTTGGCCATTGAAGGTGGGCGGCCACGTGTGTGTAGGCCCATGGTAAGGATAGGGCGGACACAGATGTGGAGTTCAGGCCTGGATGAACTCGCACTGCGATTGAGGCTAGGCCTTTGGCTTATGCTGCGGCAATGAAGATACACACACAACAGTTGGCATGTATGAGCCAAGACCCCGAGCGGTCTTGCGCTCCTTTATTTATCCATTTGGGCTCGCCCGCCCTCCGGGTGCATGCTACATAGCAAGATTGTCGATTAAGGGCTGGGTGGCGCCGACACTACAACAGAGACACACGCCATAGTTACTTTTGTGGCCAGCCCGGAACTGAACCACGCCCAGAGCCCAGAACTGAACCACGCCCAGAGCCCCGGGCCATTTCTTCACACTGCTCACACGCCTACGCGTGAGCCGCCGCTGCGGCGCTGGGATGTCGTGCGCTCCGGAGTACGTCTCCAGACGTTCCGCCCAGGCTTTCCAGCGGCCTGCCTGGGACGGGGGTGGCCCTGTGACTGTGAAGGGCTCCAGTGGCGTTACCGAGGACATGGTGTTGGCTGCTGGAGGCGGACTTGTGGGGTAGCCCCACGGGATGATGACTTGCGGTGCACTGAGGTAGGCCCACCTGAAGAGCTGAGCGGGTGTGCAGCCTGCGATGATGCAGTAGGCCTGGAGGCCAGACGGTGACTTGTGGTGCACAGAGGTAGTGGCACCTGAGGCACTGCGTCCGGCACGGGCCTACCGCCACGTGGTGATGACTTGCGGTGCACTGAGGTAGGCCTGCCTGAAGAGCTGAGTGGGTGTGCAGCCTGCAATGATGCAGTAGGCCTGGAGGCTGGACGGTGACTTGTGGTGCACAGAGGTAGTGGCACCTGAGGCACTGCGTCTGGCACGGGCCTACCGCCATGTGGCGATGACTTGCGGTGCACTGAGGTAGGCCCACCTGAAGAGCTGAGCGGGTGTGCAGCCGGCGATGATGCAGTGGGCCTGTGGGACGGACTGGAATGGATTTGTCTCAGACCTGCTGGACCGCAGTGTAGGCCGGAGGGAGCAGTCAGCACACACAGAACTCCGCGGTGCGGTGCCGCAGGTTGCGCTGGGGGCCTGTTGCATGGAAGCCAGCGATCGACTGAGGAGGCTGCCAAGCTCGCGGGCCTCGGCCTTGAAGATTGCACCGGCACGTGGTGGGCCCTCTTGGAGACACGCCGGTGGCAGCAGGTGAGCAGTGAAGCCTGGGTGTGCAGGGGCGGGCAATTACCGCTGGGCGCCGGATGGGTCTGGGGCCCAGCGGGCTGGGGTACAGCAGGCGCACAGGATCGCGCAGGCACCACCGGTCACAGCAGCGGCCTTGTGGCAGGGTGAGGGGCGCCACCCTGGCAGACACGCCCCTGCAGGCGATGACGAGATGTGCGCCGGGTGGCGTGTGACATAGCCACCTCATCGCCGGTGTAAATTTGGCTGTGGAAGGTGGTCGGCCACGTGTGTGTAGGTCTAAGGTCAGGATATGGCAGACACAGAGACACACGCAGTAGTTACTTTGGTGGCCATCCCGGAGGTGAACCACGCCCAGAGCCCCGGGCTATTTATTCACACTCCTATGCTGGACTGGCGTACGCCGGCCAAGCCCACTACGCTTACGCTTACAGGGGGGGCGACATAGCTACATGTCCAAGGTCTTCCCACTGCCTGAGGTGACTTGGTTGCGTCCACTGTCCACAACACTACAAACACCAGCAGTATATGTCCACATGGGCATGTCTGTGCTCTGCAAACTCAAGACTGTCCAGCACATCACCGCCACACTTGGCATTGTGTACATTCTTATTCATGGGTCCATTGCCTCCTTTGCACATTCTTGGTTCCCACCTCTCCCCACATTCTGCAATTGTGTGGCAGAGGGGCTATGCCTTTGTGGATGGTTTGTCTACATGTCTGGCCCCTGTTACCACAGTTGCTTGTGTTGTCGTGTCTGGTAGATGGGTATGTTGGTTGGCATGTTGTATGTGATTTTGTTACATGTGCATTCCCACAGTTGTGAGTTGTATGATTGTGGAGTTGAGGTGTGTGGTGTGTTCCGTTGGTGCTTACCAACGAGCAGTGCATTTCCACAGGTGCCATCCTGAAAGCGCTGGTTGATGATGGACTGTCGGAAGATGTGGGAATCATGCACACTGCCTGGGAATTTGGCGACGACATTGGTGATCAGTCCCCGGTGGTCCACTATTGCCTGCACATTGATGGAATGCGTGTGCTTTCTGTTGCGGTAATTGTGTGCAGTGTCGGCAGGGGGCACAAGTAGGACATGTGTGCAGTCAATTACCCCCAACACGTGCGGGAAGCCAGCTATGGCGTAGAAGCCTTGCTTGGTCTCCAGCTGTTCCTGCGCAGTGTGGGGGAAGTGAAGGTGCTGGGGTATCAAGCTGATGATGGCATCCAAGACAGGTGTGAGGAACTTTGAGAGGCTGGCTGTGAGACTCCTCCGACTCTGGCAGTTGTTGGTTGGAAGGTACCAGAGGCCAACAAGTGCAGCACAGCCAGCAGCTTTGTCTGCGGAGGGATGTTGGTTGTCCGCTGTGTTGGCACCGTCAGCCTGTGGGCAATGTGGGTCAGGATGCGGAGGATGGTTGTCCTTTTGAGCCTGTAGTGGGCAATGACATCCTCTGGCGTTAAGTCTCTGAGGCTGGTGCATTTTCGGAAGATCCGCTGTCTTGTTCTGCGCTGCCTCGGTGGCAGTCCGGGGGGGGGGGTGGTCCTGTGGTGGGGGTGGTCCTGGGGGTGGTGGCAGTGGGTGTTGTGGCCCTCCTGGGTCTACAAGCTGCATGATTAGTAGCTCCATGGCATCTGTTGGTCTTCAGATGTGGCTCTGGGCTGGGCTCCCTTTCACTTCAGGTTTTCGTCCTACTTAAGACCAGGAAAAAGCAGGTCTTAAGTCCATGCTGCTAACATGCCTTATCACCTGTTTTTGGACCGCATCGCCGTTCTGGCTGGTCGTTGAGAATATCGCGGAGTGGTGTTATTGTGAGTTTTTGCACGGGAACGCCTACTCTGCATATGATTAGCGTTAGTTGTCGCTGTCAGCCTTGGCGATGTTTTTAGCGGCAGCTATCGCAGGTAAGCTGACGATGTCGGCTGTTAGCGCAGGCTTGTAAATAGGGCGATAAATCTATCGCCACTTTCGTGGCGGAAAAGTGCCGCTAAATCGGCGATGTGTCCTTGAGAATATGCCCCAATAAATCTAAGTAACATTACAACTGAGGGTTTCAGTGTTGTATTTTTAATATCATGAGCTAATAGTTGTGGTTAGATACACATCAAAGGGAGAATGCTATTTGAGTGACTTCTTGGACAAAGTTTTGCGGTTGGCATAAGTGTAAAAGAAAACTAAAATTTGCTCAAAATATGGGTGACAGTTGCCAGGTTTAACTGAAAGTATGATTGCAAGATAAAGTTAAGTATAGTCGTAGTTCCCTGCCAAAGATATAGAGGGTTGGAATTTCGGTGAAGCGTAGGGGATGGCACAGTAGAGGTTAGATTATTGAGTATAGTCAGTGATTACGGATATGCAGCTCTGGGGAAGCGTTTGTAGCTGTCAGTACACTATTTCTTCTTAGGTCACCTCCACAACATTTTCATTTCATCTACACCTAATCTTGACCTTCTCTATTATTTTAGCCTTGTATTTTTGCTTCAGCACCTCACCTGCCTCTGTGAAATTGCACCAACATTTCACTTGCATATAAATCGCAGTGGCAAAACGAGACATAGGTTCTTGTTATCTAGGCAGACTGGACTACACATGTGGACATCACTTTTTTAAAAAGTCCCCTTTACAAAATGTTTCTATGAAGTTGAGACAAAGCTCATTTAAATATTGTAGTATTTGTTAAAGAGGATAGAAAAGAATGGGTCCCTCTTTAATCTTTATCTTTGCCTTGTCTTTTAGTACACGATCTTAATAGTAAATGGGATAAACGGATGACCCCAAGCCTTCACATTTTATAAACCCATAAAAAAAAGTGATTTTTTTTTAAAGATTTTACTTTGGCAGAGTTTACGTTTCAAATGGTTTCCAAGGAATATAACTATATAGGTTACAGGGGAAAGAGGTGTCAGTCTTGATATGAGCTTTGACAGAGCATCAACACTACCCCTGACTGGTGGGAAAAGCAACAAATAGCAGACAAGGCTGCAGGGCTGCTTGAGAGAACTTGCCCTGCTCCCTCAGATCGGGTGTAGCCAGAGCCTCTGCACTCAACCTCTGGCCTGAAGCCATAGGGTGTTTTATGCACCTTGGGAAAATGCCCCCAGCATTCCTAGACCACGTTATCCTGGGTAATATCGACAAACTTCAACTTATAAAGGTGACCCACGTTTCCAAGGTAACCACATGGCTGCCACTTCACTGAAAAGAGTGATTTTGCACTGTAAAATGCTAGAACGATTCCCCATGTCTTATTTTTTCAGAAAAAAATGCGAAAAAAACAAAAAAAATGTTATGTAGCCCTATGGAAGCAATTATGGCTTAAGTAAGACAGAATGAAAAGGTCATTTTATCTTTGGAATGATTGTCTCTGCTTTTATTAGAGCCCATAATTGCTTTATAATGAACCAGAAAGTCTTGAGTAAGACCTCTGTAATGCAGACCCCATCTGTGGAGGTCAACATTTTCCAACAGCACAGGAAGAGAAGTAAGCGCACACAGTAATTTTAATAAACCCCACAACGGAGAACAAATGAAACTGTATTGAGTCAGATACTGAATAGATCAATGTTTCCTTGCTGTTATGTACCCTAATTGGGGAACATATTCATTATGCTTATATATAGTTTCTTTGAATGAGAAATTGTTCATTATATCATTAGCAGTATTTTTAATCATATGGGCATGGTATTAAGTTGTTTTTAATTGGCACTTACCAAATAAGGTGAAACAAGTCACACACTGGAGATTTAATAAGGGAGGTTAGCCCTACTTTGTTTGGAATTAAGGATCATAATGTGCCACAATACATACTCATGTAAATATTAAAATAAAATATAAAGAAGTACTAAAAATAAGTGTGTGTGACTTTTGTTTTGTAAGAATGTTTTATTGATGGCAGACTGGGGCACAATCAATCAATCAATCAGGGATTTATAGAGCGCGCTACTCACCCATGAGGGTCTCAAGGCGCTGGGGGGGGAGTGTGCAGCTCCGGATCAGTCAAAGAGCCAGGTCTTGAGGCACTTCCTGAAGGTGTGCAGAGTAGGGGAGCGTCTGATGTTGACTGGGAGCTCGTTCCAGGCTTTTGCTGTGACGTAGGAGAAGGCTCTTCCGTCTGCTCTGGTTCTGCAGATACGTGGGGTCTCTGCCAGGGCGAGGTCGGTGGAGCGGTGGTTCCTTTTGGGTACGTGGAAGGATACTCTCTCGTTGAGGTATTTGGGTCTGATGTTGTGGAGTGATTTGTAGGCGTGGGTGAGTAGCTTGAAGGGTACTCTCTTCTCGACGGGGAGCCAGTGGAGGTCTTGTAGGTGCTGGGTCATGTGCTCGTGTCGTGGGGTTCCAAGGACAAGTCTGGCTGCGGTGTTCTGGATGGTTTGGAGCTTGTGTAGCAGGGTTCTGTTGATTCCGGCGTAGAGGGCGTTGCCGTAGTCCAGTCTGCTGGTAATGAGTGCGTGGGTGACCGTCTTTCTGCATTCAGGGGGATCCACTTGAAGGTCTTGCGGAGGATGCGGAGGGAGTTGAAGCAGGTGGAGGCGACGGTGTTGATCTGGCGGGTCATGGTGAGGGAGGAATCTAGGATGATGCCGAGGTTTCGGGCATAGGAGTGAGTGGATTTCCGAGGGCGGAGGGCCACCAGGTGTTGTCCCAGGCGGTGGAGGAGGGTCCGAGGATGAGGACCTCTGTCTTCTCCGAGTTGAACTTCAGGCAGCTGTTGTTCATCCAGGCTGCAACGTCCTTCATTCCATCCTGGAAGCAGAGTCTGGTGTCTTCTGGTTTTTTCGTGAGGGAGAGGATGAGCTGGGTGTCGTCGGCATAGGATACTTTGCTGAGCCCATGCTGTCTGACGATGGCGACGAGGGGGGCCATGTAGATGTTGAAGAGTGTGGGGCTGAGCGAGAATCCTTGGGGTACTCCACAGTTGATCTCTGTAGGTTCGGAGAGGAAGGGAGGGAGTCTGACCCTTTTAGTACTGCCGGAGAGAAAGGAGCGGATCCAGTCGAGGGTGGTTCCTCGCATACCGGCGTCGTGGAGTCTGGCTGCGAGAGTGCAGTGTGAGACGTGTCGAAGGCTGCAGAGAGGTCTAGTAGGATGAGGGCTGCAGTGTGGCCCTGGTCGAGTAGCATGCGGATGTCATCGGTGGCGGCGAGGAGGGCGGTCTCAGTGCTGTGGTCGCTGCGAAATCCGGACTGGGAGGAGTCGAGGATGGCGTTCTCTTCCATGAAGGTGGTCAGCTGGGCGTTGATGAATCTCTCGGTGACTTTAGCTGCACACACTTCTTTTCATTAATAATGTAGGTTTCAACCCCAGTAGTCCTCATTAGACCATAATGATTGGTAGTCCCCTGACCACTGGTCAAAAAATAAAGTCAAGAAAATAAAGAAACACATGCTGCCGCCTAAGCGCATCCCCTGATCTCCGCCTCTCCTGTTCCGGCCCTGCCTTTGTGCTTGTGCTTTTGGCAGCGGGAGATCGCATCGAGTGCAGGCTGCTTGGCACTCCGATGCAGGTTTAATGGCAGCATTTTTGGCGGTTTCAACACTCCCACAGCAGCCTCAGTGCTTCTGGTGACTGGCACTTCAGCGTCCCCCTTGACCTGACATCAGAGGGCAAGATGTCATTTTGGAGAACCCGCTCAAGAAGACAGACGCAGGAGACACCATTGTTTCTTCTTATTGCTATTGAATCCTGAACTGTTGCTTTATTGATGTTTTTCTGGTGCTTCCTTGAGAAGGGCATGAGCTTAGCAAGGATTGAGGGGTGGGGATGTTCTCTCCTCTGAACCTGCCATCTGAACTGTGACTTTATTTGTGACTTTCACTGACTTTTATGGTCTTGTAAGTAAAAGAGCCTCTCTCTCCTCCTATGCAGTCAGTATATTTGCAACCCCAGTTACTTGGGTGCCCCAAAAAAATGCTGGCTAAAGTAGCCAAATTGATTAAGACATCAAAACACTCTAATCAGAAAAAGAAAACCTCACAGGGAGATTTAATGGGCCTGCAGAAAACTTCTGCAGGGTATGCCAAGGCTACAAACGCTGCACTTGGGGTTCACACCTCTGTGAGAGAAGACAAGAAAATACCTGTCAATATGTTGAGTAATACACTCACCTTGAACATTGGGGTCATTGGGGCCAGAGACACTGCGGAAAATGAGCCAGGGACAGAGTCCCAGAGAGCTGGGGATACCATAGTCACACCAACTTGCTCAGCAGGGGAAGTACAGATATCGCATGCACAGGCAAAGCAGCGGGAACAACTAGAGCAGGCTGATGAGTATGGAGAGGCAGGTCGAGAAATATGGTGTGATGACTCTTGAGAAAATAGCCTGGAAGGGGGTTTGCTCTCTGGGAAAGCTGAAGGAGGATGTGATGGGACCTCGATATAGCCATTATTTCAGATCAGCAGAAATAGTATCTAGAGTGGAGCTAAAACTGCTGGGAGAAACCAGGAAGAGTCTCCCTTAGGTCTAGGTACTGAATACCAGCCCAAGAGAGATGCCAGAGTGAACTATGCTCCTGGTACTCAGTGTGCGACTATTACAATACAAGAAAAGCAGTTTAGACCCACACAATGTGGGGGAGATTCTTTTGTCAGACCAGCTGGACGAGAAGGAGATGCCTCAGGTTTATTGAGCATAGTAGAGGAGGTGTTCAGAGAGGTTAAATCAATTAAAACAACACAGACACAAATGGCGGATGAATTAAAAGAGTGATTATAGTCAGTGTGTATATAATTGGGGAACCTCTCTACCAGACTAAATGAGAAGGAGCAAACAGTGTCTGAATGTGAGGATAAGGTTTACTCATTTGAGGTTAATGAACATCTGAAAAAGGAGATATTATGGCTCAAGGATAAAGAGGAGCAAATGGAGAACCATGCAAGGAGGTCCAACTTACAGATATCTGGAATTTCAGAACACAAAGAAGATGCCACTGATTGTATGCTCTTGGTCAAAAATTTAATTAAGGCTTACATTATTCCAGATTATAATCAAGATTTGACTATAATTCGGGCTCTAAGAGTCCCAAGTCAGGTTGCTAGCCAAGCTAAGTATCCTAGGACTATGTTGGTGAACTTTGCGAACTACGGAATCAAAGAGAGGATACTGTCCAAGGTGAATAAGGAAAAGTCATTTAGGACACCAGATAACTTTGTGTTTCAAATCTTCTTGGCTATGACAGCAGAATCGGCTCAGAGGCAAAAAGAGTTTAAGAACATGATCCCAAGATTTCAAGCAGCTGGGGTGCAAGCTTCGATAATAGAGCTCGCTAAACTTAAAGTACTGTTTAAAGGTGTTTTTCAAACTTTTAGCACTGTCAAAGAAGCCACTAAGTTTTTTAAATCTATAAGTAAATGTGGAAGCTCGGGCTGTGGTTTCACATCTAGATAAGAGGGAAGGCCGGAGGGAGAGTTGGGAGAGGGTGGCACTCTGACATGGTGCCAAATTATTCAAGGGAAGGGAGGGATGCGAGAAGTGGGAGAAAGGGCAGGGCATCCACCAAGGGTATGGGGAAAAGGAATGGGGAGGGAGGATGTTGGAGAACAGTTTAAAATGAGATCCAGAGTAGTTAAACTAGTGAAGATACCCCATTGGGCAAGATAGCAGAATAGGCCCATTAACAAGGGAAGCCACCTAGACTGGAATGGTGCATTTGAGGTGGTGCTTAATTTAATGCAAGTTCCTTGACTAATTGTCTTCAAGTATAGGATACTTTTTAGCACTTTTATGAGCTTTAAGGTAGCAAAGTATTCGAGGGCCTGAGGGGGTGTTTCTCGCAAGTTCTAGAATTGTGTCTCAAGTCCATGATGCACGCTCGCAGTATCTGGCACCTTCTAGCACTTTCAGGAATGCTAAAGAACGTTTTGGAAGGGGAAGGGAGATAGTAAAGTTAGTATGGTGATACAAGAGTTGCTGACTTTAGCTAAGCACAAGGCGCACTTTAGTAGCTTGATGCACTTTATGGTATATTTTAGCACTTTAAGTGAACATGTTTGCTGGCAGACATAGCAGGGAGGCAGGGATTCAAAGGAATATATAGAAGATTATTTCATTTAAAAATAATGGGCTAAATAATAGAAAGAAAATTTGTGCTATTGAAGCTTGGATAGAGGAACATAGTCCGTCGGTAGTGTTACTGCAGAAAACCCATATTTTGTCGGACGGATTAGCAAAGTTTTCAATGTTTTGGAAATTGGTTGGTTAAGGAGGATTTTCAGTTTCCCCTGTGGCCCATCATGGAGTAGCCATTTTTATATCTCGAAATTTGAATATGGAAGATTATGACTGGGCAAGCGACATGCAGGGCCCCTGGTGTTGGGTTAACTGCTCTGTTTCCTTAGCACAGTTCACTTTTATCAATTTTTATGTCCCTGTTGAGGATAATACTAGGCCATATGAGGAGTTATTCTAGTCTTTAATGCAAGCAGGGGCAAGATTATTATAGGTGGGTGGACCCCACAGAGTTAAACTCAGCGGACTTCCGCAGAGTTACAAAGAAACTCTGTGAGATTCTGCGAAGTTCTGCCCACCCTTACTACGCATTCACACACATCTTGCAGAGCTACAGACAGTGGAGTGAAGCATGAGTTGGAAGCATTTGGTGGAGTTTGCGCTGTTCCCATTCGGGTGGTCTGCTGCCTACTGTCCCAGCGCAGACATGTTTCAGGAAAAGCATCTGTCTCAGGAAACCGAGCCATCTCCAGCACAGATCACATCATTGTAATGTAGCCACAGTGGTCGAGCGTTCATCACATGCACCAAGTACATTTCTCATCATTGTTGCCTATGAGAGGGAAATCCAGGCTCCTCTCCCACCATCAGGAAAGAAGTGCTCTCTCCTCAACCCCTCAACAGATACCTAGGGCCCATATAAATTTACATACTTGTGGTAAACCGTACCATTAATTAACCCTACAAGTACTGCCATGCCCAAGCTGTGTGCCTCAATAAGCATTTACAAAATCTCCAGTCAAAGCAGTTTAAATATATGCGCAAATATTTATATACTGAAAGTCATTGTTTATATTACACAAATGAAAAGCTTGATCACTGTTGACGACCTTTGACCAAAACCTCGAGTTCATTGCGCGGTGACAAGACAATACTAAACAGGTCATAACATTAATTCATACAAAACATTTGTTGTGTCGTTCCTTCTCCACAAAAAGATTACTGGATACTGCTTAACAATATGAAACCTTATATGCATGCAGCACCTAAAATCTCAATTACTAGTGTCCATTGCAACCCTCTCCACCAATGCAATATTATGGCTTTAAAAATTCTCCACCTCGGGAAAGCTGCCAAGAACTGCAGCCAATGGGGTGATCCCGGAGTGAATGCACAAAGCAGCAACCCTGGAATATGATTCTCGGCTGTCAGACCGTAAGAGGACAAACCTTGTAGATCCAAACCCTACCCTCCCTTCACCATTCTGTAGTGTGTGAAACAAAGAAGCTAAGCAATTAGAGTTGCCAGCACAGGTCGTGTGTGAGTAGTGTGTTCTGTTCGATTTTTCTTGTACTCTGGATCTTGTGGTTTTCACCGTATTGTGAAGAAAACAACACCAAGAGTACTAGAATGCAAAGAAAAACACTTCCCCGTATGCCTCGCGGTGCTAACAAGTAACAAACAACTCCAGATCTTGAGCACTGTGTGTGCATTGTTTTTATCCGGACTATTGTTTATATTGATTGAGATCGAGAAACTGAGAGCTAAAGTCATTTGCAAACACAAGGAGATGATGGATGGAGCGCTGAAACTTTTCAGACACTTACCCCCAGTCACAGATCTGGGTTGAATCCATCATCATTCTTTAGCTCACTTTGCCACCTCAGTTCAGACCCAGCTATATGCAAATCAGTCTTGACCCTGTGCCTCATGGGAACAGTCCAGCCCAAACTGCCAAGCCAGGTCTTCCCTGAACTGGAAACAAGCATCCTGGGATCGGTTTCGAGGTAACACCCCTCATCAGCCAGGCTAGCTTGAATCCAGTGGCAAATTGAGCAAGGGACCCACGTCTGGACATACCCTGCCAACTTAGGGCAAACAAAGCAAACACAAGGAGATGATGGATGGAGCGCTGAAACTTTTCAGACACTCACCCCCAGTCAAGGATCTGGGTTGAATCCATCATCATTCTTTTGCTCACTTTGCCACATCAGTTCAGACCCAGCTGTATGCACATCAGTCTTGACCCTGTGCCTCATGGGAACAGTCCAACCCGAACTGCCAAGCCAGGTCTTCCCTGAACTGGAAACAAGCATCCTGGGATCGGTTTCGAGGTAACACCCCTCATCAGCCAGGTTAGCTTGAATCCAGTGGCAAAGTGAGCAAGGGACCCACGTCTGGACATACCTTGCCAGCTTACGGCGAACAAAGCAAACTCATTTGCCCAGGATCACACATGTTTAATTACAGAGGGAAACTGTGGTTATAGATTAGAACTCAGGATTTCTGTTTAGCACTGCAGTCACTAATTAATGAGCCCACATTTCCATCTCATTATAACACACTGACCTCAACAGTAAACACTGTGTGAGCTGCCATACTGGTTTTCTTTTCTCTGTGCAATGAAATCAGATTAGTCTACTCAACGCCGGGTTATGTTGCCCTGCCTTGTTTTTGGCATGAAGGCGAAGCATCTTTGTTGTGACTGAAATGCCAGTGTAACATGTCCTTTACTGCATGTTGTAGGGCATTGGTATTCTTTATGTGAAGCACCAACTTCAAACACAACAACATTTCAATATTCATGATAGCAAGATTCCTTCCCCCTTGTGAACTCTGAATGTTAACATACCCCTTGGAAACAGGCTGAACTGCTAATTTCAAACAGAAGAATGGAGCGTGCATGGCAGTAGATGTGACATTAGAAATTGCTTGCTTTGACAGCCAAATGCTGCTGCCACTGCTATCTAAGGTCAGAGATATAAGAAAGTGACATTTGTATTTATGGACCACGGCACCTCCTGCTTTTGGAATGGGAAATGTGTTGATATTTTCAAGTTCAAATGGATTGCGTGTGTCTAATCATCCCTGCTTTAAATCGGACAGCGTTCTTGCATGACAGTGAAATCATTTATCAAATATACTCTAATTGCTGCATTACCTAAAAATGTGTTCAGCGAATTACAGCTAAATGTTAGCAGGTGTCTAGCTATGCATTTTATCATGTAGGTGAGTGGTAAACTCCACCACACAGCAGTTGCAGAGTTTTTGCCTAATTCAGTGCTCCAAGCGGAGTGCGGAATGGGCAAAACTCAGTGAACTTTGCTGGCGGAGCGAAGTTTACAGCCCACCCCTAATATTATAGGCGGAGATTTTAATTTTCTGCAAAGGTTGCAAAAGGCAGCAGAAGCCCAAAGTAGCTAAAACCATGCAAAATTATCGAAGGGTCCTTTGTCTTGTTGTTCTTTTGAGGGAAGTAGGGGTGGGCGGTAAACTCCGCTCTGCCAGCAGAGTTTGCAGAGTTTTGCCACTCCACGCTCCACTTAGAATGCAGAGTTCAGTGAAAAATCTGCCAGCCACTGGTGCACTCACCCTTAGACTTCATCCCCCAAGAGTAGTGCACCACAAGGCGCGTTTGCAAAGTGGTTGAGAAAAGAGGCTGGGCCTCTGACGAGGTCTCAGCAATCATGCTGTGGGGGACTTACTTGTGGCACCAATAGGAGTTCTTTACCCACAACGACCCTCAACAGCCAAAGGGAGCTCATCCCCCAACCAGTAGTGCACCAGGAAGCCCCTTTGTAGAGTGGTTGAGAAAGGGGGCGGGCCCTCCCACGAGGTCTAAGCAATTCTGCTGTGCCGGACTTACTTGTGGCAATAATAGGAGTTCTTTGCCTCCAACGGCCCTCAGAAGGCAAGGGTACTTCATCCCCCAGCCAGTAGTGCACCCGGAGTTGTGTTTGCAGAGTGGTTGAGAAAGGGGATGGGGTCTCCCATGAGGTATCAGAAATGCCACTGTGGGGGACTTACTTGTGGCAACAATAGGGGTTCTTGGCCCCCAACGACCCTCAGCAGCCAAGGGGACTTCATCCCCCAACCAGTAGTGCGCTAGAAAGTGCGTTTTCAGAGTGGGTGAGTAAGGGGGCAGGGCTACCGACAAGGTCTCAGCAATCCCGCTGTGGGGGACTTACTTATGACAACAATAGGGATTCTTGGCCCCCAGTGACCCTCAGCAGCGAAGGAGACTTCATCCCCTAACCAGTGGCGGCCAGGAGTACTCTTTGCAGAGTGGTTGAGAAAAGGGCGGGCCTCCAGCGAGGTCTCAGAATTCCAACTATGGGGGACTTACTTGTGGCAACAATAGGGGTTTTTGGCCCCCAACAACCCTCAGCAGCCAAGGGAATTCATCCCCCAACCATTAGTGCACCAGAAGTCACATTTGCAGAGGGGTTGAGAAAGGAGAAACAGGGCGGGCCTCCAATGAGTTTTCAGCAATTCCACTGTGGGGGACTTCCTTGTAGCAACAATAGTGGATTTTGGTCCCCAACTACCCTCATCAGCCAAGAGGAGTTCATTCCCCAGACAGTAGTGCTCCAGGAGGCGCTTTTGCTGAGTGGTTGAGAAAGGTGGCACGGCCTCTGATGAGGTCTCAGCAATTCCACTGTGATGGACTTACTTGTGGCAACAATGGAGTGGAGAGGTGTGGTGCAGCGGCCAGGGCAGCTGACTTCGGAGCACAGGGTTCACGGTTCGATCCCCGGCTCCGGCGGCAGCTCAGCACCATGTGACTCTGGGCAATAGCTCACTTAATTTCCACGACGGCCCCCAGCGCCTTGAGACCCGTAAGGGTGAGTAGCTGCGCTATATAAAAACGGACTTACTTACATTTTTAACAATAGCAGCTCTTGGCCCCCCAACAACCCTCAGCAGCCAAGAGGAGTTCACCCCCCTACCAGTAGTGCATCAGGAGGCGTGTTTGTAGAGTGGCTGAGAAAGGCGGTGGGGCCTCTGATGAGGTCACAGCAATCCCACTGTGGGGGACTTACTTGTGGCAACAATAGGGGTTCTTGGCTCCCAACGACCCTTAGCAGCAAAGGGGACTTCATCCCACAACCACTAGTGCACCAGGAGGCGCGTTTGCTGAGAGATTGAGAAAGGGGTGGGGTCTCCGAGAAGGTCTCAGCAATCCTCCTGTGGGGGACTTACTAGTGGCAACAATAGGGGTTCTGGGCCCCAGTGACCCTCAACAGCCAAGGGGACTTTATTAGGGGTGGCCGAGCAATACTCCACCCGCTCACGGAACTCCGCTGAATTTGGTAGAGTTTTTCAGTAACTCCACGGAATTCCCAGACCAAGTCAGGGAAGCATTCCCAGAAACTAGTGAGTTTTCATGCTTTTCAGACAGAATTAGAACTGCCTCTTGGATTGGTTTCTTTCTAGTCCCAAATAACCTGGGTTTCAAATGTCTTCAGATACTTCCCAATGGATTTTAGGATCACTCAATTCTTGAGCTGGATATTTTGGGTGAGAGAGGCAAAAACCCCAAGTTAAAAAATGGGTTTTCAATGAGAAATGTCTGCAGAAGGAGGGTTGGGTTAGAGTATGTAAGGATGAGATTCGAAAGATGTTGATAAGAAACCGAACTTGTGGGCCCAATTTATAGTGGATTCATGTTTTGTTAAGGCAAGTATAGGTAGGCCATTCCTTTATGGTTCGTACAGATGAATTTAGAACAGTCATTTGAGTAATATTGCATAAAATGTTTTAAATACTGTATGTAATTGCATGATATTGTACGAATTGTATGAAAACTGTATGAAATCAATTATGGGTTAGTTCTCTTTGTTGGTGCATTGTAACTATTTCATCTGGATCTCAAAATAAAAATATAGGGCCTTATTATGATTACGGCAGTCCATAGGACCGCCATACGCACCGTGGCAGTCCGACCAATCTCACACTGCGGGCACGCCCACAGTATTATAAGTGTGGTGGTAGGAACGCTGCATCTGTCTGGGATCCAGGACCAAGCGGCAGTCATGCATCAGTCAGGGAGCTGTAATATGCTGGCGCTGTCGGCACAGCCGAGCATATTACAAGTTGGCTTTCCACTGCACTGTTCATGATGGTGAGCCCACCATGAAAAGGGTGGTGAACAGGCAACAAAGGGGGACCTTATAGGGCCCCCTGCCGCTCCTGGGCCTGGGGATGAATGCGGGGAAGGAACATGTAGTTCTCCCCTGGATTTGGACCCCCAGTTCCTGCACAGTGTGGCATGTATGCCACACTGCGCAGGAAGATGCAGTTAGCACTCTGACTGCGGCGGTCTGCATGTTAGGCTCTTCTATGAGCCTAACAGACTGCTGTAGACAGACTGCCAAGCACCGCCCACCAGACCAGGATAGAACTCCTTATCTGGTGGGTAGGCACCACAGCTTTGGTGGTCCTACAGAGGATGGTGCACTGGCTGTACCACTGTAGGACTGCCAAAGTCGTAATAGGCC
Source organism: Calotriton arnoldi (assembly GCA_963921515.1). Classification (NCBI taxonomy): domain Eukaryota; kingdom Metazoa; phylum Chordata; class Amphibia; order Caudata; family Salamandridae; genus Calotriton; species Calotriton arnoldi. The sequence goes on along the minus strand of CAWUFW010013790.1, from coordinate 17,073 downwards.
CTTAAAATAAAAAAAAATAAAAGAAATAAATTCAGTGGGAAGATGTAATATGTAATTTCATTCAGAAAATCATTTCACACATTTATTTAATTAAGTGAATTAAGGTTTCTGGTGTGAATCCCTGCCCTCCCTTCTTTGATATAGGTGTTGCAGAATATACAGCAGATTGCAATTATACTAAAGAATAGAGGCATGAAAATTATAGATACCAAAATATAATTTCTAAATTCCTGATAACCACAGTATTGATGTTGAATCAAGTCTATGTAATATACAACAATATTGAAAACATGTGTATCATCATTCTAAATATCAAAATTAACAAAATAATGAAGTTCAAAGTACAGATAAATGTAATAGCTACAGCCTATCTACATTATGTAGCCACATACAAATGTTGAGCACTTCAATAGCAACAAAAAATGTAAACATGTATACAGTTATTTTAATAAATCCATGCAAAATGATGTAAGTAATCTATAAAGAGCAAGAGCCTAAAAATGCCCTGTTTCAACAAATTGACCTCTTCCATGTGAGGAAACAGACAGAAAAGTAGAAATCCAAACACAGGGCCCGATTACGATGTCAGACAAACCGCCACTGATGGCCTGTGGGTGGCGGTCTGTCCGACATCTGGTGCCGCGGTCCAACTGCCGCATTATGATGCGCGGCGGTGAGAGGCAGCGGGTGGAGGGACCGACCGACACTTTCGATGGGCTCAAGGAGCCCGTCGGACCATCGGTCAAAGCGTAATACCCTACAATAGGGGTGGTTCCTGCTCAGGCACTGCCCTAGGGATTACGATGTGCCTTTCAGGGAGCCTTTCCATGGCGGTCCGCTGACTGCCATAGAAGGGCTGTCAGAAAGGGAATTTGGGAGCCCCTGGCAGGGCCCTGTCGCCCTGTCCCCCTGGGCATATGGGGGCCGGGGGGCACCTGCGGTGCCCCCTGAAACATCCCGGCACCCCATGCCAGGCACCACATGGTGCCTGGCACACAGTGCAGGGATGTTTCCAAACATGCCTTTTTGCATTGAGGCTTGTGCTGTGGCCCTTTTCTGGGCCACAGCACAAGCCTCAATGCAAAAAGGCATGTTTCTGACCATCATAATTTGGAGGTCGGGAATGCCGCCTTCTTGTCAGACGGTCCCAATCCCGAATCGATCGCAATAAGGGCCATAGTCAGAATAAATATTGTTAACAAATCAGAACCAGATTCCAATTAATAAAGCACTATAACTACAAAAATAAACAGGCTACTTTTGTGTCTGCACCCTGAGCAACGAAGACAGAAGTCTGTCACACTGTCCAGCAATAGCACCACACTAACTTGAAAAAATAAGCCCCGCTACTGCAAGCATTCTAAATTATTAATTTAAAGAAACTGCTCTTTTACAAACACTAAACAAATAAAACTAAACTCAATATATATTTTCTCTCCTTACATAACTTTTCTTGCAAAGCAACATGTACATTTTGCCGAAAGAAACCAAGGAAAAAGAAAGTTGACCCTATACTTAAAAACAAAAACACATCTAAATAAGAAAACAACTTGAAAGTGCAAGTAAAAAATATGGGAAACTAGATCTATGTAAGCAAAAGTAAGCATTCAATGTAACGACGTACATTATAATAACCTAGATTTCTTCAAATATTTTTCAATCAAATACAGACAATATGGGCACATCGGTGTCAGTCGCACCGACATTTGAAGCAGTGTTCAGACCGCCGCATTACGATCCGGTCGGTCTGACCGTATGGGTGAGGACCGACCGCTGTGGCTCCGACGGGCTCACTGAGCCTGTCGGCCCAGCAGTCGGAATGTAATCCCTGCAATGAGGGTTGTGCCTGCTCAGACACCACCGTAGGCATTATGATGGCCCTTTCTGACGACCTTTCAATGGCGGTCCGACCTCCATTGAAAGGCTGCCGGAAACTGACTTTGGGGGCCCCTAACAGGGCCCCCATCCCTCCACGGCCTCCGCTATGAGTCCAGGGGGACACCTGTGGTGCCCCCACAAACATCCATGCTCTTTGTGGCAAGCACCATGAGGTACCTGGCACACAGTGCAGGGATTTTTAAAACATGCCTTTTGGCATTGAGGCTTGTGCTGTGGCCCATATCCAGGCCGCAGCACAAGCCTCAATGCAAAGAGGCATGTTTCCGACCACTTCCACGGCGGTAGGATCCAAAATTGGCGGTTGGGACTGCCGACTACCTGTTGGCCGGTCCCTTTACCACAACAATGCTGGTCGGACGCTCGTCCGACCGCATCGTAATGGGCCCCAATATGTCTAGTGAAGCCACTTTCAATACCTTGCAAGAAGGAAAAACTCTCCTAGCATTCCTAGGCTGCTTCTACAGTAAAGAGCACAGTAGCAATGAATGTAAGCAATGGGAGTGTACAAAATAATACTCAAATGGTTGCTACAGAAGTGACACAAAACTATTGTGTGCCCATCTGAAAAAAATAAATCTTCAAAAAAAGACCAGAAAGAGTTTCTAACCCGGCTTCACAGACTTTTACAGAATAAATATCGCTCACCACCTAACACTAACTTATACAAAAGAAAATGCTTTTACTTTGATATCTTAGGGGGTGATTATTATGGCGGTGGGACCGCCACCATCACCCCATCGGTGGTGGTCCCACCACCATCGGTGACTGCCTCACTGCCCGCCATATTACAATGGCGGGCGGTTCCCTGGCATTCGGAAAAACTGACCACCATGAATTGACAGGCTCCTTGAGCCCGCCGGTGTGGCAGAGGGGCTCGTAGTCCCTACAATGCTGGCGGTGCCTACCAGGCAACGCAGTAGGGATTACGATGTCCCTTACCCACCAGCCATTCCATGGTGGTTCACCCACCATGGAAAAGCTGGCAGAAGGGACATTGGGGGCCCGTAGCGGGACCCCTTTCCCCCTGTCCCCCAGACATGGGACCTGGGGGCATCTGTGTTGCCCCCCTACATATCACTGCACCATCTGGTAGGCACCGCATGGTGCCTGCCACGTAGTGCAGGGATATGTAACTTGTCCCTTTTTTACATTGCAGCAGGTACTGCAGCCAGCAGCACCCACCGCAATGTAGAAGATAGGCATTGCGACCGCCGTGGTGTCGGTCGCTTTGTAATGCCTATTGTGGGACTGCCACCTTGTAGACGGCCGGTCCCATTCCCCGATACGATGGCGGACAGACTTATGTCCGTCCGCCATCGTTATCACCCCCTTAAATAATTAAAATTAATACTTTTTTTGCAACAGCACAAAACTGACTCTAAATCAATTACCAATCTGGCTCATGGATGGCACATTGAAAACATACCCCTTCTCTTTTATCAAATATATACTGTTTATGAACACTATAAAAATAACGACGTATCCCTAATGAACACACTACTAACTAACTAGCAAAGTACCACTTATAGTGAACTCTTAACCCCTTGACCGCGATCGGAATTCCGCTCGTGTGCTGGACATTCCGATCGCGGGTGGGGTCGTGACGAGCTCAGCTCGTCATGCGCACAGCGCTACCGCGCAGCATGACGAGCTGAGCTCGTCATGAGCACGGAAGGGGTTAAACACAATAAAAGGGAAAATAAACAACTATCATCCACTAAAACAGTACATTTGAAAACACAATGATGCACACAATATGTTATGTTATGATAAATGTTATGTTAAAATATTTGTAAAGCACATAGATGCCCCAGAAACGGGGCGTCCCAGCGCTAGTCTCAGAAAGGTTGGCATAGGAAGATAGGCAGAGGATTAAGCAGAGAATAACCAGGTCTTCACAGCCCTTCTGTAGGCCCAGTGATTCTGAATGCTCCTGATGGAAAAAGGTAGTGCGTTCCAGAGGGCGGGAGCTTTGGCACGAAAAGAGAGCGCTCCTGCTCTCCTTCTTTTGACACAAGGGATACAAGCCAGATAAAGATTAGCTGAGCGGTAGGCCCGCAAGGGGACATATGGGTGAAGCTGATTGGATAGAATGGAAGGCCCCTGAGAGGTAAGGATTTTATGAGCAATGCATAGAACCTTGAAATGTATTCTCTTATCCACAGGGAGCCAGTGCAGCCTGTGGATGAAGCTGGAGACCAAGCAGAAGGGCAAATAATAGCCGTGCCGCAGCATTTGGGGCCAGCTAAAGTCTCTTGGTCACTGTCTTATTTGATCCTAAATACAGTGCATTGCAGTAGTCCAGCCTAGAAAGATAGTAGACTGGATAATAACCTGGCATGTATGAGATTCAAAAATCACAGAATGGGTTTCTAACCCTCGTTGGAGTCCAAAACAGAAACCTACCACCGATTTCGCCTGAGCTTCAAAGGTCAAGGTGCTATTGACCCAGACACCCACATTTTTTTACCACCGCTTTTGGCTTGGGAGGGTGGCCCTAAAGAAGGGGGCCACCAATGATCGCCCCATTGATTGATGTCTCTCCCCAGGAGAAAAATTTCCAATTTGCTTGCGTTTAGCTGTAAGCAATTGGCCGCCATCCACTAAGCAATAGCCACCATGTTGTCTTGGAATTTAGCCAGGTTCTGAGTAGAATTGTTGGAAAAGGAGATCATGAGCTGAGTGTCATCAGCATAGGATACCAGCATGATCCCCTGGGCTTTTGCAACCAAAGCCAATGGTTGAATATAAATGTTGAATAAGGTAGGGCTCAGCGCGGAGCCCTGGGGAACACCATGTCGTAGAGTATGAACCTGAGAATTGTATGAGGAAGAAACAACCTGAAAGGATCTTTCAGATAGAAGGAAAGTGAACTAGGTTAATGCCGCTCTAACAATACCAATCTCCTGTAAGCGTCACAACAAAATACCATGAGATACGGTATCAAAAACGAAGCTTAAATCAAGCAGAATCAAAGCAGATGATCTGCCCTCATCTAAAGAGCAGCTCAGATGCTCTGTAACCGCCAACAGTGCAGACTCGGTGCTATGTTGTGGTCTAAAGCCATTCTGAGAGGAATCCAGAATACGGTTCAACTCCAAGAAATTTGTTAGAGTAGCATTGATGTGAGACTCTGTGATTTTGGCGAGAAAAGGTAGTAAGGAAATGGGCCGAAAAATTTCTGGTTTGGAAGCATCTAAAGCAGGTTTTTTCAGTAGAGGGATAACTTTGGTATGTTTCCATAAAACTGGTACCAACGCCGATGTCAGAGAAAGATTTATCAGTTCAGGACAGACTGGAATATGACAGTCTTGAAACTTAAGGAACAGTTCAGGCCAGAGGGGGTCATCTGGGGAACCCAATAGCAATCCCATATCCAAAGAAGTTGCTTTCAGTATAATAGAACCATCTTGTAGCACCTAAAGAAAACTCCACACTGAGAAGAGAATAATCAATCAACAGAACCTTCCAATTCCAAATAAAGAAAACTATTTGCCCTTTCCTTAATGTCCCCAGCTGAAGTAAATAGGTACTAAATTTATTAAGATACTCTACTTTTTATAAAGCCATTGAGGAGAAGCTAACCCCACTCCTAAACAACACCTATGTTGGCTGTCTGCACAGCTTGGGACACAGTCACTAAGCCAGGTTAGAGTGGTGGAATATTTTGCACAGTACGCTAAACAAAGAGGCAAAAATTAATGAGGTTGCTGAATGAAGGTTGATGTTATAATTTATACCAATATACTGTGGGTTAACACCACCCTACTAATTTGTTGAAATTGTCCAAAAGGAACATTGCTATTAAGATCATACAATAAAGCAATTCCTACAGCAAACCTTGAAACTTAACGGTATAAGCAACTTCAGCAAGTAACAAAGTATGCCTCTACCACAAACTCTAATGCCTACACTATTTTTACCATGTAGCATAAACACTTCTCTGAAACTATAGGGCTGAATATGATGATGGTAAACCCACCACCGACAGGCTGTCGGTGGCGGGCTCACCGCCATCGTGAGGCCATTTCCCACCTGCCATATTATAATGGCGGGCGGGTGCGTGGCGGTCGGAAAATCTGACCGCCATGCATCCGACGGGCTTCTTGAGCCCGCCGGTGCTGTAGAGGCCCTCACAATCCCATACATGCTGGCGGTGCCTACCAGGCACCGCCATTGGGATTATGATGGTACATCCCCGCCAGCCTTTCCATGGCGGTTCACCCGTAGTGGGCACCCTTTCATCACGGGCAATTTCATTTGGGGGTTGGCAGGCACCTATGGTGCCCCCTACATTTCCCTGCACCATGTGGCAGGCACCGCATGGTGCCTGACACTTAGGGGCCGATTCCGATCTCGGTTGGAGGCGCACCCAATACCATTCGGTCGGGAAAAAAGCCATGCGAAAGCCTGTTTCCCGACCGATCCGTACAGCACACCGAACGAGTAAGTACGATGCGCACAACAGCACAGAATCCGGCCGAGCCGTACTCACCCAAACCAGGTCCTGATCCCCGACCGAGGCGAATCCGGAAACGCCGAATCGAGTCGCACGGAAGGAAAAATGCAGCTCCGTCCGGCCGAACGAGTACGATGCGCTTTCCGTACGCGCCGAACCCGTCGCTACGCACGGCACGTCAAAGCATCCGGGAGAGGCGCACATAAGCACCGATTCGCGCCACAACACGATCCACGGCTACGAGACGAACACGCCAGCGACGAGGACGAGGCGAAGCGACGAGGACGACGCGAAGCAACGAGAAGGACGAACGACACGAACCAACCATGAATCCCTTCGTCCCGATCATACCAATATTCTACATTTACTACCGGAACAGGCACGGACGCGTACGGCGCAGAAGGTAAGTCAGACACCAACCACAAAACACATACAACACGTACACGACACATCACACACACACAGAGGGATGCAGAATATACTTATACCAGCAACAGCAGCACCATAGGGGCGGGATGCCCATCACCAATGCCACATATGCACACAGGGGCCTGAATGCGCACCACCATCCCTACCCAGGGGGGGCAGGATGCCTACCACTACTACCACCCTTAGCCAGGGGGGGCTGGATGCCTACCACTACTACCACCCTGAGCCAGGGGGGGCTGGATGCCTACCACTACTACCACCCTTAGCCAGGGTGGGCTGGATGCCTACCACTACTACCACCCTTAGCCAGGGGGGCTGGATGCCTACCACTACTACCACCCTCAGCCAGGGGGGCTGGATGCCTACCACCACCCTTAGCCAGGGGGCTGGATGCCTACCACTACTACCACCCTCACCCAGGGGGGCTGGATGCCTACCACTACTACCACCCACACCCAGGGGGCTGGATGCCTACCACTACTACCACCCTCACCCAGGGGGGCTGGATGCCTACCACTACTACCACCCTTAGCCAGGGGGGCTGGATGCCTACCACTACTACCACCCTTAGCCAGGGGGGCTGGATGCCTACCACTACTACCACCCTCACCCAGGGGGGGCTGGATGCCTACCACTACTACCACCCTTAGCCAGGGGGGGCTGGATGCCTACCACTACTACCACCCTTAGCCAGTGGGGGCTGGATGCCTACCACCACCCTTAGACAGGGGGGGCTGGATGCCTACCACTACTACCACCCTCAGCCAGGGGGGGCTGGATGCCTACTACCACCCTTAGCCAGGGGGGGCTGGATGCCTACCACTACTACCACCCTCAGCCAGGGGGGGCTGGATGCCTACCACCACCCTTAGCCAGGGGGCTGGATGCCTACCACTACTACCACCCTCACCCAGGGGGGCTGGATGCCTACCACTACTACCACCCACAGCCAGGGGGGCTGGATGCCTACCACTACTACCACCCTCACCCAGGGGGGCTGGATGCCTACCACTACTACCACCCTTAGCCAGGGGGGCTGGATGCCTACCACTACTACCACCCTCAGCCAGGGGGGGCTGGATGCCTACTACCACCCTTAGCCAGGGGGGCTGGATGCCTACCACTACTACCACCCTCAGCCAGGGGGCTGGATGCCTACCACCATCCTTAGCCAGGGGGCTGGATGCCTACCACTACTACCACCCTCACCCAGGGGGGCTGGATGCCTACCACTACTACCACCCACACCCAGGGGGGCTGGATGCCTACCACTACTACCACCCTCACCCAGGGGGGATGGATGCCTACCACTACTACCACCCTTAGCCAGGGGGGCTGGATGCCTACCACTACTACCACCCTTAGCCAGGGGGGCTGGATGCCTACCACTACTACCACCCTCACCCAGGGGGGCTGGATGCCTACCACTACTACCACCCACACCCAGGGGGGCTGGATGCCTACCACTACTACCACCCTGAGCCAGGGGGACTGGATGCCTACCACTACTACCACCCTTAGCCAGGGGGGCTGGATGCCTACCACTACTACCACCCTGAGCCAGGGGGGCTGGATGCCTACCACTACTACCACCCTCACCCAGGGGGGGCTGGATGCCTACCACTACTACCACCCTTAGCCAGGGGGGGCTGAATGTCTACCACTACTACCACCCTCAGCCAGGGGGGGCTGGATGCCTACCACTACTACCACCCACACCCAGGGGGGGCTGGATGCCTACCACTACTACCACCCTCACCCAGGGGGGGCTGGATGCCTACCACTACTACCACCCTCAGCCAGGGGGCTGGATGCCTACCACTACTACCACCCACACCCAGGGGGGCTGGATGCCTACCACTACTACCACCCTCACCCAGGGGGGCTGGATGCCTACCACTACTACCACCCTTAGCCAGGGGGGCTGGATGCCTACCACTACTACCACCCTCAGCCAGGGGGGCTGGATGCCTACCACTACTACCACCCACACCCAGGGGGGCTGGATGCCTACCACTACTACCACCCTCACCCAGGGGGGCTGGATGCCTACCACTACTACCACCCTCACCCAGGGGGGCTGGATGCCTACCACTACTACCACCCTTAGCCAGGGGGGCTGGATGCCTACCACTACTACCACCCACACCCAGGGGGGGCTGGATGCCTACCACTACTACCACCCTCAGCCAGGGGGGGCTGGATGCCAACCACTACTACCACCCCCACTCATAGGATGGACAATGCATGACACAACCAGCACACCACAACCTAGGGAATGCAAGAAGAAGACATCCCCCCAACACCATGACAAGCGTGTGTAGACTGTGTCAAATGCCTACAACACCGAACATGACTTTGAACATACAATGTGACCCCCTAGCACATGTGCCACACATATATGTGTGTGGCACCCACAATGCAAGCAGGCCATGACCATTGTGGCAATGGGGTCCAAACCCCCATCACCACAGTGACCAAAAGGTAAGTGTGGGGTCCATAGCTGAAGCACATTTTGAACATTGTGGCAATGGGGTCTAAACCCCCATCACCACAGTGAACAAAAGGTAAGTGTGGGGTCCATAGCTGAAGCACATTTTGAACATTGTGGCAATGGGGTCCAAACCCCCATCATCACAGTGACCAAAATGTAAGTGTGGGGTCCATAGCTGAAGCACATCTTGAACATTGTGGCAATGGGGTCTAAACCCCCATCACCACAGTGACCAAAATGTAAGTGTGGGGTCCATAGCTGAAGCACATCTTGAACATTGTGGCAATGGGGTCTAAACCCCCATCACCACAGTGACCAAAAGGTAAGTGTTGACAAAGAAAGAGGTGCAACTGCCAAACTGCATGGATGATTCCTGGTCACAGAACAACAAACACATCAGTGGCAAAGTAGTGTATGTGTCCCATTGCAACATAAATTGGGGGAGCCAAATACTGCAGTGCAAATAAGACATACCTTTGGCCATGTGCAGACAAACAACACCCATGGGGGCTGACACCGTCAACAATCATCAATGACACAATGACAGAAGTGACCATCAGAATGCAGACCCACATATTTGCACCAATGGGCACACAAATGCAGATACCCTGTGGAGACTGCAGATGTGAGGTGAACAGATACCATACCATGGCAGCAATGGGACACACAAACCATGATCATTGTGCTGACCGATGACCTAGGAGTCCCAGGGACAGCAGGGGAAACCCACCAAACTACATACAGCCAATGGCACACCCAAGATATGCCAATGCAGTGGTGCAGATGCACAAACACAAACAGGCAGACCCACACTGCACATCATACACACCAGGTGAGGGGGGGGGGTGTCAGTGTCCCCAGGCAACCACACAACACATGAGGAGACCTGAATACCAATCATACAGATGTGCATACAGTGCCACACAAAGGTAACTCATGGATCCAAATCCCCTATGTGGGCAAGCAGGCATTGTCAGATGAGAGGGAGCACAAATCACACATGTCACACAGGCACGTAGGGACAGCAACTGACACAGCAAGACACAGACACACCACAGCACCACCCCCAGGGCCCCCACAATGTGGTGACCCTGGGCTGCATTACAATCCCACTGTGATGACAAAGCTAAATGTGGTTCACACTGTGAGCCACAGTCATGTGTCCTGAGCAACTAACTACCATCACACCTAAACAAGCACAAATCAAACTGCATGACCAGTAAGCCAAGGCCAACATGGAGGCAGGGGCCTAGCCGGGCAACAACTCTCATCTGCACACACTCAACACCACACCACTCGACCTCCAACAATGTGCAGCAGTGAAGTACACATGCGCTGGTGACATTGCACATGCACCCATGACTATTCCAGGGTGGTGGGTGGGAACCAAGGTGCAGAAACACATCACACATGGCGACTCAACAAGACTCCTGAATGTCTGACACACTGCACACTACGCTGTACATGGACATGACGGCAATACCACACCAACCAATGGGATCCCAGCCACAGTCACACACCAATGAAGAAGCCAAGGTCACCCACAAAGAACACACATAGACAACAACCAACATTGCAGCCCGGACCCTGAGGAGTGCCAGCAGTCACACACACAACGTGTCACAATCACTGAAAGATAACACAAACTGGAAATCACATGACAGGGGCAAACAACAAGTGCCAAGGGGAAACCTGACTGTGACCCGTCTGCGTCTGCACACAAACTCAGCCCTGACAGCAAACACACCTATGGGTGACACCCTGATGACCAGTAATGTGCCATGCACCCACATCACAGAGAACCCAGGGAGAAGACTTTGGGGGAACATAGCTCAACTCAGCTAGCATCACAAACAGGTACACCACTAGGGATCACAGCATGCACAGCTAAACGGAAGTGAACACACAGACATGCACATACAACACACACCTTGGGCGCAGGCAATGTCACAGGAGTACACACTGCCATGAGGGGACTCCACTCCTGTGTGAGGAAAGCTGTGCCATATGTTGCCTCAGTAGGGCCCCATCATGTCAGCTGAGCACTTGGTCACACAATCAACAATTAGCACCAAATGAGGGCTCCCGTAACATCAGCCTGGTCATGGAAGTGCCAACGGAATCATCAGCACAGATCCAACACACTTGTATAGCAATGTTGCACTGACAACACAGATGAGTCCTTCCCCATTGATGCCCAAACCTGCATGTCCACTGGAGATGGCCACACGGTCAGGGAAGTAGACGAATTGAACAATGGCAGGCACAACAGATGTGCAGGGGTGGAAGCCACAGATGTGAAATAGGCAATCTAAGTAGGAAATCCCATTGCCAAATACTGAACACATGACACCCTCAGATGCTGCTATGGATGACATGGATACACCACAGGATAGGACACATTCCCCCTGGACCACATGGGTTCCTGCACAGTAACACTTCATTATCATGAGACCAAATATCACCATCACTGCAGCAAGGGCATGGTTAGCATCATCAACATCATGTACATCAGAAGCAAAAGCACTAGAGAACAGAAAGTTGCTTTATTCAGCATATGTGGCATTAAAAGTAGAAGTCCGGTAGAAAATAAACAAAGGCCAATGGCCAGTCCATCAACAAAGTCACAAGTGGGTGACAGTGGCAGATGCCACCCTACACATGCCTGCACAAAACCAGGGACAATCCACTAGGAGGGGCAACCGGGGGGGTAGGCCAGGCACCGCAGGGACAGGATCAGGGCTCACCAGGAGGAAGCAGGGAAGGGGTGGTGGGTGCTGGAGAGCCACTGACAACTGCAGTGGAGGTGTCTGACATGGTGTGTGCCGGCACAACTGGGGGGCATGACTCAGATGTTGTGGGTGCCGGCACGACTGCAGTGGACCCTGCAGATGGAGTGGACAGGTCCGCCACTGCAGTGCCCAAGTCAGACAGGGTGGTAGTGGACTCCACTGCAGTGCCTACCACCAGGGGAGGAGAATGGGGAACAGGCAAGGTGGGCTGGACAGAGGGGAGGACACCCTCACCACATCAGTGGCACAGACAAGCGCAGCGGGGGTGTGGTGCCGGGAGAGCAAGTGGCAGGGGGAGAAGGCCGGATCCTCTTGGGGATGGTATATCTGTGGGTGGGGGAACCTGGGGCAGGGTGTGGTGGGGGCACCTGTGGAGTGGGGGCCTGAGGGATGGAGGAAGGAGACCTGGTGCTTGAGCTGCAGGGCGGCGGCGGGGTCTTGCTCTTACCACTCCGGGGGACTTGCGGGTGGGGGCCTCAGTCTGTCTGCGCCTGGGGGAGGGTGTCCAAGGGCGAGGGGCACTCTGCTCCGTGTGGGGGGGCTTCCTCTTCCCCCTGGATGCTGGAGCAGCTGGATCGGAGGGGAAGAGGCCGAGGTCACTGAGGAAGAGGCGCTGGGACTTTGGGGTTGCAGGTGAGGCAAGGGAGGGTGTTTTGGAGGGAGAGGCAACTGAGGACTGCGCAGTGCCCGTGGATGCGTGTGTGTGTACCAGGGCCCCATCCCCTGTGAGTCTGGTTTCAGTCCCCTGACTGCGCGTGCGTGTGCGTTTTGTTTGTGGCGTGTGTGTCTGTGTGCTGGACGTGTGTGTGCTGGTGTGTGCCTGTGCCGGTGTGTGTGTGCTTGGGACGGGTAAGGTGCTGGGGAGTGTGGATGGAGCAGAGGCAGGAGGGGTGAGGGACTGTCTGAGGAGGGACACTGCTGCCATCAGGGAGGAGTCCATGGACCTATTGCCCCTCTGTAGGTCAGACATGCCCGATGAGATGCCCTCCATGAACGACACCAGCTGAGTCAACAGAGCGGTGTGCGCATGGAGGACACTCAGCATGGCTGTCTGCCCTACATGGAGCTGGCGAAGGAGGTACACAGACTCCTCACTCAGGGCAGCAGGGGACACAGGGGCAGGGGGTGCGGTGCCTGGCCCAAAGGAGACACGCTCCCGAACATGGGAGCCTCCACGGACCTGGGGAATGGGAGCCGATGGGAGGGCGGTGGTGGTGCTGGTGGTGGCGGGGACAGCAACACTAGCTGGGGTGTGGTGGCTGCTGACACCCGCCTCCATAAGGGAGTCATCCTCCGAGTTGCTCTGGTCCTCAGCTGAGGTGGATGGTGCTGAGGACTCCTCGGTGTGGCTCTCCTCGCCCTCCGTGCCACTGGGTCCCTCCGACCACTCCTCGGCTGCTGCCCCAGTCTGGCTCTCTGGCTCCTCCTGGTCCGTGGAGCTGTCCCCTTCCGTGGCCGTGGATGTATCTGCAAACAATGGGGAAACAGACAGACATCAGTTACCTGCACCAAACGCACACACCACTGTGAGCACAGCACATTAAAGAGCAAGCCCTGGCATCATTAGTTGTACATTGCTAAAAGTGCCCTAACTGAACAGGAGAAGCCAATTGTCAGTCTGATGCCAAGCATGGCACTCACATCCCACATGGCCTTGCACCCATCTGTCTGGTGTCTGTTGGATTGCAACACCCCAGTGTGGACACATGCACCAAGTACACAGTAGTTGGACAGTGCAGAGGACACGGTGTGGCATGTGGACATGCACACATCACAGCTCTTGCCACTGAGTCAGTACAGGTTTCCGGATGAAAGGGATGCCCAGAGTCAAATAGGAAATGCATGTGATGCATACCAGCGACAGACACCATGATGCACCCATGTCCTGATAGCCATCGCCACAATGGTGTGCATGTAGCACATGTCACTCCCCTGCAAGACCACCAATAAGTAGACACATGCCATGGCAGAGGCATGACTGCTAAGTCATACATCACTGTCTCAGTGATGTATGACTTGGCAGCCAGACAACAACACTATGCACTGTGTCACAATAGTAGGTCATGGGGAATGCAAGTCCTGGAGCTGCACAAGTGCACATGTACATCCCCCACACAACACATCATCTTAACCCTCATCTGTCCAGGTCATACCTATTGGACATATGGGAGACCTGTGACACTACCCTCTGACCCTGAGCCCCTCACAATCTGCTGTGAATGGGGAACAGCTGCCTGAACTTCACATTCGCATACCCCAGTCTGCACGGGCAGCTGATCAAACACCTATGTGACACACAAGTATCGTCTCCTATGGTCACATCTCCAGGGGCATGCTGAGCCCCTACCAAGAAACACCCCAGCAGTCCTGGCAACTAATCCACAGCACACTGACACAGAGGCAGACACCTGAGGGGTCAAATCACTGCGCACAATGTGTCAGCTGATACACAGGAGTGGGAGTACAGAGTGCATTGCATGGCCTGGAGTAGGCATGACTGTCCTGCTCCACATGAATGAGGGATGAGCCCTGGACAGTGGATAGCTGGCTATGTATGTGTGACACACGTAATCTGCACACTCCTGGGGCCCAAACATTGTTCCCACCCGCTGCATGGGCGTGTGCCACATACCCCAGGCACATGTGGTGGCTCAGCACAGCAAGTGGACCGCATATCAAAGCAACACGCAGATTACATGTCCGAACACAGGCGTAGTGTGAACAATGGACCCACCCATGATGCCCACAACAGAGTTAGGGAAACAGATGCTGTCCCCCACCTTTAGTGAAGCAAACTGCAAGGACACAGTCCCAAGTGACACAATTCCCTGAATGTAAGGGCCACACCTGGGTATCAGATGAGCAGTGGGCAGTGCACAATAGAGGGACATGGCTCCTGGACAACATGACTGCTGCACTGTGGCAGTTGAACCAGGCCAGAGGAGGGCACACAGCATGTAATACAGAGTTCACAGTGCAGTCTTTGACTCACCCCCTCCTTGCTGCTGTCTGGCCTTCAGCTGCCCATCCAGGTCTGGAAACACCACCGCCAGGATCTGGAGCATGTGGGGGGTCAGGGTCCGTGTTCCGCCCCTCCTGCGAGGAGGCGACAGCTTCAGCTGGACCCGTGCAATCCTCCGGGTCCAGCCCCGAAGGTCCTGCCACCTCTTCTGGCAGTTGCGGATCCGGCGCTTGTAGACCCCCACGGACCGGACAGCCCGGACGATGTCCTTCCAGATCTCCTGCTTCCGATGGGCATTAACCTGTCAGGATGACAAAGTGAAAAGGCCATTACTACACATGCAACATATCCGTGCATGACACAGTTGTATATACATGTCTCAATCACAGGGGCACATGATGTACACAGGCAGTGCAAAGCTGTCCATGGACAGTTTGCCAGACGTCACTACATGGTATCATTGCATGGGAAGTAAAACCTTGTTCAAATGCACTGTCACTGCACCATACCTGTCCAGTGCATGTCACTACACACTATGGGGGGTGACAACTACTCAGTGAGCCTGCTAGCCAGTGGCGTGCAGACTTTCAGCCTTGCTAGTCAGACAATATGCACATTCAGAAAGGCAGTGCACAGAACACTCACCTGCTCCCCTGGTGTCCCATACAGCTTGCAGGACTGTGGAAGTAGGCTGTCCAGCAGGGCCTGGTTCTCCTCAAGGCTGAAGGCTGGGGCTCTCTCCACAGTACGTGCCATTGCAGGGTCCAGAGGGGCAGAGACAGCAGCAGTGCAGTGGCAGATGTCGTCCTGGAGCATGTAGTGCAGGCAAGTGAGCTCTCAGGGGAACAGCCAGCAATATATATGTGCTGGAGAGGCAGATACTGTCCCTTGTGTCCAAAGTGATAGGTCCAAGTCGTTTGCATCTTCTGAATCTGGCCAATCCATGGAATAGCAGCACCAAAACACGCCCACAGCATCCTTCAAATCTTCAACTTCATCACATACATGATTTTGCAACATTGTTGTGGGTGACCAACTGATTTTCCAGCAACCGACTCGTTCGAAATTCGAAAACGCGTCCGTTGCCAGGCAAGGCCATTGTCAATGGGTGCGCACCGATCGGTCCATTGCGGTACAACGCGTACAGGGGTACAACGCGTACCCGCACACATTGAATGCAATGGGCCGGCCGGGGGCACCGATCGGTCCATTGCAGTTCAACGCGTACAGCGGTACAACGCGTACAGGGGTACAACTCGTACCCGCACACATTGAATGCAATGGGCCGGCCGGGGGCACCGATCGGTCCATTGCGGTACAACGCATACAGGGGTACAACGCGTACCCGCACACATTGAATGCAATGGGCCGGCCGGGGGCACCGATCGG
The DNA here is from genome assembly GCA_963921515.1 of Calotriton arnoldi. Classification (NCBI taxonomy): domain Eukaryota; kingdom Metazoa; phylum Chordata; class Amphibia; order Caudata; family Salamandridae; genus Calotriton; species Calotriton arnoldi. The sequence goes on along the minus strand of CAWUFW010013790.1, from coordinate 649 downwards.
TCCATTGTGGTACAACGCTGCACAGGGGTACTAACGCGTACCCGCACACATTGAATGCAATGGGCCGGCCGGGGCACCGATCGGTCCATTGCAGTTCAACGCGTGCACAGGGGTACAACGCGTACAGAGGTACAACGCGTACCCACACACATTGAATGCAATGGGCTGGCCGGGGCACCGATCGGTCCATTGCGGTACAACGTGGACAGGGGTACAACGCTGTACCACGACACATTGAATGCAATGGGCCGGCCGGGGCACCGATCGGTCCATTGCGGTACAACGCTGCATGGGTATAATGCGTACTCGCGCACATTGAATGCAATGGGCCGGCCGGGGCACCGATCGGTCCATTGCAGTTCAATGCGTACAGGGTACAACGCGCACAGGGGTACAACGCTGCACCCGCACACATTGAATGCAATGGCCGGCCGGGGCACCGATCGGTCCATTGCAGTTCAACGCGTACAGGGGTACAACGCGTAAAGGGGTACAACGCGTACCCAGCACACATTGAATGCAATGGGCCGGGCCGGGGCACCGATCGGTCCATTGCGGTACAACGCGTACAGGGGTACAACGCGTACCCGACACATTGAATGCAATGGGCCGGCCGGGGGCACCAATCGGTCCATTGCTGTTCAACGCG